>CM056051.1:64107182-64678024 GCA_029574335.1 Rana kukunoris | reverse complement strand
CTTCATGTCTGGTTGTCTGTTGTCATGTTTGCTGGTTTATGTTCCTGTGCTTGATTCCAGGCCTGCACGCGGTCGTCAGGTTGCTTGAGGTATTTTGCTTAGCATCAGTCATGCTCATCACCATCAAGCATTGGAGGCAGGGGTGCTTGGTCTGGTTCCTTACCGTCATTGGAAGGTGGGGCCACCATGGTGCCTAATGGCAAGTTCCAATGTCATTTATGATTTGGGCTGCTGTTTCCACACTGATGCCAACTTTAATTGCATTTACTTATTTCAGCCCTGCGTAGCATGGCCTGAGCGCTGTCAGGTGGGACCAATGTTCTGTGAGTCTGGCTTGGTTCCAGGTGTCATAGTGCATTGCCTTATCTGCCTTCTCCAGGTGTTAGGCCCCATACACACGATCGGACATATCCGATGAAAACGGTCCGCGGACCATTTCCATCGGATATGTCCGATCGGGAGTTTGATCCGATGGCGTGTACACACCATCGGATCAAATTCCCCGCCGCCGGACGGCGCGGTGACGCGGCGGTGACGTTGACGCGCCGCCGCGTCACCACCACGTCACCGCACCAGGAAGTAAAACACTTCCGCGCATGCGCCGAATCCATTCGGCGGCGGCGCGGCGGCGGTGGGGGACGACATGTCTGCTGGTAAGTGTACTAACCAGCAGACATGTCGGGCGGACAGATTCCCACCGGATGGATTTCAAAGCATGCTTTGAAATCTGTCGGGTGGAGAAATCTGTCCGCTAGCCAATACACACGAGCGGAGATGTCTGCTGAAACGGTCCATCGGACCGTTTTCAGCGGACATATCCCCTCGTGTGTACGCGGCCTAAGAGATATCTGTAAGAGATACGACAAGCTCTCCCTGGGGATGCACATCGGACATCACGACGAGCTGTCTGCTTACCAGCGCTACCGGCTCTCTTTATACCACACTAGGCTGCCACCTGCGCCTATTATTCTGTGATGTTGCCGCCCTTTTCCCCCAGTGTACTTAATTAACCCTTACTATTTTGAGCTATTGTCAGCTTCCCCGGCGTGAGCCATTTGTGTTCTTTTTTTGGGGGGGCGCGACCGTTAGTGGTTCATTCCAGGCCATCTGCCGCCATAGATCCTCCTGAAGAAGCGGTATTAAACCGCGAAACCGGTCGAGGTCGCAGATTGGCTCCACGCATCTGACCCATACGGTTTTGTTTTGTTTTGTCTTAACAAATACCTGATACTGTGTCCGAATTGTGGGGCCTGTCCCATTGTTTTATTTTTGTATTGTTTTATATGTAATAAATCCATTTTTTTTACCTGATATATGCCTCTTTATCAGTACCGTGAAAATCCCAACCAAACAAACTGATCGATATAGTTTAGACGTTTGTGTGTATGCTTAGAAACATGCGCATGCTCAGAATAAAGTATGAGCGTGCCTTCGGTAAAAGTAGGGATTGTAATGGGATTGTAATGGAAATAGCACATTCGTCACGCTGTAACAGACTGAAAAGCGCGAATCGTCTCTCACCAAACATTTTACTTAACACACAGTAACATGAGATTAGCAAAAGCAGCCCCCAGGGTGGCGCCAGTGGAAGCAAACTTCACCGCGTTTGAGAACGACGAGGGTCTCGTACATTTTTTGGACGTATGACATAGAGCAGGACCGGCGCTCTGGCTAACTTCCATTGTTAAGGGCCCATTGTCCATTTTCAAAATTCCCCTTAGATGGTAGCTCTCTGGACAGATTGTGCCAGGCCATGATTGTTGCTGGCTGTTGGGATCCAGCAGCATTTCTGATTAATGTATACTATACATCTGCCTACTAGTGGTGATTCCTATAAAGACAATTTTTCAATACCAATTTTTGGCTGTAGACTTTTTGTCTAGTCATTAAACTCTCCATCATGTTATCCTATGTGTCCATCAACACTAATGCCGCTTACACACGGTCGTTTTTTGCGATGAAAAAAAAAAGACGTTTTCTGTGAAGTAAAAAACGACGTTTTTGAAACGTCACTTTTCAAAGACAATTTTGCATACACACCATCGTTTTTTCACAAAAAGCGAGGTTACGTTCACCACTCTTTTCCTTGTCAAATATTTTATTGATACTTGGTAAGTAGAATATACAGATAGGGCCAGATTCAGGAACACTTGCGCTGGAGTATTTCGATATGCGCCGCGTAACTGTGATGATGCGCCGTCGTTTCTATGTGCCCGTACCCACCAAACTAGATGCGCCCAATAACGGGTCATTTGCGACCGGCGGAACGTTCCGACGCCAGAGTATCGTCAGCGGTTAATTTCGCTGGGCGCATCAGTCGTGCCTATTGATTTCCCCTGCAAATATGCAAATGAGGGATTTTTCCCAATTCACGAACGGATTAGCACCATACGCTGGCTACATGCGCCGCGCGTATCTCGTCCGTCCGGCGCAAAGTTATTTCTACAAAAGGCTGCTTTATCTTTACTCCAGACGGTCACAGGTCAGCAGGAGAGCAGCTACAGCAGCGTTACCGACGATAAGAGCTAGCTGAGCACCCCCACTTGCAGGACAACACCTCTGTCCATGCTTGTCTGTCAAATTTTACAGCCATGGAGGAAGACATCATAGGTCTCCATAGCGGAGATGACGGCTGTCAGCTCCTGGCCATTAAAGTTCAGCCTTCTCCTTTGTGTTTGCGGGGAACGGGAGCAGCCATCTCAGAACAAAAGTAACATCACTGCGGGGGGGGGGAGCAGGATATACTTTAGTGCCGGAATGGCGCTTCTACGGGCGCATTTAAACGCCCAACGGAAGGCATTGCGCTGACGTTTCCCGGGAAGTGGTGCCGACGGAAGTTGTGAGCATGCGCACAAGGGGCGAGTGTAGCCGCACTCACTGCGCATGCTCCGTGGATGATGCGCTGAACGTAAGCCTCTGCGCTGGGCTCCGCCCATCATTTACATATGATCACACCCACTTCCACTTGCGTCGGGTTACGCCAGCGCATTATCGTTACTCTGGCGCAAGTTTACGCGCAACTGCTATGTGAATTACAGGACTTGCGCTGAAAGGGTCTTCAGAGTAACGTAAATGAGAAGCGTTACTCCAGAGGAAAGATACTCTCATCTACCTGAATCTGGCCCATAGTGTATAGTGGTTACTTTGTTATAAAGATTGTTTTGTTATGAATACAGGTTATTTCATAGCAATTGCAACATGCATAAGGCAACATAACGTATGGGAGAGAAGAGGTGAGGAAAAAAAAAGATATATATATAAGATGATGTTGCATTTAAGGTATTGATTGACAGTATAATGCAGTTACTTATATATCGATTTTGTAAGTTCCGTCTTGAGTTCACATGTCAATCTTATTAATAAAAATTTGTACAGTATAAATCATATAAGGGTAACCATCAGGGGAGGGGGGGGGGGAGATATGTGGAGGGGAGGGGGAGTGGGTTAGGGGGGTCTGCAGAGCAAGTCGGATTCCACGGTCGTCGGTTAGATGTTTCTGTAGATATGCACACCGATTGAGCTACCATGGCAACAACACTCTATCATTAAAGGAATTTGGAGTAATGTACAAGGTCCACGGCTCCCATAGGTTTTCAAATTTAGTAATCGTGTCTGTGTCTAAGTGCTTCCATTTTGGCATGCTCATTGCTACGTTCATCCTATTTTTCACTTCTGTCATCGAAAGATTGGGGGTTCTCCAGGCTTTAGCCAGGGTTTTGTTTCGCTGCCGCGTAAAGAGTTGCATTAGTAATTTGAATTGTAATGTTTGTTAGACACTCGGGCTTCAGATTCAGTAGGGCTGTTTTAGGATTCGGAGGGTTAGTTTTCCCAGTCAACGCATTAGTTATGTTGAAGATCTTTGCCCAGAACGTTTGCGCTTTAGGACATGACCACCAGATATGGTAAAACGTACCTATAGCTGAGCATCCCCTGAAGCATTGCCCTGTATAATTTGGAGCGTATTTTGCTATCCTGGCCGGTACCAGGTACCATCTGGTAAGTACTTTATAATTGGTTTCCAATGCTATTATGTTTGGGGAGGCAGCTTTCGTGTTACGCCATATCTGGTTCCAGTCCGACGGTCTCTAATTTCGAGTCCCAGGTCCTCCTCCCATTTCCGAACATATGGTGGTCCTGTTGTGTTGTGGATTAGCAAATGTTGATATAGAGTAGATATCGTGCCCTTAGCATGTGGGTCTTTTCTGCATATTCTTTCGAAGGGGGACTGCTGGGCGAGTGGCGGGTATGGTTCAAGTGTGGTTCGAAGAAGAATTTTTTATTGGAGGTATCTAAAGAGTTCTGAGTGAGGGATACCGTATTTTTTTGCAAATTGACGGGAAGGGCAGGAAGTTCGATAGTTTCCAAAAATTTGTACAGGTGTATGCAATCCCTGTCTATCCATTCTTTAAATGTTTTGGAGCAATCCAAGCTGGATAGAATGCCGGGTTTTTATAAAAAGATAGCATTGGGATGTGAGGGGATTGTAAGTGGTATTTTGACTTGAATCTATCCCAAAGGGAGAGTGAGTGCTTAATTATGGGGTTATCTATGTTTTTGCGTGATTTGGGGGGTATCCATAATAGGTTGGTTGGTGGAATGGGGTCACATTCCGTTGTTTCTATCGAGACCCAGAGAGGTAATTCTTGGTTCGCATGGTATTTAGTGAGAGTAGCTATTTGTGCCGTTCTATAGTAATGTGCAAAGTTTGGGAGTCCTAGCCCACCATGTGTTTTGGGGGAGATGCAAAGTCTGTTGCTTTATCCTTGGCTTGGAAGAACCCCAAATGAAAGATGAGACCTTCTCTGGATGATTCTCAAAAAAGTATGCAGGTACTGGGATAGGAAGTACCCTAAAGAGATATAGTAATTTCGGGAGAATCGTCATTTTCACTGCGCTTATTCTTCCAAGCCAGGACAATGGGAGATGGGTCCATGCAGTTAAAATGTTTGTGATTTGTTTTAAGAGATGTTGGATAGTTATTTGAAAAAAAGATCAGAAGTGGCTGCGGTTAGGTGTGTTCCTAGATATGGGATACTTTTTTCTGGCCATTCGAACGGAAGGCCTGTTTGGCTGCTGTCAGTTCTAGTTTCGAAAGTGATATGTTCAGGGCTAGGCATTTTTAGGGTTGATCTTGAGTCCTGAAAAAGTTGCGAAGTGGTTCAGTATTGGGATAAGGTTTGGGCCTGACACTTGAGGGGATGCTAAAAATAGGGAATGTCATCTGCGAATAGACATACTTTGTGCTTAAGGCCGCCTAGTTCTATGCCTAGTATAGTGGGATCTGATCTAATCTTTATTGCTAATGGTTCGATGAGTAGGGCGAACAATAATGGGGACAATGGGCATCCCTGTCGTGTGCCTCTTTTGATATTAAAGGTGTCTGATTTATATCCCGCGTACTTAACATAAGCTCTTGGGTTATTATATAGTTCCATTATCCATTTGATATAGTTTGGGCCGAATCCCCAGTTTTGGAGCGTATAGTTTAAGTACGACCAGGAGACTGAATCAAAGGCCTGCTTAATATCCAGAGACAGAAAACAAGCAGGGATGCCCCTTTTTCTTGCAATATGTGCTAGCAAACAGGCCCTTCGTATGTTATCGCCCGCTTGTCTGGAGGGTATAAAACCTACTTGTCTCGATGTATCATTTTGCCTATGTGTTTGTTGAGACGGGTAGCCAAAATTTTACCTAGTAATTTTATATCTGTGTTTATCATAGAAATTGGACGGTAGTTGGTACAGAGGGTGTTGTCCGTATGCGGTTTAGGAATCATGCATATCGTAGCTAGTAGTGATTCGGGTCTGAAGGTCTTTTGCTTCAACAGTCATTAAATGCGTCTGCCAGTCTTGGTGAGATTAGTTCTGTAAAAGTTTTATAATATCGTGTAGAGAACCCGTCTGGTCCTGGTCTTTTGTTTAATTTAAGATCTTTAATGGCCATGGACACGTCTTCTTGTGTGATAAGTTCTTCCAGTTGCGATTTTTGTAAATGATTCATCTTTGGCAACTGGATTTGAGAAAAGAAGAGTTTGCTTCCGCTTCATTAAATGTGCCTGTTTCAGAGTATAGTGCTTTTAGGTGTGAACTAAATTTTCTTACAATTTTGAGGGGGTTGCTAGAAACAACGTTGTTCGCTATCTTTAGTTTTATGGGTTTAAACGTTCTATTTAGTGAGTTTAATGATCTAGCTAGATATGTCCCTGGCTTATTTGCATTTTTGTAAAAAGTGTGTTTTTGACCTGTTAAGTGTTTTGTCAGCTGATTCTGTGAGGAATAAGTCATATTCTAAGCGTGCCCTTATCTAAGTGTTTTTTGTTAGTGGGGGTGTAGTTGTCTTGCAAGGCCAGAAAGGCTGAGTTGTATTCAGTTTCAAGTTGCTTCGCTAAATGTCTTCGGTTTTTTTTGAGGATTCCCAATTCTCGCTGAAATGTTCCCCTTAAAACTGGCTTGTGTGCTTCCCATAATGTGAGTGGAGATATTTCTGGACTCGTGTTAAGTTCTAGGTATTCTTTCAAAGCTTGCTCGATGGGTAGGCAAAGGGCGGGGTGTTTGAGTAGAGTTTCTGGGAGGTACCAAGTAGGATCATGATTTTTTGGGATCGCAGATGCTATGGTAGTGAGTACTGCGTTATGATCAGACCAGGAATGGGAATGATACTTGAATTTAGAATTTCTGGGTCATTCCAATTGTCACTAATATGTGGTCGATGCGACTGAATGATTGGCGGGGGTTTGAGAAGTGAGTGTAGTTTCGTTTTGTGGGGTTATATTCTCTCCAAGAGTCCACAAGGTTATATTTGGATAGGAGGCCTGGGAGAGTCCATTTAGATTGGTATTTTGGTGGCGTATATGGGGATTTATCTAAGAATGGGAGGAGGACCTGGTTCGAATCTCCACACAACAGGAGAGAGCCCATTTTATGCGTATTGACTGTTTGGAATAGGTGGGATAGAAAAGGCAAGGAGTTGGTATTGGGAGCGTAGTATGAGACTACTGTAATCGCAGAGTCCATAATATAGCCTGTTAGGATAAGGTATCTACCCTCTGGGTCTTTGATTTCAGATTTTAATGTAAAAGGAGTAGTTCGGTGAAAGGCTATCAAAGTTCCTCTTTTCTTGGTGGAAGCCGATGCAGTATAAACTTGTGGGTAAGAGGCATTATAGAATTTAGGGTTGTGTCGGGAGTGAAGTGAGTTTCCTGTAAACAAACAATATGGGCCTTTTTGGCCTGGAAGGATCTAAATGCCTTTGTACGTTTTTGGGGGACGTTGAGACCCTGCACATTAAGGGTCAATAAGTTTAACGGGGCCATGGCAGCTCAATCAATCTAGCAATCTTACCGTCATTCTGGTAGAGTAGTTGTCCGATTTGCTCCGTGCAGATATAAGGAGGGATGAGGGAAGGGAGGGTCCAAAACAATTAACCTTAAAAAAGAAAAATGAAAGATGAAATACAAAGCAAGTTAACAAGAATTTAATCAACATTATGTACATAGTGTTTGCCGTGGTGGGAGAATTTGTCTCCCAACAAGGGGAAAGGGGGTCTCATCAAGTCTCCACATAATACTATGGGGACCTGAGGAGATTTTAGAGAGGCACGTGTATTTTCCATGAACTGGAGTACCGCTTGTTGAGTGCACAGTAGAAACACCTATTCAGGTGTCAGTTTTACTATAAATGGCTATAATAATAAATGAACAGGGTATAATTTGGTTCTTGCTGGTGGGGAGTAAGCTTTAGAGGTGAGGGAGGAAACAGGTGGGGATAAAGTGGTGATCTCTTCTTGTGCTAGACATCTGGCAGAAACAGCTGTCTTGTCAGAACTTGGTTACTTGTGTTATTTATGGGTTAAGGTGTAGTGTTGTGATTTAGTGAGTCTCTGAACAAGTTATAGTGATATTGTTAACAATGTGTTTTGTGTTTAAAGTTGATGTTCAAGCCGTGAGTAAGGTAATGTTGGTAATTGTGATTGCAAGGAGAGAATTTGCGCTAGGTTTGTACAGTACAAGGGAAGTGTTGGTTGTGGGCCATGGGAGGAAGTGTAGATTAGTATGATGAAGAGATGTGAGGTAAAATGAGGGAGAGGGGGGTGTAAGAATAAGGAGGGAGTGAGGTAAGGATGAAAGTCTATTTAGGAAATGTGTGTGTGTCTAATTCTCTATTTTGCTCTTTTAAAGGTGTGGGGGGAAAGGGGTCAAAAAAGAAGAGAAAAGAAAAAAGAAAAAAAAAAAAAAAAAAAGGCATGTAGTCCTTTTGTATTTAGAATATATAGGGGTCCTTCCATTATTTAACTTTCGCGTTGAAGAGGAGGTAATGTTTGAGGGAGTTCCATCAGATGCTCAGTCCATCGTGTCTTCTTGGTCCATGGTCTGGGGAGCGAATCTCCCTCGCTTGTTTGAATGCTGAGTGCCATTGTCCTTCTCAGGGCGAGGTGAGTTGTTGTGAGAGGAATTCGATGCAGTTCTTCTGCGGGAAGTGGTTGTTGTAGTTGGGTTTCAATAATTTTGAGATCAAGTAAAGCTTGGTGCAATTGGTCAGAGGTTCTACATACAATTTTGGATCCTTGGTATGTGAACCTTAAGGAAAAGGGGAATCCCCATTGATATTTGATTTGTCGTTGTTGGAGTTCTGCTAGAAGAGGCTTCATTGCCCGCCTTTTTGGATATAGTTAGCTGCGAGATATCAGCGAATATTTGATAGCTGTGACCTTTGGAATGACAGGTCATTTTTTCATTCTGGCTGCTTCTAGTATTTGTTCCTTAGTCTTGTAGTAATGAAACTTGGCAATGATGTCTCTGGGGGGACCTTCTGCTTTCTTAGGAGCCAGTGCTCTGTGGACTCTGTCCATTTCCAGACGTTCTATTGCAATTCCTGGTAACAATTCCTGGCATATCGCCAATGTTGTGCCTTGGAGGTCTATAATTGATTCCGGGATACCTCTAAACCTCAAATTGGACCTCCTTGCACGGTTCTCGTAATCCTCTAATCTATTTTGTAGCACCAAGTTTTCCTCTTTGAGTGTGTCCAGTTCAAATTGGTATTCTTGTGTATAAATTTCCAGTTCCTCCATTTTTGTTTCTAATACCTCTGTTCGGCTTCCCAGGTCTCTTATTTCCTTGGTTAGGTGTGAGGTGATTTGGTCCGAAGTGCGTTTCAGTGCTTTATTCAGCATTCTTTCAAATTGTGTCAGCAGTTCTGAGGGGATTTCTGCATTGTGACTAGTAGCCTGAGAGGATTTAAATTGGCTTTCATCCTCGCTGTCTGACTCTGTGGTATCCAAAGAAATATTGGGCTTCATTGGTCTGGCTGCGCTTTTCCTATCTTTCCCTGAGGTGGGAGTCTCTGAGGTGGCTGAGGAGAATGGCGCCTTTTTTGTGGTACCTTTAGTGTGCTGAGTGCCGCTGCTGACATTCGGCTTGATCTTGTTTCTTGTACCTCCGAGCACCATTTTTGTAGAGGAATGTTCCCCGTGTTTCCCACGATCAGATATATTGTTTTCTGTTCGATTGCGGTTCCTATTTGCTGCGTTTATCCGCGGTTTTTTCCTCCATGGAGCGGAGCTCTAGTGCGGCATGACCGTCCTGCTAGACTCCGCGCGCGCGCCTCCTCACCACACTTTTCCATTGAAGCTCGCTTCATAACTAGCTTCTGGGCATGCGCGGGTTGAAAAACGTCGTTTTAAACAACGTTTTTGCTACACACGGTGACTTTTTGTGAAAAAAAAAACGACGTTTTGAAAAACGACACAAAAAATTCAAGCATGTTGGAATTTTTTTTTTGGTCGTTTTTTTGAAGACAAAAAACGACGTTTTGCCCACACACGATCAATTTAAATGACGTTTTAAAAAACAACGTTTTTTTCATCGCAAAAAAACGACCGTGTGTACGCGGCATAAGGCTCCATGCACACTGAAGCTGATAAACTGCAGTTTATTGGCAATTTGACTTTTTTTTTAAAGCCCATAAACTGAAGCCTATGTGCCCATGCACACCTGGGCGTTTTTCAGTGTTAATGAGCTTTAGAGTTTATTGGCTTTTTTCAGAACGCCCGAAATTTGCGTTCAAAGTGCCGTTTTTTCGGCGGAAAAAATGCTAAAAAAATGCAAAACGCCCCAAACATTTTTCGGCGCCAGCATTTTTTTTATCCTAAAAAAACAACAGGGCAAAACAAAAATAAAGCTGATAAAAGCTACACTGAAAAAACGCTGATTAGGTCCCCTGTCACACTGAATCTTATATGACGACTTGTCTATCAGAGGGCTTCCGCGGGCCACATGTGGCCCCCGGGCCAATGGTTGGGGCACCCCTGGTTTAGACTTTAGGTGGTTAAATTTACAGGCATTTTTCACACAAAAGTTTTATCCCGTTAATCTAAGAAGAAGAGTTACAATGTTTCTCTACTTATCTACTAGCGCAGACAATTGTTGTTAGAGAGGAAGAAACCCCTCTTAAAAAAAAAAACAACAACCTGCAAAGGCAAAATGAGCTAGTATGACTAGCATACTAGCTCATTATGAATTACTTGCCTTAGATCGAAGCCCCCCCCCCCTTGGGCCGTAGACATCTCTACTAAAGGTTAGTTCCAGGTATCGCGGGTCCCGCGCTGCCCGAAACCGCAATGACCGTCACGGCCGCGCATGTGCACGTTAATGGCACACGCTGTGGAAGAAAACGGCACAAAGTTTAGTTTCTCTACCCATCGCATGCACCGTTTTGTTAATCAGCGGACTACAAGTGAAATAACTCCTAAAAGGCGCACGTTTAGGAGATATTTTCGCTACCTATGGGTAAGCCTTAGGCGGGGTACACACGACCGAGAAACTCGTCGAGCGAAACTCATCGTTCTGTGCTGCCCCGTCGAGTTGTTCGTTCGAGTTCCTAGTTCGCAGTCAAAAGCTTGTCGAGCCAAATTTTCCCATTGAACAACGAGGAAATAGAGAACCTTCTCTCTTTTTTGGCTCGACGAGTTCCTTGGGCGTTTTTGCTTGCGAAAAGTGTACACACGACCGGTTTCCTCGGCAGAATACGTCTCCCATCAAGGTTCTTGCTGGATTCTGCCGAGAAAATCTGTCGTGTGTACGCGGCCTTATTCTAAAAAGAGGATTTACAACCACTTTTAAAAACTTAGCAGAGTGAGCAGAGAAGTCTCTACACTTGTTACATGAAAGAATCGGGAAAACTCTGCAATAGAGGTTGCGAGGGGGTTGGAATCGAGATTGCGATTATTTGTGCAGCTCTAGAGTATACAGTACATTTTTATTGTGCTTGGCCTCCGATACATGCTCGTTCCTAATCCAATCAAAGGCAGGGGTGACCATACTGTATTGCTTAACTGCAGACTGCAGGGAAATCTAGGACCTGACTCTGCTGTTTGGCAGGAGGATCATTATCACAAGACTAGCTAAAACGTATTGCAAATCATTTGTCAATTAGAGAAGTTCACATGTTTTCATTTCAACTGTGTTTTTGCCTGCAGTTCCATTCTAAAGTCTTGTACTTGACAAAGCACTGTGTGTGTGTCACCTTTTCCCCCAAAATGTTAATGCAGAGATATGTTGCTAGGTGTTAATGTATAAACATTTATTATTATGTTATGCAGATGGTTTCTACATGGCAGCACATAAATCCATATTTGACAAGAATGACCATGGATTACATGAGAGGATCAGAGGTTGCAATAAATCTGATAATCCATGTCTGAAGACAGAGACAGCAGACAGTTCTGAAACAAATGTGCAATTGAGTATTGAGTACATTTTACTGATACATATTTTTAGTATCACTATAATGACAAATTTAGCTCAAAGTGAGACTTGGAGATAATATAACTTTTATTGCAGATCATTTAGCTGTTATTAACCCTTCAAATGATTGCAAATGCAATTTTTTCTGCTCTTCTCGGGTCCCCTGTCAGCTCCCTTGGTTCCTCCCCCTGCCATATGCCCCCATAGCAAACTGTTTGCTCACGAGCCCTTTTCTGCATGTCCCCATCCTCGCTCTGTCCTCCAATGGCTCCTGCTGCTGTATCTGAGCCAATGAGAAGGGAGAGAGCCAGGAGAGCCTCTGCTCTTGTACACCTCCCTAGATCAAGATCAGGCTTAGGTAAATATTCATGGGGGCTAGGGGGTAGCTGAATGCAGAAGGATTGCATACATGTGTAATTTCACCCTCCAGGGCGTGTTGCCTCCCATCCACCCTTCCTCTCCTCTGTTGCAGAAATTTGGTGTTTTTTTTTTTGCAAGTCATTGATCTAGGCCAGGGGTGCCCAACCTTTTGAAGAGTGAGGGCTACTTAAGGGAATTGATAACTGGTCGCGGGCCACAATGAGCAGAGTAGGGGGTGACTGGTCCGTGTCCACGGACACAGCCCACTCTACTCTATGGGTCCTCTGATCCAATCCTATTCGCACAGACAGAGGAGGGCAAATCCCTTTCTATTTTTTTAGGTAGGCAAAAGTACACAAGTCCGTTTACATCTGCTGCTCCATAAAGGTGAAATTTTAGGTCCGATTGGGTCAGACCGATTATGTGAATAAAACTTAAGGCTGCTCTCACACTGATGCGCTGCGAATTTTCTGCAGGTTAGCTTTACTTTGCCGTAAACTTCTATTATATCCTGCAGGTGTGGCGCACTTTCTGAAAGCGCAACAAAGCCGCAGACGGCTATGGTTCAGTGTAGGTAACCCGCATCTGCACTGCACCTGCGGATCATTAACCCCTGAAGAACAGATATACTCATATATACTGTGAATTTAGTAGTAAACTTACCTTCAATAACCATCTTCCATTCAGGTATCGCAGACTGTTGCTGTCCCAGGCAAAGCGCATTTGGTATCACTCCGCCTGTGACAGGGGCGGGCGCTATACAGGAGGCATTGACTTATGTGGCTCTCCTCCTCAGCCACTTGCTTCCTCTACCAGCAGCTTCATTGACAAAACTGCTGCTCTGGGATGGCGGGTCGGCAACCCGTGATCTGTGCTTGCCATCCCAGAGAAGGAGGTCGATGGCCACATCAGAGGGCTCCGCGGGCCACGTGTGGCCCCCGGGCCACTGGTTGGGCACCCTGATCTAGGCAAATGATGTGCACTTTGTTTGCATCGCTTCGGGGATATGTATGTCTCATATACCAGGAGGCATAGTTCTTTGTTGGGAAGGAGGAGGGGGCAGGGCCATGTGACGCGTCATCGCTGAAGCCTTAACCCGAAAGAGCCGGCAATTTACCGATAACACCACAGAAGAAGATGCTTACTGATGACATTACAGAAGAAGATGCTTACTGATGACACCACAGAAGAAGATGCTTACTGATGACATCACAGAAGAAGATGCTTACTGATGACATCACAGAAGAAGATGCTTACTGATGACATCACAGAAGAAGATGCTTACTGATGACACCACAGAAGAAGATGCTTACTGATGATGTCGCAGAAGAAGATGGCGGCACAGGAATGAGAGGGGTGTAGAAAAGAAGCAGATTGCAGCAGGACAACGCTGGATCGTTCTTTAAGGCTGCATTCACACTATTGCGAATGGGATGCGGATTTGGCCGCATCCCATTCACATGTCAGGAGAATGTGACCGGCTCTCTATGGAGCTGGTTAACAAATCTCCGGAGCGGCTCTGATGCGAATTGCAGATGAGTACTGTGCGTCTTCTGGTCCGCTTCAGGTCTGAATTCAGCCGAAAATTCAGGAGGAAAACGGACCTAAAACGATGAATGGGGGCGCACTCTTGATGTGAGCCGCTCCATGCTGCGGTGTGGACCCGGCCTGAATGGTTGAGCACCCCTGCTATAGGTAATCAGTCCCGTCCCATAATGGAATGTCTAGTTAAGGTGAACAGAACTTTTTTAGCTGGGGTTGACATTAAAGCCTTTCTTAAACCCTCTTTATATACAAAAGGATTGAGAATTCTCCATACTAGTATTTTCCTTATTTGGTTTATTTGTATATGTTTTATCTTTGCATTATTTGGCCGTATATAAAATAACTCATGACATGTGATGGTATACCCAATTCATATCCTAGCATGTGACATACAAAGCTTGTTTTCATCCCTATGAACAATGTCGTGATTGTTTCACTTGGGCCAGTAAATACAAAGGACTTGTTCAGCAAGATACGGACATGACACAGACTCCAAACAAACACTTTCATGTGCAACATGTGTACTGCTCACTTCTAATCTCCGCCGCAGATCAGAGGCAACCAGCGGTCACTTATTCACATGGCATTCACAGCACTGGAGCCATTACATCGTAGGCGGCGTACACACGAAACTCGCATACTAGCACATTATGTGAAACTTACCTGCCAATGAAGCCATCGTCATCCCCGCTCAAGGCCGCATCCATCTTTACCAGTCTTTCTTCCGGATTCGCGGGCTCCGGCACTGTGATTGGCTGGAGCCACATGACGTCACACGCAGAAAGTGGCCGGCTACGCCGCACAGACGGCCATTCCTTCAGAGCTCATGCGCCGATGACGTCATCAGTGTAGTATATAGTAAATATCTCCTAAACGGTGCAGGTTTTGGAGATATTTACAGTACCTATAAGTAAGCCTTATTATAGACTTACCTATTGGTGCAAACATTAGAGGGAAGTTTACTTCCTCTTTAAAGAGTAGTTGGAACAAAGTAAAAATGACATTTATATGATGCAATGGAGCGCAGAAATTCATTTTGTCACCCCTTTTACCTGTTGATCCTTTCAATAGGTCCATTACGTCTCCACTTTCTGTAACAGGCAAAGCTATCCAGAGAAACTAGTAGGTAGTACTTGTTTACACTTGTTTTGGTGTTCACCGCTCCTCTGAAAGGCCATCTGCATTTGATTACTATTTAGAGACATTTATCAGGCACAACCATGTGCATTACTTGTAGCTGGTCAATTATTAGAGAGCGGGGATTACCCACTGTAACAACTTTCATTTGAATTGCTGGGTTTGTTGCGCCCCTCACTGCCACATACAACTCCGCCTCCACGCCCAGCGCCACTCCTTGTCCAGAGCATTTGATAGACAGAACACTGTTCCAATGCTGGGAGGCAGGACTGTGTGACATGACCGGCGGCGGGGCTTTATGTGACAGTGAGCAACGCCAGGAACCCAGCAATTCAAATGAAATCTGTTACAGCAGGCAATCCTCGCTCTCTGATGATCGAACAGCTTGACTCATCCTCTTTACAGGTCGGACTGTATTGATGGGCACAGATGAGACTCTATTGATGGGCACAGGTGAGAATGTACTGATGGGCACAGGTGAGACTGTACTGACGGGCACATGTGGGACTGTACTGATGGGCACAGGTGAGGCCAGGTCTGTCTTAATAACATCATGGGCCCCTGGGCAAAGTAATGCTTTGGGGCCCCTACAATGGAAACAGTGCAGGTTAACAAACATCAAGTAGGTAGGTGGCAGACAAGCGGAGCTTCCCCTTTTGGTGTTAGCTCCGCATTAACTAGGATATCCCCCCTAGATATCCCCCCCCAGCACTCTGACCCCTCTACATCCCAGATATCCATCCAGCACTCTGACCCCTCAACACCCCAGATATCCCCCCAGTACTGTAACCATATACCATAAGATACCCCTTGTATTGTGACCCCACTAAATCCCTAATATCCCCTACACTGTAGCCTCTCTACATCCCTGATACCTCTAGCACTATAGCCACCCTATACACGCTTAATATCCCACAGCACCATTATTACATCCATGTAGTACCCCCTTTTCCAGTGGAGATACAGTGGGGCTGATTTACCAAGCCTGTGCGCCAAGACTCATGGTGCACAAGCAGGAGTAAACCTGTTTTTGACATTTACCAAAGAAACACGCTGCTAGTGCAGCGTGTTTCCTCATTTACTAAAGTGCCTAATGCGCCCAGAAGAGGGCGCACAGCACGCCAGTACAGAGCTGGCGTGCGGCATTTAGTTATGTAAACATCGGGGATTCGGGCGGGAGTTTATGAGGGGAGGGAGGGGGGTGATGCAGGGGAAGTGTAGTGACATGTGTTTCAACTTGTGTGGCGGGCCGATTTGAAAGGGAAAGTGACTTTTGGGACCCGATCCCCGGGCGCTTGCAAAGTACGCTAGAACCTCGGAAGGTTCACTTGCATACTGGGCATGCGCAGAGGGAAAAATCGGAGCTCACCGCGCGCCTCTTCAGAACGCCGGGAAATCCTTGGTAAATACCAGGCGGCGTAGCAGTGTTTGCACTGCCTGGAGCGGCGTACGGCAAGCTCCGAGCTGTTCTCGGGCTGCGCTGACACTGAAGGGGAACTCCGCGCCAAATTTCAAATGTGAAACCGGCGCGGCTTCCCCCCCAGGGGTACAATAGGCTCTCCGGCTTGGTCCGGAACGTGAGGGGTTAACCCACGCCAAAATCGGCGTGGGGTTCCCCCCCAGATCCGTACCAAGCCCTCATCCCAGGCATGCAGTCTGGCCGGACAGGAATGGGGGTGGGGACGAGCGAGCGGCCCCCCCCCTCCTGAGCCGTACCAGACCACATGCCCTCGACATGGGGGAGTGTGTGCTTTGGGGGAGGGGGGCGCTGCCCCCCCACCCCAAAGCACTCTTGTCCCCATGTCGATCGGGACAAGAGCCTCTTCCCGACAACCCTAGCCATTGGTTGTCGGGGTATGCGGGCGGGAGCCAATCAGAATCTGGGAGCCCCGTTTAATAATGTGGCCCCCAGATTTCGGGCCCCCACCCTATGTGAATGAGTATGGGGTACATCGTACCCCTACCCATTCACCTGGTGAAGGTGGTTTGAACTTTGAGGGTCTTCTGCCGCCGCCCCCTTCGAATTTTTCGGCCTGGACGGGGGTCGCACATCCCATCCAGGACTTGGACGTGGCGGGCTTCTCGTCGCTGTCTTCTGCCGCTGCCCCCTTCACCACGAAGCTCCGTGCTTGTTTGATGAGGGCAGCGGGCTTCCGTCGTCTTCTCCGGGGCGAGGGTCGTACATCCCACCCCGGATTTCCTCGCCGGCTTCTGCCTGGCTCCTGGGGGCCAGGCCTTCTTTTGCCGTCTTCCGCCGGAGGGCGCCACTCTCCGGGCTTCTCGACGTTGTCTTCCGCCGCGGGGGCCAGGCCTTCTTCTTTGCCGCCCCCTTCGATTTTTTCGGCCTGGACGGGGTCGCACATCCCATCCAGGACTTGGACGTGGCGGGCTTCTCGTCGCCGTCTTCTGCCGCTGCCCCCTTCACCACGAAGCTCCGTGCTTGTTTGATGAGGGCAGCGGGCTTCCGTCGTCTTCTCCGGGGCGAGGGTCGTACATCCCACCCCGGATTTCGTCGCCGTCTTCTGCCGCTGCCCCCTTCACCACGAAGCTCCGTGCTTGTTTGATGAGGGCAGCGGGCTTCCGTCGCAGTCTTCCGCCGCGGGGTGACACTCGCGGGCTTCTTCTTCCATTCGATGTTGACACGGCGAGGTCCGGCGCTGAAATGCCTTCTGAGCGGCGGGCAAGGACTTATATTGGCATTGGGCGTGGGCGTGGTTATGCCAACATGTGACCTTAACCCATGTGACAGTGATGTGACGTGACATCACTGTCACATGGGTTAAGGTCACATGTTGGCATAACCACGCCCACGCCCAATGCCAATATAAGTCCTTGCCCGCCGCTCAGAAGGCATTTCAGCGCCGGACCTCGCCGTGTCAACATCGAATGGAAGAAGAAGCCCGCGAGTGTCACCCCGCGGCGGAAGACTGCGACGGAAGCCCGCTGCCCTCATCAAACAAGCACGGAGCTTCGTGGTGAAGGGGGCAGCGGCAGAAGACGGCGACGAAATCCGGGGTGGGATGTACGACCCTCGCCCCGGAGAAGACGACGGAAGCCCGCTGCCCTCATCAAACAAGCACGGAGCTTCGTGGTGAAGGGGGCAGCGGCAGAAAACGGCGACGAGAAGCCCGCCACGTCCAAGTCCTGGATGGGATGTGCGACCCCCGTCCAGGCCGAAAAAATCGAAGGGGGCGGCAAAGAAGAAGGCCTGGCCCCCGCGGCGGAAGACAACGTCGAGAAGCCCGGAGAGTGGCGCCCTCCGGCGGAAGACGGCAAAAGAAGCCCTGGCCTCGGGAGGAGCCAGGCAGAAGCGGAGGAGCCCGAGGTGGGGCGACACCCCCGTTGTTCTCCGCTGTTTTCGGCCGGCCCCCCCCGGATGTAAAAGAGCTTCATTTTGGGGTGGGGGCACAGTCGAGCATGGCGGAGAGCATGGGTGGGTGTTTCCCCCCCCCGGCAGAAGACGGCTAGAAGACCGAGGAGTGGCGACGCCCCCGTTGTTCTCCGCCATTCCCGCCGGCCCCCCCCGGATGTAAAAGAGCTTTGTTTGGGGTAGGGGGCCTGGCCGAACATGGCGGAGAGCATCGGTGGGGGTCTCTCTCCCCGCGGAAGGCGGCGGCGAAGACCGGGGGGGGGGTAGGTGTACCCCCGCAGCGGAAGACAACGTCGAGAAGCCCGGAGAGTGGCGCCCTCCGGCGGAAGACGGCGAAAGAAGCCCTGGCCTCTGCGGAGCCAGGCAGAAGCGGAGGAGCCCGAGGTGGGGCGACACCCCCGTTGTTCTCCGCTGTTTTCGGCCGGCCCCCCCCGGATGTAAAAGAGCTTCATTTTGGGGTGGGGCACAGTCGAGCATGGCGGAGAGCATGGGTGGGTGTTTCCCCCCCCCGGCAGAAGACGGCTAGAAGACCGAGGAGTGGCGACGCCCCCGTTGTTCTCCGCCATTCCCGCCGCCCCCCCCCGGATGTAAAAGAGCTTTGTTTGGGGTAGGGGGCCTGGCCGACCATGGCGGAGAGCATCGGTGGGGGTCTCTCTCCCCGGCGGAAGGCGGCGGCGAAGACCGGGGGGGGGGTAGGTGTACCCCCCCGGCGGAAGGCGGCGGCGAAGACCGGTGCGGGGCTGGAGCCCCCCCGGCAGAAAACGTCTGGAAGACCGAGGGGCTCCGCCCCCGTTGTTCTCTGCTTCTTTCGGCCGGCCCCCCCCGGATCTGAAAGAGCTTATTTTGGGGTGGGGGCCTGGCTGGACATGGCGGAGATCATCGGTGGGTGTCCCCCCCCGGCAGAAGACGGCGAAGCCCGGGGCCCAATGGGCTGGTGGTGGGGGGTCCCGGCAGAAGACCCCCGGAGCTGACTAATAAATTATTTTTTTCTGTGTGTTTTTTTTTGTTTACACTTTTCCACCCGGTGAATGGGTAGGGGTACGATGTACCCCATACTCATTCACATAGGGTGGGGGGCCAGAATCTGGGGGCCCCCTTAATATAGGGGGCTCTCAGATTCTGATAAGCCCCCCGCCCGCATACCCCGACAACCAACGGCCAGGGTTGTCGGGAAGAGGCTCTTGTCCCTTTCGACATGGGGACAAGAGTGCTTTGGGGTGGGGGGGCAGTGCCCCCCTCCCCCACAGCACACACTCCCCCATGTCGAGGGCATGTGGTCTGGTACGGCTCAGGAGGGGGGGGGGCGCTCGCTCGTCCCCACCCCCATTCCTGTCCGGCCAGACTGCGTGCCTGGGAGAAGGGTTTGGTCTGGATCTGAGGGGGAACCCCACGCCGTTTTTTGGCGTGGGTTTAACCCCTTATGTTCCAGATCAAATCTAAGAGCCTGTTGTGCACCAGAAGGGGGACCCCCACGCCGTTTTTTTTTATAATTTGGGGTGGAGTTCCCCTTTATCCCGGTCCTGTCAGGGGGGGGGGGGGAATGCCTGCTCGTCTGTCCCTACAATGTATGAACAGCGATCTGTCATTTCCCCTACACAGTCCCACCCCCTTTACAGTTAGAACACACCCAGGTAACATATTCAACCCCTTCCGCGCCCCTAGTGTTAACCCCTTCCCTGCCAGTGTCATTTTTATAGTAAGCAATGCATTGATATACCATTGCTCGCTACAAAAATGCCAAATCTCACAAAAATGTGTCCGCCACAATGTCGCATTAGACAGAAAAAACAAATGATAGCCACCATTACTAGTAAAACAAAAAATTATTCAAAAAAAACCCATAAGACCAACCCCTACTTAGAACTTTTGCCCAAACCAATCAAACGCTTATTGTGATTTTTTGCAACCAAAAAGATGTCCAAGAATACTTATCGGCCTAAACTGAGGGCAAACATTTTTTGAATATATTTTGGGGGAGATTTATTATAGCAAACCGTAAAAAAGATGTTTTTTTAGTTACCAAATTGTCGCTATATTTTTGGGTCAAGCAAAAATAAGAAAAAACGCAGAGGTGATCAAATACCACCAACAAAAAAAAAAAAAAGAATTTTTAGGGGGGGGGGGGGAGGATGAGGACGCCCAATTTTTTTGGGGGCCACGTCGCACAACCACGCAATTGTCAGTCAAAATGACGCAGTGTTGAAATGCAAAAAATGGCCCCGTCAGTGACCAGTAATATGCTCTGGGGCTCAAGTGGTTACAAATTAAGAATACACTAAAGTTAGCCCAATTTATGGCCATAATGTGAAAGATGATGTTACACCGAGTAAATAGATACCCAACATGTTACACTTTAATATTGCACACACTCATGGAATGGCGCCAAACTTCAGTACTTGAAAATACCCATAGGCAACGCTTTTTTATGTGTTTCAGGTTACCAGTTTAGATTTACAGAGGAGGTCTAGTGCTAAAAGTATTGCTCTCGCTCTAACGTACGCTATGATACCTCACATGTGGGGTTTGAACGGGGGTTCAATATGTGGGCGGGGCTTACACATTTAAGGCCCGCCCCCATATATGGAAACATTCTTCAAACCACACATGTGAGGTATCATAGCGTGCGTAACAGCAAGAGGAATATTTATAGCACTAGACCTCATCTGTAAATCTAAACTGGTAACCGGAAACAATAAAAATGCTGCTTGTTCCCTTCTGACTGCGAGCTACTAGGGACAGGGGCGTTTAAATTATTACTATTTAGGTTTGTTACGTAAAAATTCTATAAGACCTCCCGTTCAGCTTGTAAAGCATCACTTCATGGGGACCAAAAAAAAATTTAACACCTCTAATGCTTTCATCCGCCATTGCAGATTTGATTCTGGTACTGCATTTCGAGTGAACTGGGCATGCTCGAACAGTTAGAAAAAGAAGTTGGAAGTTTCATCCTGAAAATGACTTGCATCTTTCTGAGCATGCTCAGAAAGCTCTTTTTTGGCTTAGTAATTTAAGGACATCCTTAACAGGTGTAAGCAGTTCCAAGTGCACACAAACTAGAGGCTGACATTTCTTCATGTGTTTCCAATTGGTTCATTAGCACACATGTTATAAAAAGCGTGGATACTGCACGTGTCAGCTGCCCCTCAGAGGGGGCAGATTTGCTGGCTGGAAGTAATGGCGGAGTGAAACAGAGATGTTTTGGAGCAAGTTTTGTATTTTTTGATGTTTTCTCTGCTACATAATTTTGCTAAATGTTTCTCAAGATGTTAATGACTAATGTTTTAATCCTGTGGGTCTATCCTGTTATTTCAAAAGCATGATTTATTTTCCAATGACTGTGAAATAAACGTTGGTCTTTTTTGTTTTTAGGTGTTTGTATATATTTTTGGTGTGTTTATTTGTAATTTTTTTTTTGCTTTCCTTGTTTTGTGGACCAATAAAATTACTTTCAAATTTTGAAGTTTGTTTTGTGATATTTTTTTCATGCTATGGATTTCAACCGCTGCAGCTGAAATAGTTTGGGCCTAAACCATCAAGTGTGATTTGTCTCTAAGCTCTTTCCTGGTGTGTATGCATGAAATGTTTAGTCACCAGAAAAGGAAGGACAAAGCGGTAAGTATTGTTTCCTAGAACTGATGTCCAGACTGACTTTTTAAAGCACATGTGCAAGATGTAGGAAAAGCTGCAAACAGGGCCTGTTGGAGGGGGGGGGGGGGGGGGGGGTGGTTTTTGGTGGACAGGCTTGAAGTGCTGATTTACAGCGCTGTGCTTGAAACTAGCACAAGACAATCCTATTCTAATTGTGGGTTGTTTGAGGGAAGCCAATTGAGTGTTAGAACCCCTGCTAGTGTTTTTAGGTTGGGCTTTGTGTCCCTTTTCCTAAAATTGGCTTCACTTCCTGTCACACAGCTGAACAGGAAGTGAGGTTAAAACCCTACCAATGGTCTTTTCTTCGGGGCACAGGTCAATCTAACTAGTGTCACCATTAAGCAAATTGCACTGCAGTGTACACCCCAAATGATTAGTTACTTTGGGGTTTAGTAAAGGCAAAGCCGCTCTGCAGTAGAAGCGTAGGCAATGAAAATCAGAAGGGAAGCACTGATGGTTTTTACTTCCAATCCCGCCAAGTTTTGAGTTTTCTTCCTTGCTTGTCCACTTGTAGTGCAAAGTGGATTTGCCTTTAGTAAATGGACCCCAAAGTCCAAGATTCCTACTAATTTGGGGTGTACACAGCAAAATGCCATTTCCAAAATGGGAAACTATTTATATTGATCTGTGTGTCCCCAACAAAACATTACTCAGGTGTTTCCCTCACTTCCTGTTTGGCTATGTGGCAGGAAGTGAATGAATTAAGTAGAAAGTGACAACATTTGTGAGGTGTCTTTACCCTATCAGGGGTGCAGGCATCCCCAAAACAAACATGAAAATAGTTGATTTAACATTGGGTGGTGTTTGTGGGGGTCCCTAACACACATTCATACATATTAGCAACGCTGGATCGTGGCCTATTGGCATGGTTATATTTTCTTAAGCCTCTCAATAAAATGATCTGAAATTTGGGGTTAAACTGGAACAATAATCATCACTTTTATTTTTTGGATTTCTTTCATTTTGGATAGAGTTGGTGGGGGGGGGGTTAGAAGCTCTGTCAGTTTATTTTGTATTATCCCTGTCCGTTTGGGGAGATTGGCCTTCACTTCCTGCCCCATAGCCAAACAGGAAGTGATCGAAAAAGTAGGCAAATTAAGGGCCCCCCCAAGTCCCCCCCCACAGAACTTGTGTGTGTCCCCTGAAAATTCCTGGGTGGGTCATAAAAAAACAGGGTGTGGCCTTGACAGGAAGGGTGGGTCATTTTTCTATTAGGGGGGTGCCAAAATTTGGTCAGGCCTAGGGAAGCACAAAACCTAAATCTCCTACTGCACATTAGGGCTTATTTAGACAGGATCCAATTTACAGCATGTTTTTAGATTGTGGGAGGAAACCCGCACAGGGAGAACATGCAAACTCCAGGCAGATAGTGTCACGGGCGGGATTCGAACCAGCAACCCTTTTGCTGCTAGGTGAACATGCTACACACTACGCTACTGTGCTGAACGAACATGATTGCAGCTGAAAGCATGAGATGTTTTTTTTTTTTCCAATTTCATGCTTTCCAGCCTGGAGGACAGATGTGGGGTCTAATTGACCCCGCCTTTCTCTATAAAGAGGACCTGTCACACACTAGTCCTATTACAAGGGATGTTTACATTCCTTGTAATAGGAAGAAAAGTGAAAAATAATACAAACAAAGGGACAAACAAGTGCAAAAAATAAAATATTAAGTAAAAAAATAAAATAACAAAGGAATTTAAATGCTCCTGTCCCTAGTAGCTCGCACTCAGAAGCGAACACGCATGCAAGTCCCACCACACATATGTAAACATCCTTCAAACCCCACATGTGAGGTATCATAGCGTGCGTTAGAGCGAGAGCAATAATGTTAGCACTAGACCTCCTCTGTAACTCAAAAGTGGTAACCTGAGAAAAAAAGTCAAGCGTTGCCTATGGAGATTTTTAATAACGAAGTTTAGCGCCATTCCATGAGTGTGCGCAATATGAAAGCGTGACAAGTTAGGTATCTATTTACTCGGTGTAACATCATCTTTTACCTTATCCCTAAAAATTGGCCTAGCTTTACTGCTTTCTTATTTTGTCATTCATGAAACAGGTTTTTTTTTGGAAAGCCAAAAAAAAAAAAAAACGTTAGAACATTTTTGGCACAAATACTGTTGGAAATGTGTCCGAAAAAATGGCCGCCACTTTATTCCCTAGGGTGTTTGTTAATAAAATATATATAATGTTTGGGGGTCCTGAGTAAGTTTCAAGGAAGAAAATATAATTGTTACATGAAGGAGAGAAGTGCCAGAATAGGCGCGGTATGGAAGTGGTTAAAGTGCACCAATAAAAGTGAAAAATTCCTTGAAATTTCGTACCATGGGGGGGGGGGAGGCAATTAGGGGCGCCATCAGGAATTATGGGGCCCCTTACACAGCTTCAGGCATGGGCCCCCTGGAGCAGAGAATAGGGGGGGGGTGCCGCCTGATATTAAGAAGGGGGGGGGGCTGCCGCAATTTGATAAGCGGGGGGTTCCTTTACTAAAAAATACATATAGAAAAATATATATTAAAAAGGGTGGTAGCCATCCGGGGGCCCTGGGGACCACTGGGCCCTTTAATAAAAAGAAACTTCTGGGCTCTTTAATGAAAAATAAATTACAATATCTACATATATAAAATAATAAAAAAGGGGGTTGCCTTGGGAGCTCTGGGCCCTTTAATAAAAAATAACTACCAAAAATCTAAAAAAAAAATAACATTGGGTGGGAGCTGTGGTGGCTCAACGTGAATGGCACTGCGCTGACAAGCCGTTCACCTCTGCAGCCAAGGGTTCGGATCCCGGTCTCGGCTACATATGAATTGAGTTTGGTGGTGTCAGCCCGGCTCCCGGTGGGTGTGCTATGCAAGGTACGCCTGTGCTTAGTATGCCCACCCCCCCCCCCCACAAAAAAAACACCACACTTGCACACACTTTGGCCATGAGGTCTCCTAAAATAAAGGGAGGTGAAGGACCTACAGGGCTGGCTGGGTGGGCTACACTCCTTCATAGGGGGAGTCCCTCTGTCCCATCGGGCTCCCAAGTGTAGCAGGTGGGGTAAGTGGGAGGCCCCCCTCACACCCACCATTGCCACCGGGGGCCATGGAGAAGGATGGCGATTGCAAGTCCAGCTCCTCTCTCTCGACTTCACGCACAAAATACACTTTAAAAAAGAAATTAAAGTAAAAAGTAACAAACCTGGGGAAAATGTTTATAACATTTTTAGAAGCAAAAAGGTTGTCATCTGGGGCCCTCTGGGAGCTTTCAAAATTATATTATATATATATATGTTTAAAAAATAACCAAAAAATATATCATATGTTTTTTTTTTTTTTTTTTTTTGTAAAGGTGGGGGGTTGTCATCTGGAGCCCTGGGGATCTCCGGGCCACTGGGGACCAGGCCACTGGGGACCTCCAGACCCCTAAACCAAAACATTGGCCCTTTAATAACAACAAAATTTGGGGGGTTGCCACCCGGGGCCCTGGGGACCTCCAGACTGCAAAAAAATATTAAATTCCAAAAATTGGCCCTTTAATAAAAAATCCTACAAAAACCAACTAACAAATATATATACAAAAAAAAAAAAGAGGGGGGTTACCATCTGGGGCACTGGGGGGCCTCCAGGCATCTGGGCACCTCCGGACCCCCGGGCCCCTTACAGGTGTACAGGGCCGCCATCATGAATTTTGGGGCCCCTTACACAGCTTCAGGCATGGGCCCCCTGGAGCAGAGAACCGGGGGGGGGGGTGCTGCCGTATGAAATTGAGAAGCGGGGGGGGGGGTGGTGCCGCAAATTGAGGAGCGGGGGGGCCCTTTACAAAAATTTTGACAGAAATAAGAAATAAAGAAAAATATATATAAAAAAGGGGGGTAGCCATCCGGGGCCCTGGGGACCTCTGTGCTCTTTATCAAATAAAAATACAAAAGAGAGAAAATACATATATATATATTTTTTAAATATAACATTTATCGAAAAAAAGTTAAAAAACAAGGGGGTAGCCTTCCAGGGCCCTGGGGACCTCTGGGCCCTTTCCTTAAAAAAAAATAAACAAATATATTTAAAAAATATATATTTTTTTTTAAATATATATATTTTATTTAAAAAAAAGGGCTTGCCATCTGGGGCCCTTAGTGGCCTCCGGGCCCCTGGGGACCTTCGGAGCCCTTAAACAAAAAAAAAAAAAAAAAATAGTTTTTTTTGTTTTAGGGTGGTTCCCATCCGGGCCCCTGGGGGCCCCTGGGGACCCCCGGGCGGTGTAATGCCTGTACCCCCCTAATGGCGGCCCTGCAGGTGTACTGCCTGTACCCCCCTGATGGCGGCCCTGGGTGTAATGTCAGCATGTGAAAAATGACATTCTGAAGGAAAAAAGCCATTTAAAACTGACTCGCGGCAATAATGAATTGTCAGCTCTTGGAATTTGCAGGAGAATTCATTCATTAAAAACACCAAAAAAAAAGCGTGGGGGTCCCCCCAAATTCAATAACCAGACCCTTTAGGTCTGGTATGGATATTAAGGGGAACCCCGCCATCAATTTTTAAAAAAAATGACGTGGGGTTCCCCCCAAATATCCATAACCAGACCCTTCAGGTCTGGTGTGGAATTTAAGGGGAACTCCACTCCAACTAAAAAAAAAAATGGCGTGGAGTCCCCCCTAAAATCCACACCAGACCCCTTATCCGAGCACGTTGACCTGGCCGGCCGCAGAAAAGAGGGGGGGACAGAGCGCGGCCCCCCCCCTCTCCTGAACCGCACCAGGCCACATGCCCTCAACATTGGGAGGGTGTTTTGGGGTGCCCCCCAAAACACCTTGTCCCCATGTTGATGAGGACAAGGGTCTCTTCCCCACAACCCTTGCCCGGTGGTTGTGGGGGTCTGCGGGCAGGAGGCTTATCGAAATCTGGAAGACCCCTTTAACAAAGGGGCCCCCCAGATCCCGGCCCCCCCCCTGTGTGAAATGGTAATGGGGTACCTTGTACCTCTACCATTTCACGAGAAAAAAAATGTAAAGGGTTAAAAAACGACAAGAGCCGGTTTTTGACAAGTCCTTTATTATCTTCTTTCTTCTTTCCTTCGGGTTTCTTCTTCCTCCTCCTCCTTCTTCTTCCTCTGCTTCTGTCTTGGGTCTTCTATTCCCGCATCTTGCCCGGCGTGTTCTTCCATCTTCTTCCGCTGTCCTTCTCGTCCGCATCTTCTCCTTCTTCTTCTTCTTCGCCGGAGGCGCCGCTTCCAATTGAAATCCCCGCTGTCTGCCGGACCACGCCCCCCCCCTCTGACGTCTCGGGCAAGCTCTTAGGAGTGTGCTGCAAGTGCGTCAGAGGGGGGCGTGGTCACATGTCAGAGGGCGGCCAATTCAATTTGAAGCTTGTGCGCGGCTTTTTCTTTGCCAGAGTCGCCGCTTCCAATTGAATTGCCCGCTTTCTGGAACATGTGACCACGCCCCCCTCTGACGCACTGGCACCACACGGGGACTTTCCTAAGAGCTTGCCCGTGGCGTCAGAGGGGGGGCGTGGTCCGGCAGACAGCGGGGATTTCGATTGGAAGCGGCCGCTCCGGCGAAGAAGAAGAAGAAGGAGAAGATGCGGACGAGAAGGACAGCGGAAGAAGATGGAAGAACACGCCGGGCAAGATGCGGGAATAGAAGACCCAAGACAGAAGCAGAGGAAGAAGAAGGAGGAGGAAGAAGAAACCCGAAGGAAAGAAGAAAGAAGATAATAAAGGACTTGTCAAAAACCGGCTCTTGTCTTTTTTTACACTGACACTTTTTTTTTCTCGTGAAATGGTAGAGGTACAAGGTACCCCATTACCATTTCACACAGGGGGGGGGCGGGATCTGGGGGGCCCCTTTGTTAAAGGGGTCTTCCAGATTTCGATAAGCCTCCTGCCCGCAGACCCCCACAACCACCGGGCAAGGGTTGTGGGGAAGAGACCCTTGTCCTCATCAACATGGGGACAAGGTGTTTTGGGGGGCACCCCAAAACACCCTCCCAATGTTGAGGGCATGTGGCCTGGTGCGGTTCAGGAGAGGGGGGGGGCCGCGCTCTGTCCCCCCCTCTTTTCTGCGGCCGGCCAGGTCAACGTGCTCGGATAAGGGGTCTGGTGTGGATTTTAGGGGGGACTCCACGCCATTTTTTTTTTTTTTGGGGTGGAGTTCCCCTTAAATTCCACACCAGACCCGAAGGGTCTGGTTATGGATATTTGGGGGGAACCCCACGTCATTTTTTTAATAAATTGACGGCGGGGTTCCCCTTAATATCCATATCAGACCTAAAGGGTCTGGTTATTGAATTTGGGGGGACCCCCACGCTTTTTGATTTCGTTTTTTTATGAATGAATTATCCTGCAATTTCCAGGAGCTGACAATTCATTATAGCCGCGAGTCAGTTTTAAATGGCTTTTTTTTTATTATTTGTTTTTTTCAGAATGTCATTTTGTGCAAAGACATATTTCTAACCGCAGGAAAAGTGCGCTTTATTCACCTGCTGACATTCCCCCCCCCCCCCCATGGTACGAAATTAAAAAAAAAATATTCAAATGACGTGGGGGTCCCCCCAAATATCCATAACCAGACCCTTCGGGTCTGGTGTGGAATTTAAGGGGAACTCCACCCCAAATTAAAAAAAAAATGGCGTGGAGTCCCCCCTAAAATCCACACCAGACCCCTTATCCGAGCACGTTGACCTGGCCGGCCGCAGAAAAGAGGGGGGGACAGAGCGCGGCCCCCCCCCTCTCCTGAACCGCACCAGGCCACATGCCCTCAACATTGGGAGGGTGTTTTGGGGTGCCCCCCAAAACACCTTGTCCCCATGTTGATGAGGACAAGGGTCTCTTCCCCACAACCCTTGCCCGGTGGTTGTGGGGGTCTGCGGGCAGGAGGCTTATCGAAATCTGGAAGACCCCTTTAACAAAGGGGCCCCCCAGATCCCGCCCCCCCCCTGTGTGAAATGGTAATGGGGTACCTTGTACCTCTACCATTTCACGAGTAAAAAAAAGTGTCAGTGTAAAAAAAGACAAGAGCCGGTTTTTGACAAGTCCTTTATTATCTTCTTTCTTCTTTCCTTCAGGTTTCTTCTTCCTCCTCCTTCTTCTTCCTCTGCTTCTGTCTTGGGTCTTCTATTCCCGCATCTTGCCCGGCGTGTTCTTCCATCTTCTTCCGCTGTCCTTCTCGTCCGCATCTTCTCCTTCTTCTTCTTCTTCGCCGGAGCGGCCGCTTCCAATTGAAATCCCCGCTGTCTGCCGGACCACGCCCCCCCCTCTGACGCCACGGGCAAGCTCTTAGGAAAGTCCCCGTGTGGTGCCAGTGCGTCAGAGGGGGGCGTGGTCACATGTTCCAGAAAGCGGGCAATTCAATTGGAAGCGGCGACTCTGGCAAAGAAAAAGCCGCGCACGAGCTTCAAATTGAATTGCCCGCCCTCTGACATGTGACCACGCCCCCCTCGGACGCACTTGCAGCACACTCCTAAGAGCTTGCCCGTGGCGTCAGAGGGGGGGGCGTGGTCCGGCAGACAGCGGGGATTTCAATTGGAAGCGGCGCCTCCGGCGAAGAAGAAGAAGGAGAAGAAGATGCGGACGAGAAGGACAGCGGGAGGAACAGAAGATGGAAGAACACGCCGGGCAAGATGCGGGAATAGAAGACCCAAGACAGAAGCAGAGGAAGAAGAAGGAGGAGGAAGAAGAAACCCGAAGAAAAGAAGAAAGAAGATAATAAAGGACTTGTCAAAAACCGGCTCTTGTCTTTTTTAACCCTTTACATTTTTTTTCTCGTGAAATGGTAGAGGTACAAGGTACCCCATTACCATTTCACACAGGGGGGGGGCCGGGATCTGGGGGGCCCCTTTGTTAAAGGGGTCTTCCAGATTTCGATAAGCCTCCTGCCCGCAGACCCCCACAACCACCGGGCAAGGGTTGTGGGGAAGAGACCCTTGTCCTCATCAACATGGGGACAAGGTGTTTTGGGGGGCACCCCAAAACACCCTCCCAATGTTGAGGGCATGTGGCCTGGTGCGGTTCAGGAGAGGGGGGGGGCCGCGCTCTGTCCCCCCCTCTTTTCTGCGGCCGGCCAGGTCAACGTGCTCGGATAAGGGGTCTGGTGTGGATTTTAGGGGGGACTCCACGCCATTTTTTTTTTAATTTGGAGTGGAGTTCCCCTTAAATTCCACACCAGACCCGAAGGGTCTGGTTATGGATATTTGGGGGGAACCCCACGTCATTTTTTTTTTAAATTGACGGCGGGGTTCCCCTTAATATCCATACCAGACCTAAAGGGTCTGGTTATTGAATTTGGGGGGACCCCCACGCTTTTTTTTTCCTTTTTTTAATGAATGAATTCTCCTGCAATTGCCGGGAGACGACAATTCATTATAGCCGCGAGTCAGTTTTAAATGGCTTTTTTCCTTTGAAAAATGACATTTTGTGCAGAGACAGTTCTAACCACGGGAAACATGCGCTTTTTCACATGCTGACATTAGAGACCCCCATAGTACGAAATTTAAAGGAAAATTACACTTTTATTATTGCACTTTTAGCATTATTAAAATCACTGCTCCCGAAAAAACGGCCGTTTTAAAAAATAAAAAAAGCATTGGTACATGTCCCCTGGGGCAGGACTGAGGTCCCCAAACACTTTTTAGGACAAAACTTGCAGATTAGCCTTTAAAATTCACTATTAAGATTTCCCCCATAGACTTATACAGGGAGTTCGGCGGCGGCTTTAGTTATCAATCACATCGCGCTGCTGCTGCCGCCGGTTCATGCGCCTAATTAGGGATTCATCCAGCGCACTAATTAAGGCATGTACCGGCGCAGCGCAGATTCATTAGTAAATCAGCCCCAGTGTATGTAAACTTTTTGCTCTACCCACCTCCAGCACTGCACTTAACTAAACCCAATCAAGCAGGCAGAAGGAGGGACAGAAGAGGGAGCATTCTTTTGGGCATTCCAAGCCTTTTGGTGCAAACAGTGCTGGACAGCGGGGCTCACCATGACACCATCCACAATGCTACTCCCGCAGGTGGGCTTTCAGTGCTGTTGACTCAGCAGCTCCCACTCCAGCTCCTACCCCGCAGCCTTCGAGCCCCAAGCATTCAAGCTGCATGGGTCGGGGTCAGAGCAGCACTGGCGCTCCGGCTGTGCTCCTCCCTGCTGGCTGTGAAATAATAGGTATCGTTCTGCACAGCACAGTGCACTGCTGCCAACCTGCCTTCCCTGTGTATCCATCACTCTCAGTGCCATCATAGGGGCCCCCAATTTCGAGGCTATGTGGGCTCAAGTACCAGCTGTTTTGGGGAAGTGCAGGGGCCCCCCATGGCCATGTCCAGGTGTGCCCTCTCATTAAGACAGCCCTGGGTGAGGCTGTATTGATGGGCACAGGTGAGGCTGTCTTTATGGGCATAGGTAAAGGCTGTATTGATGGGCACTGGTCACGCTGTATTGTTGGGCACTGGTGAGGCTGTGCTGAGGGGCACTGGTGAGGCTGTGCTGAGGGGCACTGGTGAGGCTGTGATGAGGGGCACTGGTAAAGTTGTTGTTAATATTTATTTTTGGAACTTAATCCTGCATAAAACATTTTTAGGGGCGGGGCATGGTTGGGGTTGGGTGGGGCAACTGGTGGCGAGTAACCCTTAAGGCCTGGTTAGTAGCTCAGGACTTAACATTTCGAGCCCTGGTTTAGGGTAAGTGAAAATTCAAAATTGTGATGGGGGAGGAGAGTCACTTTTGGCCCAGAATGGGGCTTTAACACACATTCATTGCCAAACGCACCTGCGTTGTACTGTTGTACATGAATGCATGGTAGACATTACTTTACAACAAAAAGGGCAGTGTCCTGTTTTGGACATTATAAAGCATGTGGACATGAATGAGCTGTCCTAATGCAACACACATTACTGCATGACATAAGACACTAAGGTAAATGGGCCCTAAAACCACATCCCCACTTAAGACTATTCTGTACAAAGGATGATAAGTGGAAAAATAATGAATCTGCTGGCAGGATCAGCAAATAGTGAAATTATGTTATAGTAGGACAAATCTAATACTGTTGTGTTAATGCTAATGACAGACTGTATTATATATGTGAATTTTCTTTATTTTACCCATAATTTAACTTTTATTATTCATAAACCACATAATACTTGTATGATTTCACAAAATTCTATGTGAGTGTAACAATTAAAGAGATTGTAAATGTAAAACAAAACAAACATGTCTATATCTGCCTGCTTTGTGCAACGGAATTGAGTGGCTGCAAACCTCCTCTTTATAGGCCCCCTGCCGGTGCTCCTGGCCCCTCCTCTCTGTCCAGTGCCCCCTTGGGAAGCCATTTATGTGTGCTCGCTCCCGAGTCCCATGACACAGACAGTGGGATTCAGCCCCACCCCCCACTCCCTCATCACTTGCTTCGACTGTTAGCAGCGGCAGCCAATGGCGCCCCAGCAAAACCAACGAGACCCGGGAGTGAGGGGAAAGAAGAGCTGTAGACGTGCATGGCGCTGCCATGGGTCTGATGCCTAAATGCCATCAGACCCTAATGCAAGGAATACATTTAAGGAGTTGTAGAGGAAAAAAATTTTTTGCTGAAATTACTATTTACAGGGTATAGAGACATAATAGTTAACTGATTCCTTTTAAAAATAATTAAAAATAGATAAAAATCAATCATATAATGTACCTACAGTTTAGTTTTGTTTTTGCTGTTGTTTCCTGTCTGTCTGATGTACAGAGCCAGAGAGCCAATAGAGGGCAGTAATAGTTTGTAAAACGAATCTGGATTGGTGCTGAGGGGTTTTAGACACACAGGGCCAGATTCGGGTAGAGTTAGGCTGGCGGATCAATGGATCCGCCAGCCTAACTGTCACTTTAAGCCGGCGTTTTTGTTTTCTGTAACCAGAAAACAAGAAACGCCGGGTTGGAGTTCCGATGCGATCGGCGTAATTGAATTTCACCATCGCATCGTTACTTCAACTTAAAAATGGCGCCGGGGGCGTTCCCGCCGATTTACGCTCAAAAAAGATGTTAATGAGCAGAAATCGGCAATTCACAATCTTTTTCGGGCGCGACGCAGTGACTTTACGACGTTTCCGGAAGCGATACGCGGCGTATAGATAAAGCAGCCCCCTAGTGGAATATCCTATGTTAGGTATAGCCGTCGTCATCGCGTCGGAAAAAAAACAAATCGCGTAGTTTGCGTAAAACATTCATGAATGGGGACGTGACGTCATTGACGTTCACTGACAGAACTTGGAGCATGCGCACTGGGATGCATTGACACTCGACGCATGCGCAGTACGTTCGCCGCGGGATCGCGCTTATTTTAAATAATACGCGCCCCGTACCCGCCCAATTTGAATTCCGCCGGCTCATTTGCGATACGCTGCCGCAACTTTAGGAGCAAGTGCTTCATGAATAACAGCACTTGCTCCTAAAATTTCTGCAGCGTAACGTAAATGAGATGCGTTACTCCAGAGCAAAGATGCTCTGATCTACCTGAATCTGGCCCACAGTATTCACACCTCCTTGATTATTGACCACAGTGAGAAAGCTCCCAGGACTGTTATCAGGAAACAGACAACCAGGAAGTGTCCAGAACAGAGAAGGATTACAGCAACATCAAAGCAAAAACGAACAATGAGGACATGAAAACAGGACTGCAGTAGGGTAAAGGAAGCTATTTAGCTAAAAAAAATAATTCCTTAGTGACCCTTTAAGGTAAAAAAAAAAAATTAGGCTTTAGAACCACTTTAATTTCTCTTACCCCTTGGTTCATTTATTGTAATGACAGCTGACAAAAGTCATACTTATTCACAATGTTAATTACCACTAATGATCTCATTGGGAACTTCTTAGGAGATTACATGGTTCTTGCTCCCGGCTAGCTCATGATCCCAGTCACATGTTACATGTATGCTCCATGCTGAAGACGAATCTTCATGTAACTACATGGAGTTCAGTGAGGTGGCAGGATTCTCACAATGTGCTGCTCAATTGCAGTCGGTCTTTTGGATTCAATTTTCCATATAGAGCACATCTGCCATACATGATGCTTTTTTCTCAATCAGTGGGTTGAATGAAAGAAAAATTACCCATTTCCCCAGTCACACATATGACATGGATGGTGTAATCACTCCTGCTGAGCTATTGTATATTGCCAGTGGGGAGACTTTCCTGCCGGCAGAATACAATGATCAGTGTCGCTCCGACTTAGAAAAAGGTTCTTGTACGACTTCGGGGGCGGCTCGGGCGATTTGCATTGACGTCTATACAGAAGTCATTTTGCTAATCGCCGAGTCGTGCCGCGGAAGTGTGAACCGGCTCTAACAGAGAGACATGAATGAAACATCACTGACATCTCAATAAACTTCAAAACAAAAAAGGTAAGCAGTGCCTACGTGAGGCACCACTGCCCACCGACGGCAAAGAACGGACACCAGCCTGCAGGCCACATGGATCATTTTAGCATGCAGCCATGTTGTGTGAATGGGTTCTAAAGTTGTTGGGAAATGTGGAGTGTGTTATCCCCATCATACCATGAGTCAGTAAAGTACATAATGTCATCTCCCATGTGTATAAACAGCAGAGACGGCAGGTTTTTACATCAAAAGCAAGTTAGAAAAGCCGATAACATCCCTCATATGTAAACTGCTGAAATCTGACAGTTCATATATCACTTTCAGTTCTACGTTCTATTCAGTATAATATAGTCTGATGTAATTACAGCATTAAACCACTATTAGCATATTCTCCATAGAAATTCATTTATCAGCGATTAGACCTTCACTTGTCATTCTTAAGCCACGCACACACAATCAGATTTTCCTTAGACAAAGCGTAGGACTTTTGTCCGAAGGGGCGATGGCCGTGAACTTGTCTTGCATACAAACGACAAGGAATTGTCATCCAACAAGCACGAAACTACGTGTTTTTTCAGCTCTTCAGCGCCACCCTTTGGGCAACTTCTTTTTTTTATTTTTTTATTTTTTTTATTGTTTATTTATTTACAACAGAAGGCCGGTCCACATGGACCACATCAATAACAGTACAACAGGTACAATATAACAGGTGTTGACATTTGAAGTATATGTATATAGGAACATGACCTGCAAATTGCAGCCGGAGCCGGTAGTTAACATAGTTTTTTTTTATTATTATTATTATTATTATTTTTTTGGTTTGTGGGCCATATGACTGCTTCGGCACCCTAAACACTATTTCGGCTATATATATATATATATATATATATATATATATATATATATAAATATATAGACACTTAAAACCAGTCTATTTTATTTTTCACTATTTTTTACATTCACTCTCACATTCACCTTTATATATATATATATATATATATATATATATATATATATATATCCCTTCCCATTTTCATGCAATCCTCACATCCACACATACACAGGTTCTTTAAGGGTTACCTTTTTTATGTTAGTGTTGACTTTCAGCCTGCACACACTTGACACTCTGATTACACCCATTCAGGATGTCTATCACAACTAATTAACTTTAAGTTGCTATAGGCTGAAGGGAGTCGCATGTTTTATTTGGTATTTTGGGGTTTAGTATAAATGTTTTTGTGTTAACACCATACCATAGCCATGACTAAGCACTGATCGGCTGTCCTGTTTTCTGTGATTGCTGTGACTGTACATGTTTTTGGATTTACAATAAAGACAACTTTTTTCGTTTGAAAATCCTTGAAGTGCGGCCGTCCTTCCCTCTTTTCTTCATCATCATTGCTATTTGCCTCGCCAGCACCTTGGTAATCTAATTATCCTTGATCGTCTACAGGTCTCACCTGGAGCGGTGATTTCTTTTCTTTTCTTTCTAGTTAACATAGTGTGGGCAACTCGCAATCAGGAGCGAGCCCACAGACACCGGAAGGCACACCGCCATCTGTATCGTGTTCTCGCCCCCTCCACAGGCCACCCCTCAGATCTACCTATTGCATGCGTGTCTCGGCTTTCACCGAGACGCTATGGGCCCGTGGGCTCAGCCCTCCTCGTTTTCCGTTTTTAAAGTTGGAGTTAGTAAGAAAAAGAAGAGTATATAGCGAGAAACTGCTCAATGAGCAGACGAGAAAAGAAGAAGAGGAGAGAAGGTGATATAGAAGAGAGAGGGAAAAGGGGGGTGTACTCGGGCATGGACTTCCACGACTAGTTCATCGTGCATCACAGAAAGCGGGTTCCAATAAATCGAACCGTGTTATTCAAGAATGAGAAGCATGTGTGTAAAAAAGGGGGGGGGGAGATCCTGATAGGTTGGTTAGTTAAGCGTCCTTAAGGGTCTGGCCCTTAGTATTTAAATATTGTCCAAAGTCGCCAGGTCTGGGAGTAGAGCTCGCCCCTATCCTGTTTGGACAAAATCAGGTCTTCCATGCAGCTAATCTCGTCGACCTTCCGCAGCCACATGGCTATCGTCGGTAGGTGCGGAGACTTCCAACATAGCGGGACGCAGGCCTTGGCCGCGTCCAGCAAATGTCAGACAACAGACTTTTTATATACCCGTGCGGGAGTGTCCGTTGCGTGTAGGAGGAAGTACGCCGGGTCCTCAGGGACTACTCGGTCCGTAAATTTTTGCGTGATTCGTCTGATCTCTTCCCTGTACGGTCGAATGCGTGGACATGACCAGAAGACGTGTAGCAAAGTGCCTCTGTCTGTCTGACATCTCCAACAGGTGTCTGGGGTCGTCGGGAACAATGTGTTCAGTAGGGCCGGGGTTCTGTACCACCTCGTCAGAAGTTTGTAGTTGGTCTCCTGGATCCTGGCGCAGATTGATGACTTGTGCGTAAATGTAAGGATATGTTGTCTCTCGCTAGTCGAGAACCGATGGTTCCTTTGGGCAACTTCTTCTAATGTTGTGCTATGGTTAGCATTATCTCTGAGCATGTGTACACATGATCGGATAATCCTGCGGCACACATTTGTTGTCGTAAAATTTGAAAGCATGCTATCCGTTTGTTGTCGGAAAGTCCGACAACAGTTTTCCGATGAAGCATACAGACGGTTGGATTTTCTGACAAAACCCTGCCATCACACATTTGTTGTTGGAAAATGCAGTCAGGTTTACCAGACTTTATAGTGTTTTCAATCCATCAAATTTTTTTTAACTCATTTGAATAATGGAAAAAATCCCTAAATATGCCAAATAAAATAATTTATTATTAATAAAGCAACGTGACTGATCGATCCTTCAGGTCTTATTTACACTTGTGGTTGGAGAGCAGTAAAAAAGCATGGTTGAGCTGTATTTTTCTGCCACAAAACTTCTTCCCCATCAAGCATTAGTAAACCATGTGTAGTTGTTTTTTTTTTGTTTTTTTTTAACCCTGTAATGCCCTGTACACACGATCGGTTCGTCTGATGAAAATGGACCGTTTTCATCGGACGAACCGATCGTGTGTGGGCCCCATAGTCTTTTCTCCCATCGTTGAAAAAAATAGAACCTGTTTTAAAATTTTCGTATGGTTAAAAAACGATAGTCTGTGGGGAAATCCATCGGTCAAAAATCCATGCACGCTCAGAATCAAGTTGACGCATGCTCAGAAGCATTGACCTTCATTTTTCTCAGCACGTCGTTGTGTTTTACGTCACCGCATTGGACACGATCGGATTTTTAACCAATGGTGTGTAGGCAAGTCAGCTTCATCGGATATCTGATGAAAAAATCCATGAGTCCGTTTTCATCAGACGAACCAATCGTGTGTACAGGGATAAGACAATAGCATAACGTGCTAGTACACATTGCATACTAGCACATTAGGAAATGCAGTACTTACCTTAGAATGAAGCCCTCCAGCAGTGTGCGGTGGCTGCTGAAGGCACTTCCATCTTCACCCAGTCTTCCGCCTCGGGTTCGTGTCCTCCGGCTGTCTGATTTGATGCGCCGCAATGACGCCACTCCTGCAAATGCATGTGGGAGTCACTGACTGCGGCACCGACCTCTGAAGGGACGGTTCACCTGTAGGCACAAGACCAAAAAAATAGTTTATTTCCACTTTAAGCTGTAAATAAAGCAGAGGGGGGTCAATCAAGTAGATCACAAATGATCCCTGCTGTTGTGTTCGGCGGGCAGTACCTGAATGGGGGGGCCGTAGAATTGTTCCACACATGCATATGTGCTTTAAGGGGTTAAACAGGTGTTGAGGAGGAGATTTAACGCATTGTCTCGGCCTGTTAAATGCCATCTGAATAGCGGTCCAAACACAGATCGCTCTTCAGAGGGCAATGCATGTGTAAACGAGGCCTTAAAGCTGAACTCCAGGCATGTTCAGTTGGGCATTCTATATGTAAATATATCTCATACCTGAGGGGCCGACGGAAAGGCTGACAATCACTATAGTAGCCGGACGATCTTCTGGATGCCGTTTAGGTTTTATGCAATCAGCTTCTCCTCTGCACACTGACCACTGGGTGTCGCTCGCTCAGCACTGCCTCTATTCACAGAATGCCTAGTTTTTTTTCAATGTTCTTTGATTGGGTGAGTCTATCAGCTGAACAGTGACTGCATCCTAGGTGCTGCGGCCGTCTAAATACTAGGGCTGTTACTGATCAAAATTTTTGTGATCGATTAATCAATTTTTTTTAATCGACTAATTTCGATTAATTATAACGCACATACAGATCCAACTACTTTTAGCTGATCTCCTTGCAGGCTGATTCCCAGTGCAGCTACCAACCACTGGAAAAATGGATAGCAGGATACAAAAAAACACAAAGGCAGCGCTCGATAGGAATAGCTTTAAAACTTTTATAGTCTTCAAGTAGGTAACAAAATAAATATTGCATTAAAAAAAAAAATCGATGTAGCTACATAAACTGTAAAAATGGTGCGAGTAATACCAAACAGTACCAAAAGCAGTCATAAAAACATGTAGCCAATTATGATACTGGTATAAAAATGTGTACAACGATACCACTGCTGAATCCAGATGAGGAGAGGTTAACATCAGTCCGTCGGCATGTAGATGTCCCATGAAGGGAACTATCACAACTCCCAGGGGATGGCTGTAGAATCCCAGTTTGATAGAGGGAAGTGGTAGAGGGAAGTGATAGAGGGAAGTGTAACAGCCCTTGCGTGTGGCAGATAGTAAGGTCCCGCCGGCATGCAGATATGAAGGCACAGCAAAGGAGCCCTTCAGATGGACACGGCAAGTCCCGCCGGTGTCCGTGACGTTACCGGATCTCCGACGGAACTCCCTGAAGGCCCAGAATCCGGCGGAGAGGTGAGTACAAATCGAAAGAATTTTAATTGATCAAAAAGATTTTGATTGATCAAAAAAATTAAAGATTAATCGATTAATTAAAAGTTAATTTGCACAGCCCTACTAAATACAATAGCCAGCAAGGGAAGATTTCTTCATCCATACTGTTTAGAGCTCTTTCACACCGATTTCCGGTGCGGTGCGCTGGCAGGGAGGTGAAAAAACTCCTTCAAGCAGCATGTTTGGAGCGTTAAAAAAGGCGCCCCTCTCCATTGAAATAAATTGAAAGCATTTCAAAAGCGCCTCAAAATGATTCTTGAAGCAGTTTTTGAGTCACGTGACCTTCAAAAAAGCACATCGCTAATGCTTTAAAAAGCACTTAAAAAGTGCCCAACGTTTTAGAGGCAGTTTTCAAGCACCTCAGTGTGAAAGGGCTCTTAGCATGGATGGGAGATCTGGAGATTTCTGTCATTCACCCTCATGAGCTCAACAAGAGAAATAGTAATATTTTTAACTAACCTTAAGTCCTGTACACACAAATGTAAAATACCGCTTTCGAATCGATCGTGCGATTATCTGATCAGCTTTTGAGAGTCGATCACGAAAGTTCATCCGATATTATGAAATGGGACAAACACAAAAATTCCTCTCGCATGAAACCAGAACGTACAATTTTCATTTAGTCAGTACAGTCTTTGTCCAAAAATACAATAGACGATGTGACATCACTTACGAATTTTTTGTGCAATTTAGTGCAAGAATTTTCACAATTTTAGTAACCTCTTGATTTTCAATGTGGAGACTAGCTTGCTAAAAAAGAAACGGATGATCAGTCCTCTGATAATCTCATCATGTGTACAAGGCTTTAGACCGCTTTTACACGGGCGGTCCAATCAGATCAGTTTTTGAGGTGAGTGGAAGCTGCATTTATGCCCGGTGGGAAATTCCGACAGCAAAAGTCCGATGTGAGCTTTTGAATGGAAATTCCGACTGTGTGTGTGCTCCATCGGTAAAAAATGGTTGTGTATGGGCTTTAACGACGTGAAAAAAAACTTGCATGCTTAGAAGCAATTTATGAGAAGGGAGCACTCGTTCTGGTAAAACTAGCGTTCGTAATGGAGATGGCACATTTGTCACGCTTTTACTAACACGAAATCAGCAAAAGCAGCCGAAAGGGTGGCGCCATCCGAATGGAACTTCCCCTTTATAGTGCCGTCGTACGTGTTGTAAGTCACTGCGCTTTGCTAGAGCATTTTTTTTGTTCATGATAGTGTGTAGGCAAGTCCGTTTTAAGGATCGGGTTAAAAAAAAACTTCGTTTTTTCTAGACCATTAAAAATAAAAAAATTTGCAACCCGAAAAACGGTCGTGTGTACACGGCATTATAGCACGTTATGTAAAAAAATCAAACACATTGGCCCATAAATTGCTCATAAATTGCTATTAAGCATGCAAGTCATGACGGACTTATGCCGATGTATCTAAAGATACACCGTCGTAAGTACAAATGTGCGCCGTCGCATCTCTGCGCCGATTCACAAAGCTAGATATGTTGAAAAGCAAGGCTTCAGCTGCCCGACGTAACTTGCCTACGCCGGCGTATCGTGGGCACATAGTTACGCTGGACGCATTCGGCGTACCCATGTTAAATATGCAAATGAGTAAGATACGCCGGTTCACGAACGTAGATGCACCAGGCGGAAAAGATACGCGGTTTGCGTAAGGCTTACGTCCGGCATAAAGTTATTCCACATATAGGTGGTGCAACCCATTCAAAGGTATGGACCAGGAAACAGCCGTCGTATGTTACGTCGTTTACGTAGTACTACGTGAATAGGGCTGTGCGGGGCTTACGTTTACGTCGTAGGCAGTGTATTGACGTATCTTAGGCAGCTATTTCGACGTCACTGTGAGCATGCGCACTGGGATGCTACTTTGACTTACGTCGGCTTACGCCGACAACTATACGCTACGCCGGCGCAACGTTAAGCGCATATTCTTTGTGAATAGTTGCGCCGGCGTAGCGTAAAGACAATGCGCTACCCTGGCATAAAGATACGCCGATCTACGTGAATCCGTGCCTTTATAACCAGATTTTATCTTCAGTCAAAACTCGAATGTCATATCATTCATTTGAAAAACCAGTACACACTACTATTGTGTTCTGACAGGGGATGACCCCCCACCAGAACACTCCGTTCAACGCTTATCAGTCCTTTTTTGGTCATGGTCCTTCGACAGAATCCAGCAGAAAGTCCGGCTTCTGTTGGAAAGGGCTGGTGTACATACGGGTCGAATGTCAGCCAGTTTCTTTTGACCCGGCCAAAGTCGCCCCAAAATATAGCCCATGTGTACGAGGCATTAACCACTTTACCCCTAAAATTGTGTGTGTGTAGAGATTTGTAGATAATTGTGCAAATCTGATGGCTTTTCATTTACTACATGCAATACTTCTGAAGTATTATGAAACAGCATGTTGTAACTGAATTCTAACAGCTAAACGGAACATTCTTTTAACGTTCTCAACCTTTTGTGTGGTTTGCGGTGTATTTCTTGGTCAGTTTGGAGACATTGGACAATCTCGTACTGTGATTCTTTGGGTGCTTCAAGGACATGTCTCTATGAAATGTCACAAGCCATTGTAATTCTGCCAGACAGTCCAGGAGAGCCGAGCTGCCTCTTTGAAAAGGAAAGTTCACCATAGAAACCATGGATGGGGATGGACAATTGGTCCCCTTTTCCTAAATCAGGCCTGTACTTGGATGCTGATTTCATTGACTTGAATATTAAATATATTTAAATTTCTTGATCTTTAGCTCTTTCTATAATTTACAGAATGTGTTTACACAATTAGGAAATGTTTTTACCTGAGGATTGTAACATTTTAATCAGAAACTTGTGCAGTTTTGATGAGTTTTCAATCGTTCTTAAATAGCCCAATTTAAAGCTGAGCTCCAGGCTGGAATAAATACCATTGCATAAGTTCCCCACATCGCTGCAAGAGTTAAATGTCTAGGGGCTGCAGAAGAAGAATACAGGCATACCCCGCTTTACGGACACTCACTTTACGTACACTCGCGAGTACGGATATACCCGCGAGTGTATGTAAAGTGTCTCACAAGTACAAATATTCCCACGCTGTGCACCCGCATTAGACGGAACTGAAGTTCTGAGCACTTAGCCTGCCCAGTTCCAGCCTGTCAGCCACAGAATGCCATCCAGCCTCTCCATAGCACTGTCTTTTGTGTGCAGCACGATATGCGGGGGATGGATTGGAGCGGCCCCCCCTTGCATCAGATGAGCTTATTTACATGTGAGTTTTCCCCCAACGCCCCCACTACAGCCCCTGACGCCCCCACTAAAGCCCCTGGCACCCCCACTACAGCCTAGAAGTAAAAAAAAAGGTATTGCTTCACTTTAAGTACATTTTCGTTTTACATACATGCTCTGGTCCCGTTGTGTACTTAAAAGTGGGGTATGCCTGTACTGTATATACTCGAGTATAAGCTGACCCGAATATAAGCACAAAAAAATGGGAAAACGTATAGACTCGATTATAAGCCTAGGGTGTCCATCTGCATGCCTCACTGTGCCCATGCCTTACTGTGCCCATGCCGCACTGTGTCCCTGACTAGACTGAAGTTTAACATGGGGTAGCAGGAACAACAGTAGTCCATCCCGACATGTTTCGTTACAAAAAGAATGATGTTCTTTTTGTAACAAAACATGTCGGGATGGACTACTGTTGTTCCTGCTACCCTTTTTCTATAAGCTCTATTGACCATTGCAAAATGTGAGTTTTTCTCTTTATAATAAATATCGATTTTTATTACGGAATTACGCTATGTACGCTTTGCCTTCTCTTTTTCATGCTTATCAGTTGGAGTACTGATTTGCCCTCTGAGTGATCTGTTGAGAGTTGCTGCTTGCTGGGAAGTATTTTTGAATCATCTGTCTGAGGTTTGCCTTCATTGATACCGAATCGCATGACGTGTATGGTGTACCCGCTTCAGTATATCAACTTTAACAAAGCTTGATTGGCCTAGTGGGTATATGCCTGTCTAGGTCCAATCGGTCCGGTAAGCCCCTTGTCATAAGCGGTGGTGGATTTTTCACTTCTTTATGCACTGAATTTTGTGTATCTGTTTTACTCAAAGAAACCGACTCACCGATTCATTCAAAACATTTATGGACTTTTGAATACCATTAATTCACATGTGGTGTTGCATGATTTAATCTTTATTGTATTATCATTATTTGTGTCATTATTAGCGCTACACTTTTCCATACCTTTTTCTATACGCCTGCAAGCTCCCTCTATTTATGCAACCAGTTCTTCACTGTCTCCACTCTCAGGCCACGTACACACGATCGAACATGTCTGCTGAAACTGGCCCGCAGACCCGTTTCAGCGGACATGTTCGATCGTGTGTACGGCCTATCGGACCGTTTTCCGCTGGAAACCTGTCCGTCGGACATGTTCGATGGTTAGTACACGAAATCATCGGACCAAAATCCCCCGCATGCGCAGAATCAAGTCGACGCATGCTTAGAAGCATTGAACTTCGTTTTTTCATCACGTTGTGTCCTACATCACCGCGTTCTGGTCCGAGGGGACTTTGGTCCAATGGTGTGTATGCACATCAGACCAAAAGACCACTTCAGCCTTGTCCGATGAAAACGGTCTGTCGGACATGTTTCCTCGGACATGTCTGATTGTGTGTACGCGGCCTCAGTCTTTGGCAGGCACAGTTTCAGGTTTGCCCCTTTTACATACAATGCAGGGTTAAAAGTCCTGCATTGCACAAAATGATGTTGAAGGACCACTCATAGGCCAAAGCTTTGGGAAGAAGAGACGGGAGCTGGACCCTGTTGGAATAGTATGGTAAGTAATAAAGCCTTGTCCTCAACTGCCTAGAAGTAAAATAAAAAAGCATATAACACTTGCTATCTGGGGGGACACCATTGCAATGGGTATTTTTGTGTTCCAGCCTGGAATTCAGCTTTAACCGAGAAGTAAAATTTCACTGTTCACTATATTTAATGTGAACTCTAGGCAGAATAAAACAATGAATGCAGTTATGTATTTAATTAAAATACCTGTATCTTACTAACCATTACATTCATGCAACCCCCTGTAGAGAAGCACTCAGACAGAGCAAGCGAAATGAGCACATCAGTCTGCTGGTGTTTCTTCACTTCCCAGTCACAGGCTGGAGGCAAGGAACTGCAAAGCTGAATTGCCTGTCGTATAAAAAAGAACTACACCTACCAGGCTGTATTGTGTGGCTCTACCATCGCTTTAGCTCACCACACTTTTTTTTGGGACATAAAATTGATAGTACAGAGATTATACAGTCAGATAATGTATATGGTGATAAATAGACCTGACTGTTATGCAGGCCATACACAGTTCGAATCTTGGCCGGTTCCTGCTGAACTGGTCGAGGTTTTGACCTGTGTATGGTAGGGTGACCACATTTCCAAACTACCATTCAGGCACACCACCCCTTCCCAAAATCAGTTTGTGCTGTAACGAATCACAGAATAGTGATTGGGCAGAAGAGGAGGGATTTATAATTTCTCCAATCACAAGCAGGGGGAGGGATTGTGCTCCTCCAGGCTTTACCGGCCAGGACAAGTACTGTCAGTGAATAAAGTGGTGATGTGGCGGCCTTTTTTGGGGGCATCATATTGGCCCGTGGGGGTGGCCTTGTCAGTTTCATTCAGGGACACTGTATTGTCCTGGAATGAATGTGCCCGGGACAGACCTGCAAAATGCGGGACTGTCCTGGGCAATCCGGCCCATGTGGTCACCCTAGTAAATGGGCAGGCTGAATGTACAAAGTTGATCGACTTTACCTACGATTATCGCTAGCGGCTGCTAAAGCCACTAGGAAGAATCACTGTCTTATCCCAGTGGGGCTTCCCTTTGTCGTCCTGCCAAGAGAAAACAATGGCTCTGCATCAGGATTCCCACATCAACACTGTCTGTGTTGATGGGGGAATTGAGCAAATTTCTTTCCTGCAAATATATCCATGAGAATAAAGACCAAAAAACACCGGCCCACCTTCCATCCACTTCAATTACACAAATCACTTGAAGGACTGAAGTAGCAAACAGTTGATCATTTTCTGAATTCCCTGACATGTTCACTTCTCCAACAAATCCTACCCATAAGTGGCCCAATCCTGGCCAGAGCATCGTCTCTTGGGTGATATCAGGCGGTGTATGGCCAGCCTTAGTTATGGTACCCATGATGGCACCTTCAAGGGTACATCATACCGCTTTTAGAGATAAAGGAATTTTACAAAAGAGCAAAGTAAAATGTAAGTATCTTGTTACTGCCAAGTAAAAATAATCTTTCGTTGGAACCCTATTGGCCTTTGCAAATAAAGAGGTTTTAATTAATTAAGTGCATAACTTATAGTAAGCAATCAGAATTCCCTCTGCTAGTTAGTGAATTCTGTTTGATATAGGTTACCTTACTTAAAAATGAGCTCTTTAAGATACACAGTCACTTTGCCCATTCAGGTAGTGGCAGTGACTGAAAAGGTCCCCCTCCTTGACCCACTGATACTCACCATTCCAGCAGTCCCTACCGCTACTTCCTCCAACACAGCCAGTACCTAAGTACCATGTGTTGGCCGGTGTTGGAGTTTACAGAGTACATTGGCATCACCTCTTCGATCATTTGATGGAACAGCGATTGATGGATCCGTGCACTATTCCATGGGAGGAGGAACCATGCTCCTCCATACCCACAGGGCCATGCCACCCATGAGGCCAATTGATGTGGCCACCTCGGCTGACACTTATGGAGGCAGAGTGGGGGGGGGCAACACTGAGGCTAGAGCAGCCATACTGAGCACTTCATTCTCTGTGTATGTTCAGCCCCTGAGCCGCACAGCATAAAACTGCATGCCAAGAAACCCTGGGTATTTTTCAGTGCCCCAGGCGGCATCAGGCAAAAATGTCCACCTCAGGAGGCATCCACCCTTGGCACAGCCCTGCATATCTAGAAACAGAGGCCCAGATTCAGATAGAATTAGACTATCGTAGAGTATCAGAAATACACTACGCTGCCGTTTTTTACCTGGCTCTATGTGGAATCCAGGTAGATTTTGTCCAGTAAACGACGGCGGCGTAGTGTATTTCTCCCGTCGCAATCCATCTGCGCGAGTAGGGGGCGTGAAGCATTTAAAATAGGCGCGTTCCCGCGGCGATCGAACTGCGCATGCTCCGTTGGCAAATTTCCCGCCGTGCATTGCGCGAAAAAAACGTCGTTACGTCATTCGTTGTTTGAGTAGCGTCGTTTACGGACAATCCTAGTCCCGAACGAGTTACGTAAAAAAATAAAAAAAATAAAAAAATTTGACGCGTGAACGACGGCCATACTTAACATGGGCTACGTACCGTTAGACCAGCAAAAAGCTGGTCTAACAGTACGTAAAAAAAAATAGACGAAAGCGATTGCGAAGACCACTCGTATCTTCGTGGATCGCCGTAAAAACACATTTGCATATCCCGACGCATCAAAATGACGCGAACTCCTCCCAGCGGCTGCAAATATATCGCAGCGTAGATCCGAAGGCTTACGAAGACGTAAGCCTCTCGGATCGAAGCCCGAAGCCGCCGTATCATGGTTTGAGGATTCAAACTAGTGATACGACACGCGAAATTTGAAATTACTCCTGTCTAACACCAGTTAGACAGGCGTAATTGCTTTCTGAATCTGGGCCAGAATTTTTATCAGCGCCTCTGGAGACTTCAGGCAAGAATGGCAGCTTGGGGCAGCATCCACCCTTGCCATGGCACTGCACACCTATAAACAATGGGGGCCAGATTCTCATAGAATTTCGCTTGCGTATCGTAAGCCATTTACACTACACCGCCGCATTGTACTAGAGCAAGTGCCGTATTCTCTAACCATTTGCTCCGTAGTTTGCGTTGGCGTAGCGAAAATGGCCCAGCGTAAGCCCGCGTAATTCAAATGAGGCGGCTTGTATTTAAATGAAGCGCGCCCCCGCATCGAACGAACTGCACATGCGCCGGCCGGGGAAAAAGCCCAGTGCACATTCTCCAGCTCACGTCGGAAAGCGTAGTTGAAACCGACGTCAAAACGACGTGAGCGTCACTACGCAATGCCCCTATTCGCAAACGAGTTAGTAAAACGACGTAAGCGACGGAAAAAGCCGACGCTGACCCGACGCCATACTTAACATGGCATCCGACAGCATCCGACGGTACTTCATAAGGTTACTCCACATAGAAGCTGGGGTAACCTTACACGGACGAAAACGACGTACGCGACGACGGGGCGGCGTAAAAGCGATCGGGAATCGGCGTACTAGCCTCATTTGCATATGCAAATGAGAAAACAACGTAAAGGCCACCTAGTGGCCGGAGTTGTCATTACAACTACGATCCGCAAGTGTAATGGTCTTACACTTGTCGGATGTTGAAGCGTATCTATGCAAAAGTGATGCTAAGCATCACGCGCATAGATACGAGGCAAAAAAAACGGCGATACGACGGGGTATCTGAGATACTCCGTCGTATCGCCGCTGAGAATCTGGCCCTCTGTGTTTTTCAGTGTCTCGGTTGCATCAGGCAAAATAGCCACCTGCAGCAACATTCACCCTCAGTATGACCCGGTATACATAAAAACACTATTGGTTAGAGAAACAAGCATCAAGGGAATGCTGAAAAGATGAGTATTGGTGGGTTAGGGGGGCCTATTCACAGACACGGTCACTTCGTCCTGAATGGGTAATATGAAAATGTCTCTTTGCAGTATAAGGCCTGGTTCACACCGGGTGTACAATAAATTACGCCCATGCAGGGCTGCACAGGTGTTTCATGCATCTCTATGCAGGCAGTCCCATTGATGTCTATTGGGACACAGCGGCTGCACAGCCAATGTCTCCCAGTATGACATCCATGTGGGTCCCTGAAAGCAGGCAGTGTGAGTTCCGGAAGCTGGGCCCACGTGGATGTCATATCAGGACACAGCAGCTGTGCTTGTGCTCCAATAGACATCAGTGGGACTGCCAGCATGGGGATTTACGGAACACCAGTGCAAGTAAACATGGGCCCAGCATAGCCTACCATATTGTACACCTAGTATGAATGAGGCCCTACTCATCAGCTGCGCAAAGGAATTTTTTTCACTTAACATTTTACCTAATAGTTAATTTTTTATGAGATTTGCAGATTTCCCGATGAGTGTGATTAAAATGACCACATAGGGTCAGGTTGGACTCATTTATTATTAACCTAACTAGCTTCTAGCTACAAATTGTTTGAATGATTGTATACTTCCCACACCTCCTGTGTACTCACTATACTATACTATACTATACTATACTAGTGTGTACTCGCTGTACTATACTCACTATACAATACTATACTCCTGTGTACTCACTATACTATACTCCTGTGTACTCACTATACTATACTATACTCCTGCGTACTCACTATACTATACTATACTATACTCCTGTGTACTCACTATACTATACTATACTCCTGCGTACTCACTATACTATACAATACTATACTCCTGTGCACTCACTATACTATACTATACTAGTGTGTACTCGCTATACTATACTCACTATACAATACTATACTCCTGTGTACTCACTATACTATACTCCTGTGTACTCACTATACTATACTCCTGTGTACTCACTATACTATACTCCTGTGTACTCACTATACTATACTATACTATACTAGTGTGTACTCGCTATACTATACTCACTATACAATACTATACTCCTGTGTACTCACTATACTATTCTCACTATACTATATACTCCTGTGTACTCAATATACTATACTCACTATACTATACTATACTCCTGTGTACTCACTATACTATTCTCACTATACTATATACTCCTGTGTACTCAATATACTATACTCACTATACTATACTATACTCCTGCGTACTCACTATACTATTCTCACTATACTATATACTCCTGTGTACTCACTATACTATACTATACTCCTGTGTACTCACTATACTATTCTCACTATACTATATACTCCTGTGTACTCACTATACTATACTCACTATACTATACTCCTGCGTACTCACTATACTATACTATACTATACTCCTGTGTACTCGCTATACTATACTAGTATGTACTCGCTATACTATACTCACTATACAATACTATACTCCTGTGTACTCACTATACTATACTCCTGTGTACTCACTACTATTCTCACTATACGATACTCCTGTGTACTCACTATACTATACTTACTATACTCCTGTGTACTCACTATACTAGACTTCTGTGTACTCACTATACCAGGGATATGCAATTAGCGGACCTCCAGCTGTTACTGAACTACAAGTCCGATGAGGCATAGCAAGACTCTGACAGCCACAAGCAGGACACCCAGAGGCAGATGCATGATGGGACTTGTAGTTTTGCAACAGCTGGAGGTCTGCTAATTGCACATCCCTGCACTATACTATACTATACTCCTCTGTACACACTATACTATACTCACTATACTATACTCCTGTGTACTCACTATACTATACTCCTGTGTACTTACTATACTATATTCACTATACTATTCTCCTCTGTACACACTATACTATACTCACTATACTATACTCCTGTGTACTCACTATACTATACTCCTGTGTACTCACTATACTATACTCACTATACTATTCTCCTCTGTACACACTATACTATACTCACTATACTATACTCCTGTGTACTCACTATACTATACTCCTGTGTACTCACTATACTATACTCCTGTGTACTCACTATACTATACTCCTGTGTACTCACTATACTATACTCCTGTGTACTCACTATACTATACTCCTGTGTACTCACTATACTATACTCCTGTGTACTCACTATACTATACTCACTATACTATTCTCCTCTGTACACACTATAGTATACTCACTATACTATACTCCTGTGTACTCACTATACTATACTCCTGTGTACTCACTATACTATACTCCTGTGTACTCACTATACTATACTCCTGTGTACTCACTATACTATACTCCTGTGTACTCACTATACTATACTCCTGTGTACTCACTATACTATACTCCTGTGTACTCACAGTCCGGTCTGGTCAGCAGTGGGACGAAGGGGAAACTTTACCAGAAAAGTTGAAGGCCAGTAAATGTCTATTTATTATAAATATCTATTTTATAACATTGTGGATTTATGTCTCTCTGGGGAAGATTTGCAGTGAAAAGTGTTGTGTAGTATACGGCTTCTATAAATAGGTCTTAGTCTTTGAATTAACGGATTGATAGTACAATGATAGTCACAATTGTTTATGAATTCTTCCTTTTCAAGGCTTGTAATAGGCTTACAGCTCTTAATCAGGGTAGTATCCCTTAGTTAATCTCCAGTTGTTTTAAGCACACTGTGCTATATATAGTTAGCTTTGTCCTATAATACATCACTTTCTGTCGTTTGATCTAAATATAAACTTCACTTTCCCATCCCCAACATTTTATTAAAGCTCAATTCCTGTCCAAACTCCTGAAGTGGAACTCTAGATAAAAATACTAATAAAAATCCCAGCAAAATAAAAAATAAAAAAGTAGTTTTGCTGCAATACTCACCTTTAATTTCATAGTGACTCCCTGCAGCAATTCCTTTCCGCCGTAAGATTCCACGTCATTCAAACCAATTCTACTGAGCAGGGTTGCCATTTAATTCTGTCCCCACCTCCCAGCGGCACTCCTTCCTTTCTTTCTGCTGCTGCTTCACTTGGCTGAGAAGGGAAAAACACCCTCGTAAGCTCCAAGGCACTTTGACGTTTTTCACAGAATTAATGACTCTCTCCCCTTTCCCACATAACATCACTGATAGCTGGCCATTAGTAGCGCTCACGCACTCAGCACTGTATGGTGAGAGAAGGAGGAGTGAGACTCTTACTGCCCATACCTGGGAGTACTGAATGGAGCAGAGGGAGAGCAAGAACAATACATAGAAGTAACTGGAGACCTTGTTTACATGGGCAAAGCACATATTCACTTCAAATTGCACATAAACCTTAAAAGGGTCGTAAAGGTTAATTTTTTATTTTCTAAATAGGTTCCTTTAAGCTAGTGCATTGTTGGTTCACTTACCTTTTCCTTCGATTTCCCTTCTAAATGTTTTTTTCTTTGTCTGAATTTCTCACTTCCTGTTCCTCCTCTGTAAGCTTTCCACCATCATCCAAGCCGTTCTGGCTGGGGATTAGTCAGCGCGCGCCCCCTCCCTTCCGTAGTCCAAAAGGGAGGGGGCAAGCACATCCAGCTTTTGTCGGATGGAAAACCGGAATTGGCTGTCGAAAAGCACCATAATTACCATCTGAAAATCGTCGTTTTCTTCGGATTTTCGTATTGTATGTATGGGCCTTAAGACCACTTTCACATTGGAGGCGTTTTTCAGGCACTAAAGGGCTAAAAATAGCGCCTGTAAAGCACTTGAAAAATGCGTTCTCTGCAGCCCCAGTGTGAAAGCCCGAGTGCTTTCACACTGGAGCAATGCACTTGCAGGACATTAGAAAAAGTCCAGCAAACAGCGTCTTTGGAGCGGTGTATACACCGCTCCTCCACCACCGCTGTTAATTGAAATGAATGGGCACTGCTGTTGAAGCGCCTGCAAAGCTTTTCTGGGACATTTAACCCTTTCTTCGGGCCACTAGCGGGGGTTAAAAGCGCACTGCTAGTGGCCGAAAAGCGCCACTAAAACAACGGTAAGCAGTTTACGGCTGTCACAGCTGCACTGTGAGTGTGAAAGGGCTCTAAACCATTGTACACACGGTGTGATTGTTGGCCAACTGAGCATCAGATTTTTGTCAAGAAGGTGTGTGCCAGGATCTTGTCTTGCATAATAACGGTACACAAATTGTCGTGCCACAAACATGAGCGCAGTGCCGTACTACGAGGAATTTCAGCTCTTGAGCGCTACCCTTTTGGCCCCTTCTGATAATTTCGTGTTTGGTGAGCATTGATTCAGAACATTCGTGTTTGTATTTTCGACTTTTGTGTGACGGATTTGTGTACTGACCACCAATCAGACGTGGAGCCGTAATATTTACTAGCCTGTCATCCAACATTTGTTGGCCAACAATTGCCTAAAGAAGCGTACTAACGGTAAGAATTTAGGACAACAGTCTATCAACAGACAATCCCCTTGCAATAATCGTACCGTGTGTATGAGGCTTAAAGCGGAGCTCCACCCTAAAGTGGAACTTCCGCTCATCGGGGACCTTTCCCCCCTCGAGTGTCACATTTGACACCTTTCAGGGGGAGGGGGGTGCAGATACCTGTCTGAAGACAGGTATTTGCACCCACTTCCGGCCACACAGTCTGTGGGTAGACTGCGGGCAGGACGTCCCCGTCCCCCCCGTTGTGTTCTGGGAAACGCACAGCTCCCAGAACACAGCGGGGACCAGTAAGCATGGCACACACAACTTACGCATGCGCCAAAGGGAACCGGGCAGTGAAGCCGGAGCTTGCGGTGGGGGCAGCAGAGTGACGAGCGATCGCTCGTCCTCTGCTGCGGACGACGCTGGACTCCAGGACAGGTAAGTGTCCTAATATTAAAAGTCAGCAGCTGCAGTATTTGTAGCTGCGGTCACCGGACTAAACAGTTTAAGTCATTTTAATTCTTGTAATACTGAAGTATGTAATCTCCATTCCTATTCTCAATTTCTAATTTAAATTGCATTGAAAGAAATGTGCTGCAGATGGTCTCATTGCCAAGTGATTAAATCACTCAGCTGCACGAGATTTAAATCTCACAAATAGTTTCGCTCTGCTGTTGAATGTCATCACAGAGTCTAAATTCTTCACTAGATTGAGTCGTCAGTGATGTGCAAGATAGATAATTATCTTTCACCTCCTGCGATTCTTATTAGAGCATCAAAAACATTCCCAGTAATAATGATCACCATTTCAGACGGCCTTTCTGTTCTTTTTGGTCCAGTAAATGGGGAGGGAGGCAAAGTCTGCATGCAGAGCGAATTCTGGAGGTTTGTTTCCACAGCGGCTCTTTAGACTTTCTACAAAAGAATTTTGTTCTATGTGTAAATATATGATAAATGTTAACCCAGTTTACTGACATCTCTTTTTATTTTCTATATTGTATTCTAGAAGGAGAAGGTGCAAGACCATCTTGGAGCTGTAAGCCATGTCTCTGCCATTCCGAAAAGACTTTGAAAAGTACAAGAATATAAATGAGGATGAAATTCTTAACAAACTATCAGAGGATGAATTGAAACAGCTGGAGAACGTCCTGGAGGAACTTGATCCCGAGGTAAGCGCAATGAGCGGGGTAACTTCTGGTGGATAGCAGACATCAAGCTGTACGATGGGATATCTGGAAGACAGAACGTAAATAGAATATGGGAGGAAAAAGGCTGTGTATTGTTTTATAGAGAAATTTCAGGTAACAAGTATTATAAAAGCATTCTGGAAGTTTAAAGCTGAACTCCGGGTATGACCATTGTTGTATAGTTACAGTGCCTTGCAAAAGTATTCGGCCCCCTTGAACTTTGCGACCTTTTGCCACATTTCAGGCTTCAAACATAAAGATATAAAACTGTAATTTTTTGTGAAGAATCAACAAGTGGGACACAATAATGAAGTGGAACGAAATTTATTGGATATTTCAAACTTTTTTAACAAATAAAAAACTGAAAAATTGTGCGTGCAAAATTATTCAGCCCCCTTAAGTTAATACTTTGTAGCGCCACCTTTTGCTGCAAAGTTGCTTGGGGTATATCTCTATCAGTTTTGCACATCAAGAGACTGAAATTTTTGCCCATTCCTCCTTGCAAAACAGCTCGACCTCAGTGAGGTTGGATGGAGAGCGTTTGTAAACAGCAGTTTTCAGTTCTTTCCACAGATTTTGCTTTATGTTTTGGTTCATTGTCTTGTTGGAAGACAAATCTCTGTCCCAGTCTCAGGTCTTTTGCAGACTCCATCAGGGTTTCTTCCAGAATGGTCCTGTAGTTGGCTCTATCCATCTTCCCATCAATTTTAACCATCTTCCCTGTCCCTGCTGGCCCAAACCATGATGCTGCCACCACCATGTTTCACAGTGGGGATGGTGTGTTCAGGGTGATGAGTTGTGTTTGCATTGTTGCCGAAAAGTTCGATTTTGATTTCATCTGACCAGAGCACCTTCTTCCACATGTTTGGTGTGTCTCCCAGGTGGCATGTGGCAAATTTTAAACAACACTTTTTATGGATATCTTTAAGAAATGGCTTTCTTCTTGCCACTCTTCCATAAAGGCCAGATTTGTGCAGTATACGACTGATTGTTGTCCTATGGACAGAGTCTCCCACCTCAGCTGTATATCTCTGCAGTTCATCCAGAGTGATCATGGGCCTCTTGGCTGCATCTCTGATCAGTCTTCTCCTTGTATGAGCTGAAAGTTTAGAGGGACGGCCAGGTCTTCGTAGATTTGCAGTGGTCTGATACTTCTTCCATTTCAATATTATCGCTTGCACAGGGCTCCTTGGGATGTTAAAGCTTGGGAAATCTTTTTGTATCCAAATCCGGCTTTAAACTTCTCCACAACAGTATCTCGGACCTGCCTGGTGTGTTCCTTGTTCTTTTATGATGCTGTCTGCACTTTAAACGGACCTCTGAGACTATCACAGTGCAGATGCATTTATACGGAGACTTGATTACACACAGGTGGATTCTATTTATCATCATTAGTCATTTGGGTCAACATTGGATCATTCAGAGATCCTCACTGAACTTCTGGAGAGAGTTTGCTGCACTGAAAGTAAAGGGGCTGAATAATTTTGTACGCCCAATTTTTCAGTTTTTTATTTGTTAACAAAGTTTGAAATATCCAATAAATTTTGTTCCACTTCATGATTGTGTCCCACTTGTTGTTGATTCTTCACAAAAAATTACAGTTTTATATCTTTATGTTTGAAGCCTGAAATGTGGCAAAAGGTCGCAAAGTTCAAGGGGGCCGAATACTTTCGCAAGACACTGTATTTTGGTCCAACTTGGTACTTTGCATACCTGAGGGACCACTGTGGATTCTGACAATCACTTTCATAGTTAGAGCTACTACAGTAACAGCTTTTTATCTTCTGGGGTCTGTGCCGAGTGGCTGCACCACTGCAAACTGACTACAGGGGGTCACTGGGCTTTTTTTCTTATCCTACTTTATCCAAATCCTTAAAAAGAAAAAAGAAAATTAAATTGGCTTAATCTTTTCAGATGTTCTAATATGAAATAGAGACAGGTAGTCACCGCTCAAGGTAGAAGATGTAAATGATGAACCTTTTCACCGGATCTGAAGCCCCAGGTGCTGGCAATGCATATAGCAGTGCAAGATAAAGAGGAACGTCTGGACAGCCGCACTCCGAAAATGTTGCTTTTTATTAATAAAACAGGATCACAAAGTACATGCCACAGCAAACAGGACACCAGCTGACACATTTCACACTATTACTTAGTGCTTAGTCAAGCTATGATATTGTAAAACGCGTCGGGTGGTGTCCTGTTTGCTGTGGCATGTACTTTGTGATCCTGTTTTATTAATAAAAAGCAACATTTTCGTGGCTGTCCAGACGTTCCTCTTTATCTTGCACTGCTATATGCATTGCCAGCACCTGGGGCTTCAGATGAAATACCGAATATACGTCATCTTTTATAGGATGAAAATTTGTGGGTAATGGGAAGTAGCAGAGCTCCTCTTTGTTTCCTGTCAGCGGTACTGGAAGATTCTAGCACACATTCAGATTTACACCCGTAGGACTCATGCACCACATACCTCTGCCCTGTCCTCCTTAGCATCTACCTTAACCCCCTTTTTTTGTCTTATGGAGTGTTGCATTATTTTTGTCTGTGTCTGCTTTTAACCTCTTTTGCTGTTAGGCTTTGCCCCAAATGGAGTACACAGCCTCTAATGATCACTTGCACACACAAAATCGGTGCATTCAGTGAACGCCACGGATATTGCACACACAGAGAATGTGCAGCCAGTGCACTAAAAGTCGGCCACAGATGCAGCACATACAGTCAGAAAAAACACAGACCCTGCACACACAATCAATGAGCATACAGACCCTGCACACACAGTCAGAAAAGGCACAGACCCTGCCGCACAAGAGTATTCCCGGAAGTGGGTGCAAATACCTGTGACACTGGAGGGGGGAGGGTTCCGAAAAGCGAACGTTCAGCATGGAATTGAATCTCCTATCTATATGGAACAGTTTTAGCGAAGAAAACGAAAATAAAGCATTTTGTTATGTCGGATCTTTCGGATCTTTTCAATTGTTAAAACAATAACGAAAATAGCCGAAATTCGGACGCAACTAATGCACATGTCTAGTAAAGACAGAGAAGACCCAGACACATGCAGTCAGAGACCACACAGACACTGCACTTAAAGCAATGATTGTAAGCGATCACCTTGTAATGCAACACATTCAGGTTAAAAAAAGAGAAATGAAAGGCAAAACATTTTTGTATAGATATAAAAAAAAATGATAAATACTTTTTTTGCCTTTTTTATAAGTGATCATATTCCCTCTGGTCTCAGCTGCATAAGGCCGCGTACACACGATCAAATCTATCTGCTGGAAACGGTCTGCCAGACCGTCCCAGCAGACAGATTCGATCGTGTGTACGGGCGAGCAGACGGATTTGGCCAGCCGACAGATTTAAAATCTGTCGGCTGGGAATCCGTCCGCCCGACATGTCTGCTGGTTAGTACGCTAACCAGCAGACATATCTTCTGGATTGGACGCATGCGCAGAAGTGTTTTACTTCCTGGTGTGGTGACGTGGCGGCGTCAACGTCACCGACACGTCAGTGCACTGTCTGCCGGCGGGGATTTTGGTTTGATCGTGTGTACACGATCAAACCAATACATCCCAGCAGACAGATTTGTTCAAATCGGTCTGTCCGACCGATTTGAACAAATCTATTTGCTCGTGTGTACGGGGCCTAAGACTTGGGGGTAGAAGAAGCAGCACACACTGAGTTTCCCAGTGTAGCGGAGGCGCGTCAGGACAAGTCTGATCTTTGGAGGAGAGCAGGCTGAGTCCCCAGCATAGCTAGAGAACTGACCAGGGTGTGCTCTCCTGCTTAGTGTGGTCAGTTTTTAATAGGAAAGCATAGGGACTGGCAGAAACACCAGATATTTAACGCAAAGGAAGCAAAATAAAAAGAACAGGAGACTTTCTCACACAAAGTACATGGTACAGCAGCCACATATCAGGAAGATGAAGTGTTGGGCTAGTAACAAACGCTTTAACGTTTGCTACTTTACACTCATAAAATAAACCTTTCTGATTTACATTTTCAAGCACACTTTCCTAGTATATCTTGTATTTGATGAGTCACAGCAAACTCTGAAAAAAAAAAGAATGCTTAAGGAAAATCATCACAAATGTTTACCAGATGTCCTCATTATTTCTTGTGATGTAGACAAAAACTCACCCAAGCTCTATCGCATGATTGTAGAATGATGAGCTGAAAAACTCAAGGCTTGATGTGTCCCATAAACATCAAAATAGCAAGAAATGCCGGTAACTTGATCGCTGCTTCTTAAATCTTTATTGAGCACTAACAGCAGTATGACATCTAAAGTACTAACATGTTTTGGCCAGAGCCTTCCTCATAGCATACAGATTTAACAATAAAATCAAGTTTATATAGAAAATACATCCATTCCTCCAAAAAAAGGGGGCGGTACAATCCCATTTAAAATCAATTAACAATTAAAATCATGTGAGGTTGGCAGAACCAGAGAAGGAGGGGAGGGAAAATGGAAACACAGACTGAAAACTCTTTGGAAAAATTAACCCATTGTGGAATCCAATTGTATTACTTTAACCACTTAAGCCCCGGACCATTTGGCTGGCTAAAGACCAGACCACTTTTTGCAATTCGGCACTGCGTCGCTTTAACTGACAATTGCGCCATTGTGCGACGTGGCTCCCAAACAAAATTGCCGTCCTTTTTTTCCCCACAAATAGAGATTTATTTTGGTGGTATTTGATCACCTCTGCGTTTTTTATTTTTTTGTGCTATAAACGGACTTAGAATGGGGCCCTATGGGAGCGGATCCGTTAGCGGATGATGCATCCGCTAACGTCCGCCTACTATCCGCGTCCGCCTGGATCCGTTTTGCGGACGGAAGAAAACCCTATTTTTCTTCCGTCCTGTGGATCGGATCGGATGCAAACGGACAGACGGTCCGTTTCCATCCGATTCCCCATAGGGGATAGCGGAGGAGAGACAGGGCGGTCCCTGCACAGTGTGCGGGGACCGCCCTGTCCGCCGACGGCTGAGCGGGACCCCCCGCTGAGCCGACAGACACACACGGTGCGGACCGAAAAACGGTCTGCATTGTGTGAAAGGGCCCTAAGTGAGGAGCTCAGCAGTCACACGTGTTGCCCAACAAACTGTATGCCAACATGCCAGTGGCATCCATGCTCATAGCTATACTACTGACTTTAGATGAGCAAAGAAGGAGGAGGGCACTGAGGAGGGCACTGAGGAGGGCACTAAGGAGGGCACGGGAGATGTTTTTTTTTTTTTTTACTTTTTATTTGCTTATATAAACTTTACAATTTAATCTAATCTAATACAATATTCTTATCTGATACAAGCCCCTCACTCTTCACTCTTCACGGGAGAGGATATACTGCACACGCATAGACATCTATGGCATGAGTGATTCTGAGGTGTCTCGCATCTTCAGATTCACCCCTCATGCCATCATGGAATTAACCACAACCTTGCAGGAGGACATCAGCAGCCCAACACATGGCACTACCATGACACCCATGACAGCTACATATACAATCATAGTCCCATCCCCACAGATTTCGAACAGAACATGTATGGGGACAGCTGGCTGGTTGGTGAGTGACATGGGTGGCAGGCATGACTGTCCCCCCCCATGATGCACACATCACAAGGGACACATGCACTACTAACATCCTCCTGTCTTTTCCCTTCAAGGTGACTCTGCATATGCACTGGGACCCCATCTCATGACCCCATCTCATGCCAGCTCACATTATGCATCTTTGCACGTTAAACACACACATTAATCATGGCACAATGAGAATGCATGCATGCACACCACTGTGGTCCCTAGCACACACACCCCACATCCTCATCACATTGGATTGGCACAAGCCCACCATGCAGGACTTGTGAGCTGCAACGCCACGCCACGGCTCCAATTATGTCACTGTACATTCATACACCATTCACACGGACCTGGGGATCACTTCTCCACCACAAATGAGGGTGACACCCCTTTTCCCGCAGGAATATCACCCCCACATTCCAAAATCATACACAAACAGGACCAAAAAAATAAAATAAATGACGAGCAAAAATAAAAAATGCCCAGAAAAAATATAATTTAAACAAAATAACAACAAAGAAAACACATAAAAGACAAAAATCACTCTGCAAAACAGTCCCCAAATATCTCAAAGACACGTCACAAACAAACAAACAAACGCTAATAAACAAAAGCACCTTGCTGTATAGGAAGGGAAACAAAGGGATGTACTTTTGCAAAGGAAGTGCGTTTGTGTCTGGCTATTTATGCTGTCTGCGTAGTTCACTAAGTTGCCCTAGTCCACTTCCAATTTCACTGCTTGCGCCGTTCCTGAGTTGTGAGCATGCGCACAGAGGTGCTGACCATGGTCTGCTTCAAGCGCGCATGCGCGAGCCGGCCGGCCCTTTATTTGCATGGGGTCACGGCTCATTTCAATGTAATACGCCCACGTCCTTCCCAATTTGTAATACTCCGCCTTGCGCCTCTGAAATAACGTTACGCATGCGCAATTTTGTGCGTAAAAGCGTTGAGAAAAGGGTGATTGCGCGAGACTTCCCTCCCCTCTTCCAGGTCAGCAAATCCGCAGCTAAAACGCAAAGGAACCGATGAACAACTGTTTGATAACTTGGCAAAGAAACCAGAGCTCAAAAACGCAACGCACCAGTGGGAATCCAGCCTAAGGCGGCGTAAAAAGGGGTGTGTTCTATGCCTGCATACTTTTGCTGTTAGGTGTCCCTCATTCTCATCTCAAAAAGTTGGGAGGTATGGTACTAGAAGTGAAGATGCAGAGGCACCAGGACTTGGAGCCCTAAGGACTGATGGGGTTGTATGAGAGTGTTATGTTAATGTAATGTAAATGGCAGGGCTGCAGAGGGTTGCTGCACAGGTAAAGACAGAATAAACAGATTAGTGATGAGGAGAGGCAAAGAATATATGAGGGAGTGTGGAATTAGAGGCACTAAAGAGGGAAAAAGTGTCAAACTCATTAAAAATGGCATGCAGGGAGGAATGTGCGAGAGAATTGGGAGAAAGATACCATATAACATTGTGCAAAGCTATAACAAAACATCACTGAGATCCCAGATATAAATAGTAACAGAGGGCCTGAAAAACTCCTTCACTGCCTACTTAAAATGGTTGTAAACCCACTTTTTTGACTTTTACCTACAGGTAAGCCTATAATAAGGCTTACCTGTAGGTATAAAGAATATCTCCTAAACCTGTACGGTTTAGGAGATATTACCCCCGCAATGCGCCGCTGATTGCAGCGGCGCATGCGCAGGGGGAATCCACGGCGAAAGGACCGGCATCCGCCGGACCCTGGCCGGATTTAAATCTCCCACGCGCACGCGCGGGAGTGACGTCATCGCCGCTCCAGCCAATCACAGCGCTGGAGCGGCGATACCCGCAAGACACGCCGAGTCAAGATGAGATCTCGCTCGGCATGCACCAGGTAAGTTACCTACACCTCGTTCCGAGGTAAGTATTTCATAATGAGCTAATATGCGGTGCATATTAGCTCATTATGGCTTTTCCCTTGCAGGTCTTTCACACTAAGGCGATGCGCTGGTGGAAGAGAAAAAAATCTCCTGCCAGCAGCATCTTTGGAGCGGTAAGAGGAGTGGCGTGTCCTTCACCGCTCCTTACCATTTAAACCAATGGGAAACCGCGGCAATACCGCCCGCAATGCGCCTCAGCAGAGGCGCTTTGCGGGCGGTATTAACCCTTTATTGGCCGCTAGTGGGGGTTAATACCGCACCGCTATCGGCCGAATCCTGCGCCAAATGCGACGATATAGTGCCGCTATTTTTAGCAGCACTATACCGCCACCGCCGCTCCCGCCCCAGTCTGAAAGGGCCCTAAGATTAGTGAAGTGGCTTGACATATAACAGAGGGTGATGGTGTGGGATTGGGAAAGGTGTGCAGGGATAATTGGTAACAGGAGTGGGCTGTGTGGAACTGAGGAACTGGAAGGACTATGCACTTAGGCCCGGTTCACATTGATGCGACAATCGCTCCGACTTTGGACCACTTGTCACATCAGAAGTCGGACCTCAAATGGACCCCATTCTGTGCAATGGAACCGTTTTAATTGGTGCTAAAGACACATTGCAGCACCAAATAACATTATCAAAGAATGCATAAAGTGTTATTCTTGTGTGTCCATGACGTGAGAATATATTCAAATGATCGACGTAAGAAAAAGTTGAAATAAACTCATGAAGAATAATGTATTTCAAGTGATCTCTCTTCTTCAGTGTGACAAACACCTAGTGCGATTTCTACCAGTGCCAGAAAACGCACTCACCAGATGGAGTTGCTGTCTAAAATTAGGACAGCAAAAATGTGATAAGATCCAGGACCACAGAGGTATGTAGTCAACATCTGCTCCCACTTTACACTCTTATATGAATTATAGGACCTTCTTTCAGAATGCATCAGGGTATATGGATCAAGAAAACTTTGTATACTCCTGATGATGCGTGTGTGTGCGAAAACAGCTGTAGAGGTTTACTAATAAACAGTGTGTGAGGTCTTGGCCGCCCCTCTGCAACAGCCTACTACTTACACATAATGTATAGTGCTTGAGGTCCTCGCCACCATTTTGCCTGGCTGGATTGGTGACTTTTTTATGCAAGTGCTCTTTGCACATGTGGTTTTATGTTTGTTTTTATATGCAAGTTCACCAATAAATACTTCACCATGAGATTTTCTCTTTTTTGTCATTTGACTTATTGCTTTGGATGGGACACGCTTTGTTGTTTTTACTATGAATAATAAATCTTTCTGGTCATGATCCATATACCCTAATGCATTCTGAAAGAAGGTCCTAGAATTCGGATAAGAGTGGAAAGTGGGAGCTGATGTTGACTACAAGGCCTCTGAGGTCCTGGATCTTATCACGTGTGATTTTTGCAGTTCTAATTCTAGACAGCGGGCCAGATTCAGAAAGAATCTACGCCGGCGTATCTCCTGATACGCCACTGTAAATTCAAATGTGCGCCGTCACATCTTTACGCCGACTCTGAAAGCAAGATACGCCGAAAAACATGGCTTCAGTCGCTCGGCATTAGACGTTCCCATTAAAAATATGCGAATGAGCTAGATACGCCGATTCAGAAACGTAGTTGCGCCCGGCGCATTGATATACGTCGTTTACGTAAGGCGTATGACCGACGTAAACGACGTATATCAATGCGCCGGGCGCAACTACGTTTCTGAATCGGCTAATCTAGCTCATTCGCGGGCCAGATTCAGAAAGAATCTACGCCGGCGTATCTCCTGATACGCCGCCGTAAATTCAAATGTGCGCCGTCGCATCTTTAAGCCGATTCTGAAAGCAAGATACGCCGAAAAACATGGCTTCAGTCGCTCGGCATTAGACGTTCCCAATAAAAATATGCAAATGAGCTACAGTAGATACGCCGATTCAGAAACGTAGTTGCGCCCGGCGCATTGATATACGTCGTTTACGTAAGGCGTATGACCGACGTAAAGTTACCCCTGCTATATGAGGCGCAGGAAATGTTAAGTATGGGCATCGGACCAGCGTCAAATTTTCTGTCGTTTGCGTAAGTCGTACGCGAATAGGGCTGTATGTAAGTTACGTTCACGTCGAAATTGCATATTTGCGACGTGATTCAGAGCATGCGCACTGGGATACGTCCACGGACGGCGCATGCACTGTTCGTTCGGCACCTCATTTACATGGGGTCATGGGTCATTAACATGTATCACGCCCACCTTCCACCTACTTTGAATTACGCGTGCTTACGCTGGCCCATTTACGCTACGCCGCCGTAACTTAGGACGAAAGTGCTTTGTGAATACAGCACTTGCCTCTCTAAGTTACGGTGGCGTCTCATAAAGAAGATACGCTACGCCGCTCTAAAGATACGCAAATGTATCTGAATCCGGCCCAGCAACTCCATCTGGTGAGTGTGTTTTTCTGTCAGTGGAAGTCGCACTGGGTGTTTGTCACTTGAAATACATCACCTTCACTGTTATTTAGCGCTGACATTTTTTTTGTCACTGTTTACACAAGTGTTTGTATATCTGCACTTAGTGGATAGGATATTACCACACTACCAAAGATGAAGGGGGGAGGGAAAAGAAAAGGGGGAATGGGAATAGAAAGATAGAAAGGGAATACTGCTGCAACACTGAAGGTGTGTCAAACCCAAAATTGTTAAAATAAATAAATAGTGCTGTGCTGTGTGATAGGGTAGATGAATGAAAGAAACTAAAACTGATATGGGAACATCAAAAAATATTAATCGCTGCTATTGGTGATACAAATGACATCCAATCAACAATACAAAAATACAGAGTGCTCAGTGATAATGAAGTATGCACTGCTATATAGTAGCAAACCTAAAGCAACACACATGAGTGTTAATAAGAAATTGCATCAGTGTCAATGCAGAAAAAAGCAAAAAACAAATGCTGTTTAAAAGATCAAAATATCAAAGGAACAATTAACAATAAAGTGCTGGTGCTTAAGCCGAAATTTTCAGCGTGAAGGTGGTGCAGAGAAGGAATTCCAATATCCTTATGAAGTTTTAGTGAGGGTGTCCCCTCATCTTACTGCTGTAAGGTGACAGCATATATATTATGGCCAACAGTGTTCCAGTAGTGTGTCCCAGTGAACTGTAATCTTTCTCTGTGGATAAAGTCCCCCTCAGGAGTCACGTCCAATGGACAACAGGGACCCTCACCCAGGGAGGTAAAAAGCACCAATATTGCAGTATCGTTTAAAAGTTTTTAATAATAAAAAAAGGCATACATTATGGTACTCACACGAATGCAATAAAAACAGGCATAAAACAAGTGGCGAGTTCGCAAGTGTCACCTCCGGTACCTCTTAGTGGACTCTGAACTCTTATACGTATTTGTCACGACACGTGATTTCTTCTATTGCTAGCAGCTATATATGCCATTAAGCACTGACATTAACTTTTCTATATTGTTCTAAATGGTGTGACTTGAGTCACTTCGACTTAGAAAAAGGTTTCTGCACTATTTTTGGTGCGACTTGCATTGACTTCTGTTAAAGAAGTCGCATGCAAATTGCGCTGAAGTCGCGCTGGGGTCTAGCTTCAAAGTTGCGGGCAGTGTGAACCCGGGCTAGCTAGGGATTTGGTTGTTATCGGATGTAAAGATTGAGGGTGCTGGGAAAGCAGCAGAAGGACTAGATGGGATGTGCGGAGTGTGGTGGGTTGAATGGTGGACCGTAGCCTGAAGAGGCCAATTACATGCTGTTACCAGCCTTTGAGCATATTTTGGAGGAGCAGGGCTATTTCCAATACATTTTTTTATGCAAACATTTTTACATCTGCTTTACATCTGAGGTTTACTCGCCACAGACTACTTGTTCAATTTTTGGAAATATTTTTGGCCGACCCTCTGTATCGCCATTTGATCTGCCTGCTTAATGGTTAATATCATCCTTTATGGTTATTGTTTGAACTGTTTATGCTGCTCTCATGTCCACTTGGTGAGGGTTTTGGTTCCTTTGATTGGGCCCCAGTGATGTGTGCGGAACCCTCCGGTGACTCGGGAGATACTGTACGCTCCCTATATTCCTGAAGAAGCAGTGATTGACCACGAAACATGTAGAGATGTGAACTCCGCTATCCATGTGTTCCTTAATGTGTATTTCAACACACTTTGAACTTTGACATTTTTTTATTTTAGCCAATAGGAAAAATTATCATCTCATTCATCACTTGTTGCTATGTTTGTAGTTTTTTTTATCTTCTGCCTGGGTGAAATGTTCTATTGACTAAAGCGACAAAACGCCCATAGAAACGCTCGTTGTTATGCTAGACGCTTAAATCGAGCCTTTCCATTACTTTCTATGGGAATAGAAACGTTCTAAAATGCCCAAATGCGCCCAATTTGCGTGTATTTTTTCCTCTCAGGCGACAAAACGCTCAGGTGTGAATGCAGCCTTACTGATTCCACGGTTAAACAACGGAAGAATAATTATTATGGTTGGGAATCTCATGGTAGCTGTTGGGAGCCTATATAAACAAGATGTGTGTTTGGTTTTAATCTAATGTGGTTTAGTAATGAATACAAGACAGTTATGTTTTTAATCCCTGGATTATTTGTTTTTGACGGTACCAGCAACATCCATGTGTTTCCCCTCATTCTTAACAATGTAATGTGTATAGATGGGATGATCACCCTTTGTTAAAACATCAGAAGTGACCCGGGAGGAATAATCAGAAGCCCCAACACTTTCTCATACAGTGTGAGTTGGCCATGCATTCACATTATTGTGAAGGACTACATTGAAATTAATGCTGAGCCTCCCATGCAGGTAGAAGAGGACTGACAGACATAGGGCTCTTGCATCCGGCAGTAAGCCCATTTATTGTAAACTTTGGAAGCCCAGGTGCAGCGTACTGACTCCCATAGACATGCATGGCTGTTTGCTTTATACTAGGGTATACACTTTAAGAGGCTGTATGCTGAAACTTGGCTTCCCTGTCAGGGAAAAGAGGGCCCAACCTCCCATGTGTAAGAGGCCTAAGGCTCGGTTCGCACCTTTCAGTTTGCGTTTCGTCCATTTCTACAGTGCTTTGTGCTGTGCGACTTGTGTTTTTGCACATGTGATTTTACTGCAATTTTACAGCGCTTTGCTATGCTCTTTTTTTTTTGGCCAGTTTGTTGTTGGACAAACCACCAACCCAGTTTCATAGTGAAGAGATTTAATTTGCTGGATAAACCAATGTATTCCACCAAGTCACTAGTCAAGGGGTGCAAAGAATGGTTTACTTATTTATTCCCGAACTGACAACCAGACACTGCAACCAAAGCTCCTCAGACTTCTGATAGGTAAAAGTGCCATACACACAGGACTCCACCACTATGATTTGGTGAATGCTACCCAACTTGGTAAAATGCATATATAATGGCGAAAATTATTATTTGATCCCCTGCAGATTTTGGAAGTTTTCCCACTCACTAAGAAATTAGGGGTCTACAATTTTTATCATAGAATTATTTTAAATGATATAGACAGAATATTAACCAAAAATCAAGAAAAAAAACCACATGCAGTTCAGTGATTTTAAATATTTGATCTCCAAGCAAACATGATTTAGTACTTGGTGGATAAGCCCTTGTTGGCAAGCACAGAGGTAAGATGTTTCTTTTAGTTGGTTACCAGGTTTGCACACATCTCAGGAGGGATTTTGGAGTTCTTTACAGATCGTCTCTAAATCCTTAAGGTTTTTTTGGCCGTCGCTTGGCAACTCGACGTTTCAGCTCCCTCCATAAATCTTCTATAGGAATAAGTTCTGGACACTTGCTAGGCCATTTCATGACCTTAATGTGCTGCTTCTTGAGCCACTCATATGTTGCCTTGACAGTATGTTTTGGGTCATTGTCATGCTGGAAGACCCATCCACAACCCATCTTTAGTGTTCTGGCTGCGGGAAGAAGGTTCTCCTCCAAGATTTTACAATACATGGCCCTGTATTGCGGCAAAGTCGGCCTGTACCTTTAGCAGAAAAACCTAAAGCATAATGTTTCCACCTCCATGCTTGACTGTAGGATGGTGTTCTTAGTGTTATAGTCAGCATTTTTCTTCCTCTAAACACTGTGAATCAAGTAAATGCCAAAGAGCTCAATTTTGGTCTCATCTGACCACAGCACTTTTTCCCAATCCTTCTCTGAATCATTTAGATGTTTATTGGCAAACTTCAGACGGTGGTGGACATGTTCCTTCTTGAGGAGAGAGACCTTGTGGGTGCTGCAGAATTTCAATCCATGGCGGAGTATTGTATTACCAATGGTTTGTTTGGTGACTGTGGACTCAACTGCCTTGAGATCATTCACAAGCCTCCTCTTCCCATGTAGTTCTCGGCTGATCTCTCACTTTTTTCATGATCATTCTTACCCCATGGGGCGAAATCTTACATGGAGCTCCAGACCAAGGGTGGTTGATGGTTATTTAGTATTTCTTCCATTTGTGAATCATCGCTCCAACAGTTGTCTTCTTATCAATCTGCTTGCTGATGGTCTTGTAGCCCATTCCAGCCTTGTGCAGGTCTATAATTTTGTCCTTGATGTCCTTTGGCAGCTATTGGGTCTTGCCCATGATGGTAGGTTTGAATGGAAGAAAGAGAGATTCTGTGGACAGATGTCTTTTATACGCATAACGAGTTGTTATTAGGAGCATCTTCTTAAATTGACAGGACTAAAATAGTCTGGAGGCAGGTTACTGTATATCTTAATGACCCTGGCACTGTGTCCCCTCACACTGCACTATGGGGGAATCCTTCTTTGTCAAATCTAGGCTCAATAATGGATCCGCAGATCTGGGCTAGTACAGAGTCTGGACATTGCATCACATTATGCCTGAGGGACGTCTTCTCTCAAACGGTTCCCTCGCTGGATGTTCTTTAGGTTTTTACAGCTTAGGCATGCTGTTTGAGTGCAATTTCCCGACCCTGTCATAGCTAAAAACATAGACAGGACCCTATTGTCTATTTACCTCCGACATCAAATCGGTCAAATCTTTAATTCCCTATAACTGGAAGCTATAAAAGAACAAACTTTCACTAAAATGTAGCAAACACAGCTCCCCCAGCCTTTACAAACGGTCCCCAAAATGCTTATTTCCAGACACCAACATGGGAAGCATACATGTGATAGTATGCTAACATGGATCGGTGCCAGAAAAAGACATTTAGGCTGCATTCACACCTGAGCGTTGCGATTTGCGGCGGTTTTTACCACGATTTGTCACGACAAAACGCGGCATTTTTTACCGTGATTTTGTACAGGTCATTGTCACCAATGTAAAACGCCCAAGCCGCCCGATTCGCGTGACAAAAAAGGGTCCGGGACTTGTTTGAGCTTCAGGCGTTCGGCGTTCAGCGTTTTGTAGTGGAGATGTGAACCATCTCTAGGGGTGCGACGGATCCAAAAACACACGGTACGGATCGTTTCTCGGATCAGCAGTCACGGATTGGATTATTTTTCGGATCAGCAAAAAAAAAAAGACAGTGACCCCCCCCCCCCCAGTAGTACAGGCACACAGTGACCCCCCCAAGTAGTACAGGCACACAGTGACCCCCCCCAAGTAGAACAGGCACACAGTGACCCCCCCCAAGTAGAACAGGCACACAGTGACCCCCCAAGTAGTACATGCACACAGTGACCCCCCCAAGTAGTACAGGCACACAGTGACCCCCCAAGTAGTACAGGCACACAGTGACCCCCCCCAGTAGTACAGGCAGACAGTGATCCCCCCAAGTAGTACAGGCACACAGTGATCCCCCCCCCCCAAGTAGTACATGCACACAGTGACCCCCCCAAGTAGTACAGGCACACAGTGACCCCCCAAGTAGTACAGGCACACAGTGACCCCCCCCAGTAGTACAGGCACACAGTGACCCCCCCAAGTAGTACAGGCACACAGTGACCCCCCAAGTAGTACAGGCACACAGTGACCCCCCCAGTAGTACATGCACACAGTGACCCCCCCAAGTAGTACATGCACACAGTGACCCCCCCCAAGTAGTACAGGCACACAGTGACCCCCCAAGTAGTACAGGCACACAGTGACCCCCCCAGTAGTACAGGCAGACAGTGACCCCCCCAAGTAGTACAGGCACACAGTGACCCCCCAAGTAGTACAGGCACACAGTGACCCCCCAAGTAGTACAGGCACACAGTGACCCCCCCCCCAGTAGCACAGGCACACAGTGACCCCCTCCCCCCCATAGTACAGGCAAACAGTGACCCCCTTCCCCCCATAGTACAGGCAGACAGTGACCCCCTCCCCCCCATAGTACAGGCAGACAGTGACCTCCTCCCCCCCGTAGTACAGGCAGACAGTGACCTACCCCCCCTCCATAGTACAGGCACACAGTGAGCCCCCCCCCCCCCGTGCAGACCTCAGATCAGATAGCGGCGTGTGTCCCTTGAGCGCGGGCTCCTCCTCCTCTGTGGGTGTAAACAGAGAGGAGGGGCTGCCGCCGGGTGTACCAAGATGGCCGCGGCTCCAGAGCTAGGCCGAAGCCGCGGCCTTTCCTAATGCTATGGCCGCGGCGGTAGTCAACCGTGATCCATTGCACCCCTAACCATCTCCATAGAGAATAATGTTTTTTTCCCCCTCTAGCGTTTTTGAGCGTTGCGCTTCAGGCGACAAAACGCTCAGGTGTAAATGCAGCCTTATGGTAAGTATTTAATATCATTTTATTTTTTTGTTGTGTTTTTAATGGTATCATTAAAGCCAACTATGCTTATGGACCAGCAAGGAAACACACAATTGTAATTAAACTTTCTTTATGCTTCTTATTTTAGTCGCTCTTTAAACACAGCTCATCATCTGATTGACAAGATGATTGGCACAAACACCACGGGGCATTAATGATGCCGGGTTGCTTTGAACTAATTAATACCAGTCACGTTTTCTGCAAGATCTTAATTACATGGCTTTTATTTTACATGCTCTTGGCTGTTTCCTCCAGCTCTCCTGCATGCTGGCAGCTGTTCTTCCCACAGAAGCCAATAACAACACTCAAAAAGTCTTTATTGACTGCAAAGTCACCTTTACTGGGAACAGACCAGGCTTCTTAAAATGAAACACATGTGTTGGTTTTAGGGGGAAGAAAATGTGCAAAATTTTCCATTCCGTCAGGTAAATGAGTAACTTTGGCTTTGTCATCCATGTGCTGGAAACAGAAATAGAAAATGACACCACATTTCACTGCCTGGCGGAGAATTAAGTTTTGTTAATGGTTAGTGCTGCTTACAACAAAATAGTTAAAGAACTAATCCCTTAATTACCAGAGTACTATGAGAGTACTACAAGTGTAACCATTGCTGTGCTGGAATTTGTTTTATTATGAGAAATGTGTGGATTTAAAGCTAACCTTTATGCAAAATTAAGCTCTATAATATGAGGGAATAGGCTTTTATGTACCTTTTCTATAAGGAAGAACATCATACACATTTTAACCACGTCCATACCAGGCCAATTCTGGCACTCCTTTCTTATGCCACTTACACACGACCGTTATTCATGTCATGGAAAAATACAACGTTTTTCTTGACGTGATTCCTATCAAGCCTGCCTTGCCTACACACAATCGTGAAAAAAAGTGCGGTGACGTACAACACGTACAACGGCACTATTAAAGCGGTTGTAAACCGCAAAAAAATATATATTTTTTTTTAGACCTGCAAGGGAAAAGCCATAATGAGCTAATATGCACCGCATATTAGCTCATTATGAAATACTTACCTTGGAACGAGGTGTAGGGAACTTACCTGGTGCACGCCGAGCGAGATGTCATCTTGATTCGGCGTGTCTTCCGGGTATCGCCGCTCCAGCGCTGTGATTGGCTGGAGCGGCGATGATGTCACTCCCGCGCGTGCGCGCGGGAGATTTAAATCCGGCCAGGATGGCGGTGGCCGGTCCTTTGGCCGTAGATTCCCCCCTGCGCATGTGCCGCTGCAATCAGCGGGGGTAATATCTCCTAAACCGTATAGGTTTAGGAGATATTCTTTATACCTACAGGTAAGCCTTATTATAGGCTTACCTGTAGGTAAAAGTCGAAAAAGTGGGTTTACAACCACTTTAAGGGGAAGTTCCATTCGGATGGCGCCACCCTTTGGGCTGCTTTTGCTGATTTTGTGTTAGTAAAAGTTTGGTGAGAGACGATTCGGGCTTTTCAGTCTGTTACAGCAGGACGAATGTGCTATCTCCATTACAAACGCTAGTTTTACCAGAACTGCTCCCGTCTCATAACTTGCTTCTAAGCATGCACGTTTTTTTCCCCCTTGTTAGAGCCTACACACGACCGTTTTTCACGACATGAAATAGAACGACGTGAAAAACAACAAGAAAAAATAGAGCACGTCTTAAATTTTGAACACCCATTTTCTCGTCGAGAAAAATGCTCTGGAGCATACACACAACCTTTTTTCATGACCAATTAAAAAAATTGCATTTTTCTCGTCAGGATTTTTTGCTAGAAAATTACTCAGAACCCCCCCCCCCCCTCCAAACAATATGGGCCAGATCCACAAACAATTACGGCGGCAGATCTCCAGATCCGCCGCCGTAGTTTAAAATCTGCGCCGGCGTATCATTGTTTTGTATCCACAAAACAAGATACGCCGGTTTTCTGCGTAGATACGCAGTCCTACGCCATCGTCCTAAAGTGTCCTATTTACGCCGGACGCTAGGGGCGCTTCCACGTCGAATATGCAAATGAGGTAGATATGCCGATACCTGAACGTACGTACGCCCGGCGCAGTGTTTTTACATCGTTTGCGTAAGCGTAGGTCTGGCGTAAAGTTACCCCTGCTGTATAGAGGCGTACGTAATGTTAGGTTTAGACGTCGGGCCAGCTTAATTTTTTCCCGTTGTTCAAATCGCTTGCGTAAACCGTTCGCGAATAGGGATTTGCGTAAGTTACGTTCACGTCATTTTCATTGATGTTTTGCGACGTGATTTTGCGCAAAAAAAAAAGCGACGTTTGCGTCGGGTCATCCATAATTATAATAAAACACGCCCCCCACTAGTAAATTTGAATTACACCCGCATACGCCGGCCCATTTACGCTACGCCGCCGTAAGTTACAGCGGCATTTCTTTGTGGATAATGATACGCCGCTGTAATTTCCAGCGGCGTAAAGTAAATAGGACATGATGCCCCGGAGGGGCAGTTATGTGGATCTGGCCCTATATGTTTTTTTAGCAGAGACCATAGGGAATAAAATTGCATTGTTGCAACTTTCCATGTCACATGGTATTTGCGCAGCAATTTTTCAAACACGTTTTCACAAATTAAAAAAAAAACACCAAATTTTGCCTAATTCTTTTCTATAATGTGAAAGATGATGTTACGCTGAGTAAATAGATACCTAACTTGTCATGCTTTAAAATCTCCGTCCATTTTTTAAAGGTTACGGCGGCGTACACACGACCGAGGTTCTCGCTAGAAACCAGCGAGAACCTCGCTGGGAGCTGCATTCCAGCGAGAACCTCGGCCGTGTGTACGCTCTCGGCGAGCATCCCGTCGGAAATGCCGTCGAGCAGAAATAGAGAGCATGTTCTTTATTTGCTCGACGGCCCGTCGGAATGAATGGCTGGTTGCCATTCCCGACGGGCGGGTCGCCGAATCTGACGGCCGGCAGAGAACCTCGACGGGCGGAACGATGTGTTCTGCCCATCGAGGTTCTCTGCCGTGTGTACGCCGCCTGACTGTTTAGAGTTGCAGAGCATTCCCTGAGATAGAATTAGTGCTCTCACGCTAACATTCAGGGCGATACCTCACATGTGTGGTTTAACCACTTAAGGACTGGAAGGATTTACCCCCTTAATGAGAATTGCGTGGTCGTGCAACGTTGTACATTTTTCCCCTCGCATAGAGCTTTCTTTTGGTGGTATTTGATCACCTGTGCGTTTTTTGCGCTATAAACAAAAAAATATTTTTTGAAAACCAATATTTTTAACTTTTTGCTTTTTGACGGGGGCGCTTAACATTTTGTTATATTTTTACACTTTCCCTTTAATTCATTTATTTTATTATATACCTTTTATTCCTGTAAACATCTCTTGTAATAGGAATAGGGCATGACAGGTCATCTGTACAGCGAGATGTGGGGCCTATAAGATCCCCCATCTCTTCTCAAGCTTGGAAAGACTGAGATAAAAAAAAAAGATCTCAGCCTTTCCAGCCAAATACACAACAGTGTTTACAACTGCTAGGGCCGGACGTGACGTCATAACATCACGCCTGGCCTTCAAAGGTCATAGAGCAGGGATCCTCAAACTACGGCCCTCCAGCTGTTGCAGAACTACACATCCCATGAGGCAATGTAATACTATGACATTCACACACATGATGGGAATTGTAGTTCCTGAACAACTGGAGGGCCATAGTTTAAAGACCCATGTCATAGAGAGTGCCGGGGACCATCTGGTCCATAGTATTCTCTATGGTGAACTTCCACTGCTGGCAGATTCCATCTCCGGCTCGCCGATCGCATGGGGGGTGGGGGTGGGAGTCCCCTCCCGCTGCCTGTAAAAACAATCAAGCAGCTGAACAGCAGCTATGATTGTTTTTATGTTGTAGGGAATCCCTGACGGAAAATAATGCAGGGGCACCCATCATTCAAATATCCCCACTCAAAGCCCAGGACTGATGTACTGCAGGTGGGAAATAAATGGATAAGAATATCTTAAGCCCCATATACATTATGGCCCGGATTCACAAAGCACTTACGCCGACGTATCTCTAGATACATCGCGTAAGTACAAATATGCGCCGCCGTATCTGTGCGCCGTACTCACAAACATAGATACGCCTAAAAACTGACTTCATCCGATCGACGTAACTTGCCGGCGTAGAGTGGGCGCATATTTACGCTGGACGCATGTGGCTTTCCCATTGATTTTCTATTCAAATATGCAAATGAGGCAAATACAGCGATTCACGAACGTATGTGCGCCCGGCGCATAATATACGTGGTTTGCGTATTTTGCATAGGTTGCTTTCCTGGTCCGGTTGGCTAGGGCTCGCATCTCGGGGTCTGTCACGTCTACAGATCCATTCGGGCTGAGGTTTTTGTTTTCCAGACGATTGTTCACCTCAAACTTCTCGCCTGTCATGTCACGTCTGGCTACGCATTGGGTTTCATTTCACGGGCAGGACTACCCACCACGGTCTGTGGGTCCACGGGTCCTCCGTCACTGCCAGGTCTTCATACTTTGGTAGGCACAGAGGGGGTTGTGTTTCTGTTGGGGGTCCTACTCCAGCAGGGTTGGGCACATAGCTTGTCGGTGCTATGCAGTCACAGCACACAAACAGCCTTGTAGCTTTATTTGTTTTCTTTGTCTCGTCATACTGTTCTTTCGGGTATAGTTAGCCAGGGTGCGCATCTCAGGATCTGTCACGTCTACAGATTCATACGGGCTGAGGTTTCGTTTTTAAATGATTGTTGACCACAATCTTCTCGCCTGTATAACATACGTCATACGTGCACGTTCATTCTTACGCCTATACATCTACCCACCACGGTCTGTGGGTACATCGCCTTGAGTGTTTCGTTTTTAATTACCTGTCTGCGCGGCAGGTTACTCGGGCTCACTTACTGCTTACACTTGGCACATACACTTGGGTAGGATCTGTCGTCAGGTTCATTCACGCGCTGAGGTCTGGTCATTTCTGCTCACATCTTGGCCCAGGCAGCTACAGTGGGGGGGGGGGGGGGTGTCTCATGTTTTGTTGTCTGTTGTCTTTTCTTTCGGTTTTCTAGGGTTGGGCGTGCGGCACGTTTAGGGGGCGACACATTCTGGTGCATCCCGCCTGCTCCACGTGGGGGGTACAGAGCATGGCAGTACGCCGTCACTCAGGGGTTGGCCCGTACTTGGCTCAGCAGGGTGGTAGGGCTACAAGGGGTTTTCCTTTTTTCCGGCCGCAGCAGAGTAGGCGGTACATTTCAGTTTGGGTCCAGTTCCATCCCGGCTGCTTCACATACCAGCATTGAGCGTGTTCTGGCCGTTCCTGCTAGGACAATTTTATTAGGGTTCTCATCCATGGAGTCGTTGCTTCTTATCTTTGGGGCTGTTCTCTTGTTCATAGGTTGCCAGATCGTCGGGGCGGGTCCGTCAGGCCAGGCTCTTTGTCCATTGCCCGGCCTGTTGATAGGGGGGGTCCCAGTTACTCGGGTAGGTCGGGTCATTCCATGTCTGGTTCTGTCTCTGTATCATTGCATATCGCTACTGCGTGGTGGCCTCGTCCATTAACATCAGCGACTCATCTTTCGGGTACCCGGCTCTCAAACCCCTTCCCTCCTATCAGTTGTCCATTTTTTGCATCTCTCCTTCTCACGTCCCCTTACCAGGTATGGATAGTTAGGTCAGCGGTTGTGGGTGTTTGACATGGGTCACTGGTTGCTTCCTATTGGATGGTGTTGCTTTCACAGGGCTCCTCAGGGCGGCCCTTGTTCCATTCCCCCACGTATCCTCTCGCCACCAGCAGTGGGTCCCATGTCTGTGCTTTTGGAGGAAAGCTTAGTCGGTCAGGCACGGGACAGTCATTTGGTTTCGGGGTTCCTTCCAATCATCGGTTCTTGGGACGCTGGTTTTTTCTGCTGTCGCAACGAATGGTTATCGGAGCCGTTCTTGAGACTGTCAGGGCGTGCTTTCTCTACCAGACAGATATTCGTGCCCTTCCATTTTTTTTATCACACCTACTTCTGGGTCTTTTTGCCCACTTATAGGCGTACTGTCCAGCGAGGCTAATGGCACACCTCAGGCCTGGGTAGTTAGGGTATCGTATTCCTCGGTGTAGACTCTGACTACAAGTGGAAGGCGGGGCCGCAGGCGTGCCTGAGTTTGTAGGAGGAGTCGGAGGGCTATTTATCCCTCCTCCCCTCTAATGTCCGGCGTCGGTGGGGTTTCTGGGTACCCACCCACCCGTTCCCCCTTTTTTCATGTTATCATTTTCTTCATTCATTTCTTCATAATTACTTCAGGGTATGCCCACTTATAGGCGTACTGTCCAGCGAGGCTAATGGCACACCTCAGGCCTGGGTAGTTAGGGTATCGTATTCCTCGGTGTAGACTCTGACTACAAATGCAAAAGGTATGGACCAGGGAACGAATGCCGTCAAATTTTACGTAGTTTACGTTGTATGGGAATAGGGCTGGGCGTAGGTTACGTTCACACCGTAGGCAGTGATTCGACGTATCTTAGGCAGTTGTTTCGACGTGATTGTGAGCATGCGAACTGGGATGCGGCCACGACATGACGCATGCACAGTTTGTTCTAAGTACTTGTCTGGCACTCAGCACATCATTCGCATGGGGTCACGCTTCATTACCATGGATCACGCCCACTTCCACCTACGAATATACGCTACGCCGGCGCAGAGTTGGGAGCATTTGCTTTGTGAATTCCATGCTTCCCTCTCCACGTTGCGCCGTCGTAGCGTAAAAGACATACGCTACGGCGGCATATACAGTACAGACCAAAAGTTGGAGATGGTTTGGGGTGAGCTGGACCACAGAATGAAGGCAAAAGGGCCAACAAGTGCTAAGCATCTCTGGGAACTCCTTCAAGACTGTTGGAAGACCATTTCAGGTGACTACCTCTTGAAGCTCATCAAGAGAATGCCAAGAGTGTGCAAAGCAGTAATCAAAGCAAAAGGTGGCTACTTTGAAGAACCCAGAATACGACATATCTTCAGTTGTTTCACACTTTTTTGTTATGTATATAACTCCACATGTGTTAATTCATAATTTTGATGCCTTCAGTGTGACTCTACAATTTTCATAGTCATGAAAATAAAGAAAACTCTTTGAATGAGAAGGTGTGTCCAAACTTTTGGTTTGTACTGTATATGCGCCGATGTATGTGAATCCGGGGCCTACAGTTATCCTGCAGGTTTTTCTCTTCAGGTTTACCAAAACCATGTAGTGCAAGGACCTGCCTGATTGCATACAAATTGAAACTCTTAGGCCGCCGACCAGTTTCAGCAGGCATATCCGATCGTGTGTACGACCTAGCGAACAGGTTTTTCCAGCGGACAAATTTCAAAGCATGCTTTGAAATTTGTCTGCTGGAAACCTGTCCGTCGGACATGTCCGCTGGTTAGTACGCCTAACCAGTGGACATAAATCCGCATGCGTGAAAGTATTTTACTTCCTGGAGTGGTAACGTGGCGGCGTCAACGTCACCACCACGTCACTCAGTCAGAGGGGATTTTCGTCCGATGGTGTGTACACGCCATCGGACCAAAATCCGAGGAGACATGTCCGCTGGAAACGGTTCGTCGGACATGTTTGAGCGGACATGTCTCCTCGTCTGTACGTGGCCTTAAGGTTTGACCTCAGATGGTTTTGGTAAACCTGAAGAGAAAAACCTGCAGGAAAACTGATAGTGTGTATGGGGCTTATAACCTTTGTGGTATGGGGAGAGTTTGTGTAGGCTGCTAAGAATTGTGCTTGACGGTAAAAAATTGGAAAACAATCCAAAACCCAATGGAATGGTCTGTGTACCTCTGATTTTAGCACATTGAGAAGTCGATTGGTGATATCTATGAGTACACTCACTTAGCTCTTTTTATATAATGACAAGTTCTCTGCACTCGGTATGTATCCTGTATTTGGTGTGTGTAACTTCTTGCCCAGCTATGGTGCCAATATATAAACTTTATTACTCCACTGGGCTTTAATAAAATATGTGCTCCATAAACATGAGCTGCATTCTTTTTCTGCGGTGCAACTTAAATGTCAAAGATGGCAAATCTTGTAACTGGATTATATGGGAACTTTTATGGTTTGGGAACACTTTTTTCTTTCTATCCCATGGATTTCATTTTAAATATCTACAGAAAAAATAATAAAGAAGTTACCTTAAGCACTTCCATACAGGGCACTTATACACCTTCCTGCCTACACCAATTTTCAACTTTCAGCGCTGTTGCAATTTGAATGACAACTGCGCGGTCACACTACACTGTACCCAAATAACATTTTTATCATTTTGTTTCCACAAATAGAGCTTTCTTTTGGTGGTATTTGATCACCTATGGGGTTTTTATTTTCTGCAAAATTTTGAAAAACAAATGCTTTTTTTTTTGTTTCCGTTACAAAACTTTGTAAATAAGTACGTTTGCTCCTTCACTGGTGGGGCTGCACTGACGGGCACTGATAAGGAGGCACTGATGGGCACCGATCAGGTGGCACCAATGAGGTGGCACTGATAAGGTGGAATTGGTGGGCACTGATGGGGCACTGATAGGCGACACTGATGGGCACTAATAGGTGGCACTGATAGGCTGCACGGATGAGCACAGATAGGCGGCACGGATGGGCAAAGATAGGCAGCATGGATGGGCACTGATAGGTGGCACGGATGGGCATGGATGGGCACTGATAGGTGGCTCAGATGGGCACGGATGTACTGTAATATATTGTACTGATGGATGCCAATCAGTGCAAAACAATAATGCCTGCCAATCAGTGATGGCCATTGTGGGCACTGATTGGCATCCATTGTGGGCACTGATTGGCATCCATTGTGGGCACTGATTGGCATCCCTGGTGGTCTAGGGTGGCATACCTGGTGGTGGGCATCCCTGGGTGGGCATCCCTGGTGGTCTGGTGGCATCCCTGGTGGTCTAGTGTGGGTATCCTCGGGGGGCTGCGCTGATAATCGATCAGCACAACCCCCTCCTGTCAAAAGAGCAGCTGATCGGCTCTCATCTACTCGCTTCTGACAGACGCGAGTGAGGAAAAGCCGTTCACCGGCTCTTGTTTACATCTTGATCAGTTGTGATTGGACACAGCTGATCAAGTGTTAAAGAGTCTCCATCAGAGACTCTTTACCTAGATCGCCGCGATGCGTGCCCCCGGGGCGTGCAGCGGCTCAATATCCTGAAGGCGTCATATGACGTCGGGTCAGGATATTGAAACCACTTTGCCACTGTCCTTTTGTAATAGGGTGGGCGGCAAGTGGTTAAAGTGGAGTTCCACCCAAAAATAAAAGTTTTGCTTATCCGGTTCGCCATTCCCATTCCGATTTCACATTTGGCACCTTTCAGGTGGGAGGGAGGAGCAGGAACCTGTATAATACAGGTATTTGCTCCCACTTCTGGCAATGAATCGCCGCAGAATCCGGCGATGTCTCAGAAGACAGCAGGGACCAGTCAGGATGCGCAGCATGACTCACGCATGTGCAGTAAGGAACTAGGCTGTGAAGCTGTAAGGCTTCACTTCCTGCTTCCCTTACTGAAGATGCTGGTGACTCCATCCAAGATCCGAGGGACGGGTCGGGTGAGGACATCGCAGGCGCTAAATTATCCTTTTACTATAGAGAAAATCTGATGCCTGGCATTGCTGCGACTGATATGTAACCTGTTTTATATCAATCGGCAATCAAATTTATTACATTCAAAAACAAATTTATTACAATGAATAAAATAACTTTAACCGCAACCTAACCCTTCCAAATCAGGAAGCCAGTTATGTGTTGCAAAATATCTCTACCCACACATGGAAAAAACAAATCTGATCTCTGATCAAAGGAAAGAGTAATAGATAACAAATGTCCATCTGCTTTTAAGAATCTTCTTGTTCTAAAGTATCATAATCCTTCTTAGCCATGTGTATGGAGATCTCATTTTGTCTTTATAACTGATTTTACAAAGAATAAACTTGCTATACAAGTATAGCCATGGCAGTTATTTTTGTTTAACCACTTGTCCACGGGAGGACGTCATATGAGCAGCTACAGGCATCATTCAGATATCGCCATCTTCAGCCGCCGATTCTGTGCACGATAAGAACGATCAAAGTGGCGGTTCTCTGGGCTCTCCCGTGCATCGGTGGCCCGGAGAGCGAATCGGTCGGCACTGCCTGGAAACCATAGGGATGACTGGTGACCAGATGGTCACCAGTCATCTCTATGACCGTCGGAGGCCCGGAAGTAAACAAAGCCGCAATCGCGGCTGTCGGCATGTGATCGGTGATTTTTTTTTCACCGATTTCATGCTTGTAAACCTGGAGGAGAGATGTGGGGTCTTACCTCTCTCCATAAAGAGGACCTGTCACACTGATTCCTATTACAAGGGATGATTACATTCCTTGTAACAGGAATAAAAGTGATCAATTTTTTTTTTTTTTTAAAGTGTAAATAATTAAGTAAAATAAAAATAAAATTAAAAAATGTTTTTTTCAAAACGCCCCTGTCCCCATTATCTCGCGCACAGAAGCGACCACGCATGCAAGTCCCGCCCACATATGTTAACGCTGTTCGTTAGAGCGTGTGCAACAATTCTGGCACTAGACCTCCTCTGTAACTTGAAAATAGTAACCTGTAAAAAATGTTAAAGCGTCACCTATGGAGATTTTTAAGTACCGAAGTTTGGCGCCATTCCATGAGTGTGCGCAATTTTAAAGCGTGACATGTTAGGTATCTATTTACTCGGCGTAACATCATCTTTCACATTATACAAAAAATTGGGCTAACTTTACTGTTTTGTTATTTTTTTAATTCATGAAACCGTTTTTTCTCCCCAAAAAAAGGCATTTGAAAAATTATTGCGCAAATACCGTGCGAGAAAAAAAGTTGCAAAGACCGTCATTTTATTCCCTAGGGTGTCTGCTAAAAAAATATATTTGGGGGTTCTGATTAATTTTCTAGCAAAAAAAAAATAGATTTTTACATGATGGAGAGAAGTGCCAAAAAAGGCCCGGTGGACATTTTTGTTTAAAAGGGAGTTTCTATCCCAAATTTTTTTTTTCATTATTGTGCTCATTAGACCTAAAAAAGGAAATGCCTGTTACTATGCGGTCCCACGAAATCTGCCTTTGAAATCACCTAGGATTCTGACATCATCTCCCTCTAATGCTCCTGGGAAATGTGTGTCATCATATCCCAGGATGCAGTGCGCTGTCCAATTATCACTCCCCATCCAAGACTTCCAGGAAGTAAGTCTTTGTTGGCTTCACAATGCCCACAAGCAAAATGACAACGGTGTAGACGTAGTTTTATAAACTATGGGCCAGATTCAGAGAGCCGTAACTCCTGTCTAACTGGTGTTAGACTGGAGTACTTTCAAATTACGCACGTTTTTTAGCTAGTCTGAAACCTCAAACCATGAATAGACGGCTGCGGGCTTCAATTCGACTGGATTACGTGTTCGTACGCCTTCGGATCTACGCTGCAATAAAATTGCGGCCACTGGGTGGACTTCCCGTCGTTTTCCGCATCTGGGTATGCTAATGAGCTTTTGCCGGCAATCCCCGAAATTACGATCTTCAATCGCAATCTCTTACGGCATCTTTAGTCATCTTTTTTTTGCGTAACACTATACCAGCTTTTTGCTGCTCTAATATTAGAAAGCCCATGTTAAGTATGGCCGTCGTTCCCGCGTAGAATTTCTACGTTTTCCGACGTCTTTTATTATTATTTACGTAAGTCGTCCGGGAATAGGAATGTTCGTAAACGACGCTACTCAAACAAAAAATGACGTAACGACGTGATTTCGCACAATGCACGGCGGGAAATTTCTGAACGGAGCATGCGCAGTTCGATCGCCGCGGGGACGCGCCTAATTTAAATGCTTCACGCCCCCTAACCGCGTATTTCGATTACGCGGCAAGAAATAGACTACGCCGCCATAGCGTACGGGCAAAAATCTACCAGAATTCGATGTAGAGCCTGGTAAAATACGGCAGCGTAGAGTATTTCGATTACGCAGTGCAAAATTAAGTGTACCTGAATCTGGCCCTATCTTTTTTGAATAACTATGCGGAGCGGTGGCGGATTGTAAAATAGTAAGTGACAGGATTTATGGTATAACAACGCAGGATGAAAGGATATTCATTTAAAAAATGCTAATTGTGGTTGGAACTCCGCTTTAAAGTGAAATTTAAATCCATTGATTTTGTGGATTCAAAAAGCAATTACATTTCCAGCATGCCTGGAAAGCTAACTGCCTGATTTGCTTGTGTTCTCAACCAAACTGTCAAATAGCTAGTGTCATAACTGATCACATGAGTAGCACCATTGCTGCTGCAGATCAAACAAAAGCTAAGATGACATCTTCTTTGGCTGAAAAGAATAGGGGGGTTTAGTTCGACTTTAATAGGGAACATAGCATTTCTGAAGTGACTTTTAACTGAGGAAGGCCATTGCTATTGAACTGTCTCAGAGTGAGTTTGCTGTTTCATGTGTGTTTGCAGGCATGCTTTATGGAGTGTTATGTAGACTATTTTTGCATGATATGTTATGAACATTGTAATAGTACCCCATGAAAAACAACATCAGAACTGTGGTGTCTCCCTGTTCTTTGATAGTAGGCTATGGGAAGTGGACCCTCTGTTAAAGCTGAACTCTAGGATTAGCAAATATTGTCTAAATTGGCCTTTTTCAACCAGAGTGCCTTGAGGCTTCTTCAGGGGTGCTTTGGCAAGATGCCTAAAGATTACCCAAAAATGGTATACATAAGCCAGCTTTTGGATGAAAGTTGCCTTTTAGTTACACACAGCCACAGGTTTTCATTGTGCACCATTACAGCCTTCTAGCTGCCAATGGCTGTCGGTCGCCTGCATAGCTTGCTTGTTTGACCCTCCCCTGCCCCTCTCCGTCAGTGGTGGGGTCACATTAGCTGAGTGTCAGAAACCATGAATCAGACTGAGACAGAAGTAAGGTTAAATCACACTTTTAACCACTTAAGACCCGGACCTTTAGGTAGCTAAAGGACCCGGCCAGTTTTTGCAATTCGGCACTGCGTCGCTTTAACAGACAATTGCGCGGTCGTGCGACGTGGCTCCCAAACAAAATTGGCGTCCTTTTCTTCCCACAAATAGAGATTTCTTTTGGTGGTATTTGATCACCTCTGCGGTTTTTATTTTTTGCTCTATAAACAAAAATAGAGCGTATAAATATCCCCCAAAAATATATATACATTTTTTTATTCCTCAGTTTAGGCCGATACGTATTCTTCTACCTATTTTTGGTAAAAAAAATCATAATAAGTGTTTATCGGTTGATTTGCGCAAAATCTTTAGCGTTTACAAAATAGGGGATAGTTTTATTGCATTTTAATTCATTTTTTATTATTTTTACTACTACTGGCGGCGATCAGCGATTTTTTTCATGGCGGCAAGATTACGGCGGACACTTAGGACAATTTTGACACATTTTTGGGACCATTGTCATTTTCACTGCAAAAAATGCATTTAAAATGCATTGTTTACTGTGAAAATTACAATTGCAGTTTGGGAGTTAACCACAAGGGGGCGCTGAAGGGGTTATGTATGACCTCATCTGTGTTTCTAACTGTAGGGGGGTGTGGCTGTAGGTGTGACGTCATCGATTGTGTATCCCTATAAAAGGAATCACACGATGGATGACGGCGCCACAGTGAAGAACGGGGAAGCTGTGTTTACACTCAACTCTCCCCGTTCTTCAGCTCCAGGGACCAATCGCCGGACTCCAGCAGTAATATGATGGCGGGCGGTCGGCAAGTAGTTAAAGGGTGCCTGGACTGAAAAAAAATTGAGAAACACTGGTCTAAATTAGAGGTCGACCGATATGGGTTTTTCTCTGGCCGATGCCGATGCCGATATTTGGAAATCGGGGCGGCCGATGGCCGATATGTGTTGCCGACTTTTGCGGTCGATATTTTAGGCCGATTTTTTTTTCCCTCAAAAAACCTAGGGTGGAGAGGTGGGGAGGAGATAATTGTTTAGGGTGGAGAGGTGGGGTGCAGCCTGTCAGTGCCACATCAGTGTCCACCAGTGCAGCCTATCAGTGTCAGCCCACCGGTGCCTATCAGTGCCCACCAGTGCCACCTTATCAGTGCCACCTCATCAATGCCCACCAATGCACCAGTGCATCCCATCATTGCATCTCACCAGTGCATCCCATCATTGCATCTCACCAGTGCCAACCAGTGCATGACCTCAGTGCCAACCAGTGCATCACCTCATGAGTGCATCACCTCATCAGTGCATCACCTCATCAGTGCCTCACCTCATCAGTGCCAACTTATCAATGCACCAGTGCATGCCATCATTGCATCTCACCAGTGCATCCCATCATTGCATCTCACCAGTGCATCACCTCAGTGCCAACCAGTGCATCACCTCATCAGTGCATCACCTCATCAGTGCATCACCTCATCAGTGCATCACCTCAGCAGTGCCTCACCTCATCAGTGCCCACCAGTACAGCCCAATGTCATTTACTGCCACCTCATCAATGCCCACCAGCGGAGCGCTTCAGGCTCCATTCCATCTCCTAGTCTAGCACAAGAAAGCACCTGGCCCTGACGTGCTGCCCCGCCTCTGCCTACAATCCCCAAAATGCAGAGCGGGCCTGTAACAGCCAATCAGCGGCCGCCGTTGCCGACATCCTACACTGTAAAAAAAAACGTCCCCTGACGTGCTGCTGTCTCTGCCTCTTGGACAGATCACCCGTCCAATCCCGAGCAAGGGAGAGTGTCTATACGCAGCGCAGCGGGGAACACTACAGCTATTCAAATGAAAGCTGTAATGTTCCCCGTGCGTATTAACTATGCGGCGTTGCGGAATGCGGCGGGAACAGGGGCGGCGTTGCGATCGGCTGCGGTGGTGCGGCAGCGGGGGGGACGACTGAGTATCGGATCTGGCATCAGGGGCATTTACGGGAGTTCAAGTACTCCCGCAAATGCTCAGTATCCGTACCGATACTGATACTGGTATCGGGACAACCCTACAAGATAGTAAGCAATTAGAAACTTGTCAATTTCCTGGAAGTGTCTCTTATTACTTTGTCCTCTAGAAAGCACTCTACTGTTAATATTTTTGTTTGACAGATTCAGGATATTGGGTAATTTAGTGTGATGTAATGCCTAGTTTTGAAGTGTTCATTGCTCTAATGGCTTTTTTCATTTCCAGAATGCCTTGTTACCAGCTGGATTCCGTCAGAAAGACCAGACAACGAAGGAAGCATCCGGAGGATTTGACAGAGAGCATCTACTGGATTATTTGCGTAAAGAAGCCATGGAGCACCAAGACAGGGAGGACGTTGTCCCTTTTACTGGTGTAAAGAAAGGTAACTCTAACCTTGGTTAGGAGAGCCTACCAGTGGACAATGAGTTTTAAAGAGTAACTTTCTCTTATCTTCTCCACTGGGCTTTCCACAATTAACATACTCACCCTCCCAGTGAATCTAACGTTGTCCATTGTATACTGCAGCTTTGTTTCAGCACTCTGTGTCCTATACCCTCCTCTGAAGTTATCAGGAGATTGCCTGTCCCTTCTTAATTCTTGCAGCCGATTCAGTGATAACATGTTGCATGCACAGTGTGGTTCACATAGTCCAGTGCATGCACAGTGTGGTTCACATAGTCCAGTGCATGCTCAGTGTGGTTCACATAGTCCAGTGCATGCACAGTGTGGTTCACATAGTCCAGTGCATGCTCAGTGTGGTTCACATAGTCCAGTGCATGCTCAGAGTGGTTCACATTGTCCAGTGCATGATTAGTGTGGTTCACATAGTCCAGTGCATGCTCAGTGTGGTTCACATTGTCCAGTGCATGATTAGTGTGGTTCACATTGTCCAGTGCATGATTAGTGTGGTTCACATAGTCCAGTGCATGCACAGTGTGGTTCACATAGTCCAGTGCATGCATAGTGTGGTTCACATAGTCCAGTGCATGCACAGTGTGGTTCACATAGTCCAATGCATGCACAGTGTGGTTCACATAGTCCAATGCATGCTCAGTGTGGTTCACATGTTCCAGTGCATGCTCAGTGTGGTTCACATAGTCTAGTGCATGCACAGTGTAGAGAAGATTGATGTTGTTCTCACCCAAATGAGGGAGTAGGAAGGTCTGGTCTTTTCATCTGGGCTTTGCGTATCAATGTCTTTTTAACAGGAAAATGCTAAGGAACTAATATCATTCCATTAACATAATGACTTAAAGCAGGGGTGCTCAACCAGTTGTCCAGGGGCCACATGTGGCCCTCGGAGCCCTCAGACGTGGCCCACGACCTCCTGCTCTGCGTTGGCTGGTTGGTAAGCCCAGATCTCTGGTTTCCAACCCTGTATTCCAGAGCATCAGTCTTGTTTCTAGAGGAAGCAAGCAGCTGCAGAGCAGAGCAGAGCCGCATAAGTCAATGCTTCCTGTATAGTGTCGGCTCCTGTCACAGGCGGAGTGATACCAGATGCACTTTGCCTGGGACAGCAACAGCCAGCAATACCTGAATGGAAGACTGTTATTAAAGGTATGTTTATTAATAAAATCACAGTGTATATATTGGCATATTGGCTCTGCAGTGGTTACTGGGCTGCTTTCAAACTGATCCGCAGTTTGCAGATGCGAGTTACCTGCACTGAGTCATAGATTTCTGTAATTACCTGTGGGTTTGGTTCTGAAAGTGCACAACATCTGCAAGATACAATAGAAGTTTATTGCAAAGTGCAGCAAACCTGCAGGAAATCTGCAGGTACACTGCACTGCATCTGCTTTGTGAGTAAACCACAGCACGATCAGTCCGACCCAATCGGACCCTCCATTCACCTCTATGGAGGAGCAGATGTAAATGGATCTGTGTCCCTTTACACCTGCCTATCTCCAATTCGATCCGCTTCCATCTGAGTGGATCGGATTGGAAGGCCCATAGACTAAAGTGGTCTGTGTCCGTGTCTGCTCTGCAGTATGCAGAAGAGGAAGATTTTGGTGAAAGGAGGACACCACAGCTCAAGCTCAAGGGACACAGCTCAAGGGACACATCTCACTGAATGTGCCTTTGCTGTTTTTATTTTCTTTCAATCATGTCTCCCCTTTTCCTTCTTTCCTCAAGACTGTACATCTCTGGTGCCCAGTCTGTGGCCTGGTGGTCACTTGCAACCCTTTAGCCCTTTCTGTGCAACCCTGATATGTTTATCCCCCATACCTCTTACCATTTTTGTTGCTTTTTTGTGGACTTGCTGCGCCTGCTACGTAGACTCATTCCCTTCATCCCAAAAGAGGACACATCGGTAGTCGTGGGAACATAAATCAACTCCAGGCTCGACTATGCAAACGCCCTGTATCTAGGTCTGCCAAAATACCAGGTTGCTCGTCTACAAATCGTCCAGAATACGACGGCACGACTGATAACAGGGAAAAAAACCTGTGAATCAATCACTCCCTTCCTCAAGTCCCTTCACTGGTTGCCCGTGAAGGACCGGATCACATTTAAAGCCCTCTGCCTGATGCACAAATGTGTTCAAGAAATCGCTCCCCAATATCTGTGTGAGAAAAAAAAATACCACAACACCAATCTCGTTCTCAGGTCAACTAACCAAAATCTGCTTCAAATCCCCAAGGCCCGCTATAAGACAAAAGGAGAACAGAGATTTGCAGTTCAAGGACCCCAGCTGTGGAACGCATTACCAACCAATATCCGAACGGAAATGAATCACCTGGCCTTCAGAAAAAAACTCGAGCCCCACCTATTCTGAAGGCCAAAATTAGAAGGAAATGGATACCAAGCGCCCTGGGGCGATTCAGTTCGTATGTGCAGCGCTATATACGTTTTTCATTCATTCATTCATTCACTTGTTCAATTTTATCAGTAATCTTTTTGTGAGGTCTCCAGGATTCTAAAGGAGGCCTACCTAAAAATCTATATAGGAAAATCAGGACCTCCTTACCTGATGATCATTCTAGTAATACACCCCAAAATTCTATAAACTTTTGCCCTTACTTGGACACACTGTTTGCTCAATTTGCACTAAACTGCAATAGGTACCCCCAAATCTTTTCATCTGCAGTTCTGGCCAATATTGCGCCCCCAATATTTTACTTTATCAAATGATTCTTTTTCGCTAGGTGCATTATTTTATATTTAGAAACATTGAACTGCAGTTTCCACTATTTTTCCCAATTTTCCGGCAATGCCAAATCATATTTGTTGCTGCGAAAACCTCCAGGGATATCAATTCCATTGTACACCTTTGCGTCATCAGAAAAAGGACATGCATACCTTACCCATCAAACCTTTTAGTGCTAGTTTACACTTGCTTTAATACATGGCTTAAGACAAGCTCTCTGAATGCCAGGCAAAGCCCCATCACTAAATAAAATGGTTAGCTTAAAGTCCTGTTTACACCTTGCTTTTGCTTGGTGCTTCGATGAGTCTTCAGTGGGGCTTCGATGAGTCTTCAGTGGGGCTTCGATGAGGCTTCAGTGGGGCTTCGATGAGGCTTTGGTGGGGCTTCGATGAGGCTTTGGTTTGGCTTCGGTGATACTTCGATGAGGCTTAGGTGGAGCTTTCATGGGGTATTCGTTGAGCTTCGGTCGGGCTTCGATGAGGATTAGGTGGAGCTTAGATTGGGCTTCGATTAGCCTTTTTGGGGCATTGATGAGGCTTTGGTTTGGGCTTCAGGGGGGCTTCAAGCAAGCTTTGCAATAGACTTCTATGGAGGCTCTAAAGACACTTTGATGCACCACTAAAGCTACATGTGGTATAATTTTTGAAGTGAAGCTGAAGCAAAGCAAAAGCAAGGTGTAAACAGGACTGTTATCTAACCCTTTTTTTTGTGGCAGGAGCTTTGACTAGCGTTCAGAGAGCTTTAACAAAGCGTGTTCAAAGCCATGTTTTGAAGCACATGTAAACTAGCCGTTAATGTGTGTTGAAGCCGAAGCAAGTGTAAATGAGCCCTTAGTTATATCACTTACAAACAGATTAAAAATTACAGGATCTAGTACAACGTTTCTCAACCAGTGTGCCGCGGCACACTGGTGTGCCGTGAAGAGTCCCCAGGTGTGCCGCGGCAAAATGACCCCAAATATTGGCAGCTTTGGCTGCTATCTGATGTAACACTACTGCTGGGCACTTCGTTATCATTTGTCTTTACAGCGGTGCCGGTCCGCTGTGTAAAACTCACTTTCCGGCAGTCGGGAAGCTGTTCTGGCTGTGCGGGCCTCCCGACCGCGTCTTCCAACCGAATACGTCATAGGTTGCTATGGGAGGGTCGGACGCACGCACTGCTTCTGTGACGTGAGAGCTGCGGGTACTGTCCTGAACACTGCCTGGCATGCTTTTCCCTGAGGGGGAAGAAGAAAGAGTAGAGCCACCGTGTCCAGCATTGCAACCTGCTCAGAGAGTAAGAAGACCCTGAAGCTGAATGAGCAGCACCAGGCCATCCTGTCTCGTATGCTGAGGGAGGAGGACAACAAGTACTGCGCTGACTGCGAGGCCAAGGGTAAGGTGGTGAGGGGGGCTCTGCTATGAATAACCAGCTGTCACAGTAACTGACACCCCACATCCTCCATTCATGGCTACAGCACTGTGGATCTGATTGGTTGTTGTGCAGCTCTGAGGCCGCGTACACACCATCGGACATATCCGATGAAAACGGTCCGCGGACCATTTCCATCGGATATGTCCGATCGGGAGTTTGATCCGATGCCGCCGGACGGCGCGGTGACGTGGCGGTGACGCGGCGGTGACGTGGCGGTGACGCGGCGGTGACGTTGACGCCGCCGCGTCACCGCCAAGTCACCGCACCAGGAAGTAAAACACTTCCGCGCATGCGCCGAATCCATTCGACGGCGGCGCGGCGGCGGTGGGGGACGACATGTCTGCTGGTAAGTGTACTAACCAGCAGACATGTCGGGCGGACAGATTCCCACCGGATAGATTTCAAAGCATGCTTTGAAATCTGTCGGGTGGAGAAATCTGTCCGCTAGCCCATACACACGAGCGGAGATGTCTGCTGAAACGGTCCATCGGACCGTTTTCAGCGGACATATCCCCTCGTGTGTACGAGGCCTGAGAGTTTTTCTTTCAGTGTATGTGTGTGTTTGTACGTGTGCCTGTTTGTGTGCGTGCACATCTGTCTGTATGTATGTTACTAATAATCCTAACCCCCCTATTCCTGTACCATCAGAACTACTTTTGTAGGGCTTGTTCGAGATAGCAGCAAGGACTGCTGCTCCTCTGAAAAGCAATTTGTGTTCATATCGCTTTTTAGGGGCATTTGTCAGCCAGTAAAGAGGCATATCTTGCCTCCTCACCACCTGTTTTAAGCCCGTAAATGCAATGCACACAGTTGCGGGGTAGTTGCAGTGCAGCACCATGCACCCTGGGTAAACCTCCAGCTGCAGCATGTTTACACCCCCAGCTGTTGCCTCTGCAGCTAAAGGGGCAAAAGTTGGGGGTGGTAAAAACAGCTCAACCATGTGGTTTTACTGCCCCTCCAGCCTGACATGTGAACAAGCTCTTGGTTCTGTGTGGATGCGTGCTGCGTGTCGGGCAGCCCATTCATTTCCCAACCCGCAGTAATGCGGGGAAAGAAGTCCCCGACCCTTTTTTTTTAATTGTGCCACAACAAAAGCAACCCATGTTTGCCAATGGATGGGGCACCATTAAGAATTATTGGCACCCCTAAAGAGCAGAGCATTTGTTTGTGTGTCAAGAACGAGCGTGATTTTGCGCGTGTTCCGCAACACACAGCGATGTGAAGTCTTGGACTGGGGTGCCTCAAAACTGAAAATACTTTTCAAGGGCGCCCCGACTGGAAAAAGGTTGAGAAACACTGATCTAGTATACTATTGACTGGTCTCCATTTACAGAGAACCTTTATTCATTTTTTTTTTTCCATAAATGTTTTTTTTTTATGAAGTAATGTAGTCTACAAGTAGTTTGAACAGTGATTGTACAATAACTATTGGCAAAACAAAGCAAAAGTACAAGCAAGACGAACCCTTATTTATAACCACACTATCTATCCTAGCCAACTGGGTATCCAAGGTTTACCGGAGAAGTGCTGGAAGTTGAAAAAAAATAAACAAACATACAAACATACTCACTTATATGGTCCCATGCTGAGGTTTTCCCACACCGGCTCTAAGCCCGAGAACTGAACAATCACATGAATGCTGATCACTCAGTTCTTGAGTCCTCTATGAGCAGAGAGTGATGATTGTCAGTCACTACTCTCTGCTCAACCGCTCCAGTCCTCACCAAAGCACTGGACTGTGGAGGGGGCTGGCTCAGGCTCTCAACAGTTCGCCAAGAGGCTGAGCCATCTGCTGGTCAGGCATCAGACTGAGGCCCGACATTATTGTCAGTATACATCCAGAGACTGGAGCAGCTCTGTGATCTCAGCCGACAGCAGACTTTAGTGCAAAAGTAAATGCACTATTGTGGCCCACATGAGAAGTATTACCAAAAAAGCATATTCCTCTTTTGAGACCTAGTTTGTAAAAAAAATAAAAAATATTAGATCATTATATGGGATTGTATTACAAGTTTTGCTGAAATCAATCTAAAGTATGTCCACAGTGCCACCATAATAACCCTTCTGTGTCCCATAATATACTGTACTTAAAAAAACTGATTTTTTTTTTGTGGGAGCTGTGGTGGCTCAACGTGATTGGCACTGCGCTGACAAGCCATTCACCTCTGCAGCCAAGGGTTCAGATCCCGGTCTCGGCTACATGTGAATTGAGTTTGGTGGTCTCAGCCCGGCTCCCGGTGGGTGTGCTATGCGAGGTACGCCTGTGCTTAGTATGCCCACCCCCCCCCCAAAAAAAACACCACACTTGCACGCACACGAAATTGGTTTAACACACACGCACTTTGGCCATGAGGTCTCCTAAAATAAAGAGAGGCGAAGGACCTACGGGGCTGGCTGGGTGGGCTAGACCCCCTCACTCCCTCATAGGGGGAGTCCCTCTGCCCCGTTGGGGTCCCGTTGGGCCCCAGTCGGGCTCCCAAGTTGAGCAGGTAGGGCCGGGTGAGTGGGAGGCCCCCCTCTCACCCGCCATTGCCACCAGGGGCATGGAGAAGGATGGCGATTGCCTCCGGGGGGAGGGTCTGCCTACTCCCAACTCCTGCAGTCCGGCTCCTCTCTCTCGAGTTCACACACAAAATACACTTAAAAAGAAAACTGATTTTGCAGGTAAGACAAAAATCCTTTTCTCCTCTTGATGCAAATATTTATATGAACTGACAGAGTGTAGGATATACTTCTTTTAGTTGTCTGTTTGCATCTTTTCTTGAAGGAGAATGTTTTTTCTTATAGAAAAGGGTAGGGGTGTTAAACACAGCTGTCAGAATCACAAATGTAATTTCACCGTCATGTTTTTTTTTTCTACTTGTCTGCAAAATGAAACATGTAATTAAAACCAGCTTTTTTCATATCACCAATAATTACTGTATTTAGTTTGTATTTGTACGTCGTATATTTACAATGTATTTAATTGTAGTAATTACTAAAATGATATTCTCCAACAAGAATGGTCTGTACTTTATCACAATAGCTCTGGGGTCCATAATGGCATACTGGCATTAAGACGCACAGGGCAATAGGTTATAGATAAAATAGAGTTGAATGAGTAAAGGCAAATAGGCTGCTCACTTCACAAGGTTAATTCCCCAAGAGCTTAAAAAGTGGATGTAAAGCCCAATTATTATTTGTTTTATGTCACAATGTAGAGTATAAGATTTCCTATCATCTGTGCCCGGTCTTGCCACACAGAGTTAATCCAGCTCTGAGTAATCCTCTTTTATTGTTGAGTGAAATAAAACGGACTTACAGAGAAAAACCTAAGTCTGTTCCGCCCCCTTGCTGTGAGTGACAGGTTATTTACATATCTCATGCACTAGCCTGGAGACAGGCATTATTTTTTAATTCTCATCCCCACTCCTTTTCTGAAGTCATGTGGTTACTTTTCTGGATCATGACTGGATGTTATGCCCTGTACACACGATCGGATATCTGATGGAATGTAATCCGATAGATTTTTTTGTCAGATATCCGATGAAGCTGAATTTCATCAGTCTTGCCTACACACCATCAGTCAAAAATCTGACCGTGTCCAACGCGGTGACGTAAAACACTACAACGTGCTGAGAAAAATTAAGTTTAATGCTTCCGAGCATGCTTCGACTTGATTCTGAGCATGCGTGGATGTTTCTCCGATGGAGTTCCACACAGACGATCGTTTTTTTCTATCAGTTTTTTATCCATATGAAAATTTTAAAACATGTTCTATATTTTTTTCACTGATGGAAAACAAACCGATGGGGCCCACACACGATCGGTTTGTCCGATGAAAAGGGTCCATTGGTCACCACCTTCGCTGCTGTAATCTTAAGCGGAGGCTGTGTTTAATAGAACCAAGGATCTGGCACAGGCACTAATCAAGCGCACCCAACTATGCCCATCCTTTCCATCCATCTCCTCTATTCATAGAAGCCATACTACAGCTTCTGTAAATTAAATAGGATTTATAAATGGAAGGAGCAGATCCACCCTTCATCCATTCATAGATCCTGTTTGATTTATAGAAGCTGTAGTATGGCTTTTATGAATGGAGTAGATGGGTGGAAATGTTGGACATAGTTGGGCGCTCTTGATAAGTGCCTTTTTAAATCGATTCTATAATGCTTCACTGATACTTATTACCCCACAACCATGATGACCCCAGCTAAAAGAGAAAGACTAAGCAAAAAATCTATAGCATTTCTCTATCTGAATATTTATTATCTAAATATTATCAAGTCTGCTGTATATAATCGTAATATGAGTGCATTGTTTCAACAGGGAAGGTCAAAGTTATTGCAGATCCTCAGTGAGAAAAACTTTATTTACACTGTTCAGTAATGAGATTTGCATGTTTGTGCTCATCTTTTCTGCATTTAGAAGAACACATGGATTCAATTATGATGCCAGAGGAAAGGGACTGGTTATCATCCAAGTACTCTTATTCCTTTTTGTCATAGCTATAAGATTGGTTTCTTTCTCGTACATCACGGGACACAGAGCGGCATATTCATTACTATATGGGTTATATGGAGTACCTTCAGGTGTGGACACTGGCAATCTCAAACAGGAAGTCCCCTCCCTATATAACCCCCTCCCCTAGAGGGAGTCCCTCAGTTTTTTCGCCAGTGTCTTAGGTGTTGGTCACGGAATAGCTTTGCTCCACATCCTTGGGATTAAGGGCGGGCTAACCGGATCTGTCCAAGGAGCCTCAGTGCCAAAGTGGACAGTACCCGGGCCCCAAACCGTGGGGTTTTGCCTATAATGCTCCTCTTTGGAGGGCTGGACCCTGGGCCCAGGACTTGGAGTTTGTAAAAACCATAAGTTCCTGTTTGCCAGGGTGCTATATAGGTCCAGGACAGTGGGTACCTTCATAGGACCCCAGGGCCTGAAGGTCTACTACGCTACCCACGGAGATGGGAGAAGATTGGATCAGTTTGCTGGACAAACATCCTGCAGCATGGAGCAGGTAAGGGGAGCCTGCGGGACTTGGTTCGACAGCAGGCTCTCCGGGGTAACCTAAAAGGGGGGATAGCCTAAGTATGCTCTGCATGGGCAACCTTGCTCACTATGTCTGAGAGAGACAGGATGACACCTTTTTTCCCCCATCACTAGGTTCCCCTGTCTAAGAATGTGTTGCTAGCTAACCTGCTGCTTTCTTCCTAGGACTAGTAAGGATCCCTAGGGGCCTTTTGGAGAGTCCTACCTGGCCGGGGGTTTGAATCTGCCGCCTGTTTCTGCAGTCCTGGGTCTCCAGCAGCGCGGCTCCTCCATGTTCCTCCTGTTCCGGCATACGCGCGCGCGTGCGCGCGCACGTCTTATAGACGTTTTTCGCGCCGTTCAGACAGGAGGGCGGGGGCGTGCCTGCGGCGTCATACAGGGGCGCGCCTTGTGCTGTTATAGATCAGCAGGCATTGTCAGTGCTCAGTCTGAGGCTGATTTCAGAAGGAGAGGGCGCAGAGCGGCAGAACAGTGACTCCCGGTGGAGGAAGAGGGGTAGTACATGCTGGACTTTGTTCCAATGCCTTTTTTTGTTAAGCCAAGAAATCCCCCTTTTTGCAGCAGGTTGGAGGCTGGCAAACTAAGTTTGGGGTCACTGTATGTTTTAAAAAAGAAAATATATATAATATATATTTAAAAAAAAAAAAAAAAAAAAAAAAGAGAAAAACATACGGGATCCCATCAGTTTTTGGGCATTAGTGATCTATTGTCCCCTAAGCTCTGGTTTTGTACTCCTGGCCACTACAGTCTGTTGTGTGGGCGGAGTCCCTCGATTTTGTATTATGGCTTCCAAAGGTTCGGGGTCAAAGGGTACAAAAAAGACCAAGAAACAAAGGGGTTCCCCTTCTGATTCTGATGATATGCCGATACTTTCCCCGCAACTTATTAACATAAAGGGCGCCTTGGATGAGCCATTAGGGGGATCTGGTGCGGAGGCTGGCCCAGATCAGCCCAGCCCTGTGTTTATCACAGAGGAGATGCTAGCCGTATCCCTAGGGGGGCTAGAAGAGAGAATAGCAGCATTGATCGCTAGAGCTATTCCTGGTAAGAAACGGGTTAGATCCCCATCACCAAGAGGTGTATCCTCAGATGCTGAGATTCTCTCTCCGGAGGAATTGGAATCACAGGAGGATCAACTAGACCTGAACCAAGAGGGTTCAGGGATTGAGGGATCTGCCTCTGAGGAACCATTTTCAGACTCCCAGACAGAGAGACTGTGGGTGCAGTCTTTGACGGACATGGTCCGCTCGGCATTTAGTTTACCATTGCCAGAGCCTCAGGTTCCTCCGGTATCCTCTCTGGGCTCTTTGAAAGCTCCGTTAAGCAACGCAGTGTTTCCGGTCCATCCTCTCTTGGAGGAATTGATCTTTCGGGATTGGGTACGGCCGGACAGGATTTTTCTGCCACCGAAAAGATTTGCGGTCATTTACCCCATGGAGGAAAGATTCTCCAAGAGGTGGAGGCTCCCAGTAGTGGATGCAGCCATCTCATGTGTGAATAAATCACTAACTTGCCCGGTGGAAAACATACATATGTTTAAAGATCCGGTTGATAAAAGGTTAGAGACACTTTTAAAGCATCCTTTGCTACGGCAGGAGCAGTGGTACAGCCAGCTGTGGCTGCGATTGGTGTTTGTCAGGCGTTAAAAGACCAGACAAAAGAAATGTTAAAGGACATGCCTACCCAACAAGCAGAAGAGTTTTCTGACATTCCCAGAGCTCTGTGTTTTGCTGTAGATGCTATAAAAGATTCCATCCAGCAAGCCTCTCGTTTATCACAATTTTTGGTGCACATGAGAAGGCTCTTATGGTTGAAGAACTGGGCGGCGGAGCCCCCATGCAAAAAGCTTCTGGCAGGGTTTCCCTTCCATGGAGGACGACTCTTCGGAGAGGATCTGGATAAATATATTCAGACTATTTCAAATGGCAAGAGTACCCTTTTACCGGTCAAAAAGACATTCCGGGCGCCTACATTTAAAAGGCAGCTCTTTCCTGTCTCGGGGCCCTCAAATTCCAGGCAGTATCGACGGCCGCCTGCACGATCCAACGTTAACAGTAGATCACAGGGACAGGCCCCTGGGGGTAAGAGGCCATGGTATCGCAAGCCGACAAAGACAGCCCCTAAGTCTGCCTTATGAAGGGGCGCCCCCACTCTCGCGGGTGGGGGGAAGGCTTCGTTTCTTCTCAGAAGTTTGGGAAGCCAAGATCCCCGACAAATGGGTCCGGGCATCTGTAACCACAGGCTACAGACTGGAGTTTCTAAGGTATCCTCCGCCTCATTTTCAAGAATCAAGGCTACCAAGGGATCCAGCAAAGAAGGCCTCATTGCTGGCAGCTTTGGATCACCTGCTCTGCCAGGACGTAATAATAGAGGTGCCAGCCCAAGAGCAAGGGCTAGGTTTCTATTCCAATCTCTTTTTCATACCAAAGCCCAACGGTGATGTCAGGCCAATCTTGGACCTAAAGAGGTTAAACGTTTACCTAAGGGTTCGTTCCTTCCGGATGGAATCCGTCCGGTCAGCAGTCGCCACACTCCAGAGGGACGACTTTCTGGCTTCCATAGACATAAAGGGTGCTTACCTTCATGTACCAATCTTTCAGCCGCATCAAAGATTTTTACGCTTCGCAGTGGGGCAGCGACACTTCCAATTCAGGGCGCTCCCCTTCGGGCTGGCCACGGCCCCCCGGGTATTCACGAAGATCCTAGCCCCAGTTCTGGCCAATCTAAGGATCCAAGGGGTCACAGTCCTAGCATACTTGGACGACCTTTTAATCATAGATCACTCACGGCCGTGTCTGCAACAGGCAGTAAACCTCACGGTTCAGTACCTCGAGAGGTTCGGCTGGGTCCTAAACCGGGAAAAATCAGCGTTTCATCCTACAAAGCAGTTGGAATACCTCGGCATGAGGTTAGACACAGAACAGCAAAGGGTGTTCCTGCCCCTGGTAAAGATCGAGGCTATCAAGGGGTTGGTTCAGTTGGTTCTAAACAAGAAAAGACCAACTATTCGCCTGTGTATGCGAGTACTAGGCAAGCTATTGGCCACGTTCGAGGCAGTACCATACGCTCAGATCCACACTCGCGTCCTACAGGCAGCCATTCTAGCAGCCTGGGGCAAGAGGGCACATGCCTTAGAGTCCCCTTTGACGCTATCATCAAGGGTCCGACAAAGCCTGGCCTGGTGGTTGAACCCCCAGAATCTTCTAAAGGGAAAATCCTTCAGCCCTGTTGTCTGGAAGGTAGTTACCACAGACGCCAGCCTGGCAGGCTGGGGGGGCGGTCTTCGAGGGGTTCTCTCGCCAGGGAACTTGGGTGAAAGCAGAGAGGCAGCTCCCCATCAATATCTTGGAGATCAGAGCTGCTCGCCTAGCCCTTCTGGCATGGACCTCCAGATTAAAGGGGTTCCCGGTGAGAATCCAGTCAGACAATGCCACGGCGGTGGCATACATAAACCACCAAAGGTGGAACCAGGAGTCGGGCCGCTCAGAGGGAGGTGAGCTTGATTTTTCAGTGGGCAGAGGTTCATGTACCCTGCATTTCGGCGATATTCATTCCCGGAGTGGACAACCTGCAGGCAGACTTCTTAAGTCGCCAGAGTCTGTCGCCAGGGGAGTGGTCTCTGCATCCCCAGGTCTTTCAGACAATCTGCCAGAGGTGGGGAATGCCAGACGTAGATATAATGGCATCCAGGTTCAACAAGAAACTAGACAGGTTCGTGTCTCGAGCGAGGGATCCTATGGCCTGCGGAACCGATGCGTTGGTTTGCCCTTGGCATCAATTCAAACTTCTATATGCATTCCCTCCGCTACACTTACTCCCTCGCCTGTTGCGCAAGATCAGAGTGGAGCACAAGCCAGTCATTCTAGTAGCTCCGGCTTGGCCCCGGAGGACTTGGTACTCACTAGTCCTGAAGATGGCAGTGGGAGACCCTTGGACTCTTCCTCTACAACCAGACCTACTCTCACAAGGCCCGATCCTCCACCCTACATTACGGCGTCTAAATTTGACGGCCTGGAGGCTGAATCCCTGATTCTCAGGGGTAGAGGTCTGTCTAGGCAGGTAATTCCTACCCTGATTAGGGCTAGAAAGCCGGTCTCCAGGGTGATTTATTACAGGGTGTGGAGGAACTACGTAGGCTGGTGTGAATCCAAAAGATGGAATTCCCGCAAATATACTATTGATAGGGTGTTAAGTTTTCTCCAGCTAGGAGTGGATAAAGGCCTGGCACTAAGCACAATCAAGGGACAGATCTTAGCTCTGTCAGTGTGGTTTCAGAGGCCGCTGGCCACCCACTCGCTGGTAAAGACCTTCTTACAGGGGGTCTTGCGTATTAATCCTCCTGTCAAGTCACCACTTTGTCCATGGGACTTAAATCTTGTTCTGTCATCTCTACAGAAACAACCCCTTGAGCCGTTGGCTGAGGTACCTTTGGTTTTACTGACTAGAAAGTCGGTATTTCTGATCACCATAGTTTCGGCCAGGAGAGTATCGGAATGGGCAGCCTTATCTTGTAAGGAACCATATCTCATTTTGCATAAGGATAGGGCGGGGTTCCGTCCTCATCCTTCCTTTCTACCAAAGGTTATATCCAGTTTCCACCTGAACCAGGATGTGGTACTTCCATCCTTCTTCCAAAACCCACCTCTAGAAAGGAGGGGTTGCTGCATACGTTGGATATTGTCAGGGCCATAAAGGCCTATCTTAAAGCTACAGAGAAGGTTCGGAAAACAGATGTGGTGTTCGTTTTACCGGAAGGGCCCAAGATGGGTCAGGCAGCTGCTTGATCCACCATCGCAAGATGGATTAAACAATTAATTGTTCGGGCCTGCGGTTTGAAGAGGTTGCCTCCTCCTTTGTCGGCAAAGGCCCATTCTACCAGGGCCATGGGCACCTCCTGGGCAGCACATCATCAGATCTCTATGGCTCGAATATGCAAGGCAGCAACGTGGTCATCAGTCCACACGTTTACAAAATTTTATCAATTGGACGTAAGAAGGAATGCGGATACAGCCTTTGAGCAGTCAGTACTACAGGCCGCGATTCAAGCTCCTCAGGATCTGAGGGTGCTCCCTGGATTTGATTTGAGATTTACATTTCTCGTTTAAGTTGGATTTACTAGTATTTGAGTATACCTCTAAATTAAATCCTTCTTTGGAAGATGTCTCCCTCCCCTCATTAAAGCATTGCTTTCGGACATCCCATATAGTAATGAATATGCCGCTCTGTGTCCCGTGATGTACGAGAAAGAAAAAGGGATTTTTAAATACAGCTTACCTGTAAAATCCTTTTCTTGGAGTACATCACGGGACACAGAGCTCCCACCCCTCTTTTGGGTGACCATTTTGGGAGGCATACTGCTTGCTACAAAACTGAGGGACTCCCTCTAGGGGAGGGGGTTATATAGGGAGGGGACTTCCTGTTTGAGATTGCCAGTGTCCACACCTGAAGGTACTCCATATAACCCATATAGTAATGAATATGCCGCTCTGTGTCCCGTGATGTACTCCAAGAAAAGGATTTTACAGGTAAGCTGTATTTAAAAATCCCTTTTTCATGCCTTGACTAGCGTTGTAAGCTATCAATGCTGATATTTACATTTCTGCAGTGATCCGTTTTTATCTGGGCACTCATTTCATTCTTTTTGGTGGAATGCCGCAATAAGTGTAATGTAAGAAAAGTGCACTGAGCGGTTTGGTCTGAGATGAAAGTGATTCTAAGCCTGGTTTCACACTATTGCCAACACAGACATCGCATGCGATTTGCACTGCACCACATTGCTGTGTAGATCACATGCGATGTCTGTGCAGTGAGAATTCAGACATACAGTTGTATGGCTGCACTCGCATTGGATTCACATGAAAAAGGTGCAGGAACCTTTTTTTCCCCCCCGCACTGGAATCTGATTGCATTGGTGTTCACACCACATGTGATCCGATTTCTGTCCAAACTCACAGTTCACACTGCAATCTGCGAGCCGATCTTGGGGTGACATTAAAGGGGTTGTAAATCTTTTTTTTTTTTTTCACCTTAATGCATCATCCTATGCATTAAAGCGGAGTTCCACCCAAAAATGGAACTTCCGCTTATCCCACTCCTCACCCCCTTACATGCCAAATTTGGCATGTAATTTTTTTGGGGGGAGAGTGGGGGCTTCAGGAGGAGTGGGACTTCCTGTCCCACTTCCGCCGAGGGGCTGGTAATGCGAGTAAGCTTAATCGCCTTACTGCAGCCCCTCCCCTAGGCGATCGGCTAGGACACGTGACAGGTCCTAGGCGAACGCCTGTCCAATCAGCGGCGGTCCGCGCCGCGCGCATGCGCAGTGCCGCTCGCGCATGCGCAGTGGGTGCCCGGCTGTGAAGCCGAAGGCTGTCACGATCGGGTGCCCACAGTTACGATGAGTACGCCGGCCATGGAGGGGGGGAGAGGAGCAGAGCCCCGGCCGGCGCGCCGCTGGAACGATGGAGCAGGTAAGTGATTGTTTATTAAAAGCCAGCAGCTACACTTTTTTGTAGCTGCTGACTTTTAATAAACATAAAACAAGGCTGGAAAACCCTTTTAAGGTGAAAAAACACCTTGCAGTGTCCAGCCCCCCCCCCGTTATACTTACCGGACCCCCGAATTTCCGTGGGCACGTCCCCGCCATTGCTCTCTCCACAGGTTCCTAGCTCTTGATTGGATAGATTGATAGCAGCGCAGCCATTGTCTCCCGCTGCTGTCACTCAAATCCAATGATGCGGGTGCTGTGGGGGCGAGGCTGAGTCTAGCATTTGGCATTGGACTCCAAATGCTGGATTCGGGAGCGTGCCCGCAAGGTAACCCCCTCGGGAGAGTGCTTCCCAGAGGGGGTTATCTAATGCAGGGAGGAGCCGTGAGAGCCACTGTGGGACCACAGAACAGGTGGATCGGGGCTTCACTCTGTGAAAAACAAACTGCACAGTGGAGGTAAGTATGACATGTTTGTTATTTAAAAAAAAAAACCTTTAGTGTCACTTTAACTTTGTATTGATACCCGCAGCGGTTCGCAGAGGGCAGTGAGGACTGCCTGCGAGGGAGATGCGATGCGGGTACCGACACTGGATTCGTGCTGGTTCCCACATCGCACAAGTGTGAACCCAGTCTAAATGTTATTTTTTTCCTTAAATAACAAACATATCGTACTTGCCTGCTCTCTGCAATAGTTTTGCACAGAGCAGCCGGAACTTCCTCCTTTCGGATTCTCCGTCAATGCCCCTCTCCCCCCCTGCTGAGTGCCCCCTTAAGCTGCTTGCTATGGGGGCATTAGTGCGCGTTTGCTCCCAAGTCTTATTGTCTTAATCTACTGATACAAACAGCAAGGCTTGGCACTGGCTGTATCAATAGATGCAGACATGGAATGCATCAAGGTAAAAACCACTTTGCATCGATAAACAAATCATTAATTTATAATGATGGGGGATGACGTTTTGCTGTCATAATCACTCCACCACTAAGTGATATTTTTTTTACGCCCTATATAGATGGACAAATTCAGCACGCTTTAACCACTTGCCAACCAGCTACCGCCAGCCACTGGTGACCCGTGATGGCTCAACAGAGAGCCAGAATGGGATCTGTCAATGTAAACAAACAGATCCTCTTTTTGTCAGGGGAGTACAGAGTGATTGTCTGTTCCTAGTGATCAGGAACAGCGATCACTCTGTGCTACCAGTCAGTCCCCTCCCCCACAGTTAGAAACACCTCCCAGGAAACACATTTGAGCCCTTGATCGCCCTATAGTGTAACTGGTGCATTTTTATAGCACTGGTTGCTGTATAAATGTCACTGGTCTTAAAAAAGTGTCCGATCTGTCCGCTGCAATGTCGCAGTCCCGCTAAAAATTGCTGATCACCATTATTACTAGTAAAAAAATAATAATAATAATAATAAAAATGCCATGAATCCATCCCCTATTTTGTAGATAAAGATATGTACAATACATATTGGTCTTAACTGATGAAGACATACACTGTAGTCATAAAGTGATGGACATGATCAGCAACAATACCCGGGTAGGCCATGGCGTTTAAACGATGCTCAATTGGTACTATGGGGGGCCAAAGTGTGCAAAGAAATATGCTGCACACCATTACATCACCAGCAGCCTGAACTGTTGATACAAGGCAAGATGAATCCATGCTTTAAATATGTTTATGCCAAATTCTGACCCTTCCACCTGAATGTCCCAGTTGAAATCGAGACTCATCAGACCGGCAACGTCCTTCCTTTCTTCTAATGCCCAATTTTGGTGAGCCTGTGTGAATTGTAGCCTTGGTTTCCTGTTCTTACCTGACAGCAGTGGTTTTCTTCTGCCGTAGCCTATCTGCTTCAAGGTTCGATATGTTGTGCTTTCAGAGATGGTATTTTGCATACCTTGGTTTAGGGTTGTCCCGATACCGATACTATACTCGGTATCTGGACCGATACCGAGTATTTGCGGGAGTACTTGTACTCCCGCAAATACCCCCGATACCGAAATAGAATACTCCCCCCCCCCCCGCCGCCGCCGCTGCTACCGCCGCCGCAAAGCCGCCGCATACCGCCGTTAATCCCGGTACATGACAGCGGCGAGCATTACAAGCATTCGCTTGTATACTTGTAAAGCCGGCGCCGCCATGTATAGACACTCCCCCTCTCGTGATTGGACGGATCCGTCCAATCACGAGAGGGGGAATGTCTATACATGGCAGCGCGGGCTTTAGAAGTATACAAGCGAAAGCTTGTAATGCTCGCCGTTGTTATGCACCAGGATTAACGGCGGTATGCGGCGGCTTTGCGACCCATCAGGTATGGGGGACAGGACATGTCTGCAATATGTGTGGGGGACAAGGCTGCAATATGTGGGGGGGACAAGGCTGCAATATGTGGGGGACATACAAGACTGCAATATGTGGGGGACCTACAAGGCTGCAATATGTGGGGGACATACAAGGCTGCAATATGTGGGGACATACAAGGCTGCAATATGTGGGGGACATACAAGGCTGCAATATGTGGGGGGGACAAGGCTGCAATATGTGGGGGACATACAAGACTGCAATATGTGGGGGACATACAAGGCTGCAATATGTGGGGGACATGTCTGCAATATGTGGGGGACATGTCTGCAATATGTGGGGGACATGTCTGCAATATGTGGGGGACATGGCTGCAATATGTGGAGGACATGGCTACAATATGTGGGGGACATGTCTGCAATATGTGGGGGACATGTCTGCAATATGTGGGGGACATGGCTGCATTTGGGGACACATTTAAAAAAGTATCGGTATTCGGTATCGGCGACTACTTGAAAAAAAGTATCGGTACTTGTACTCGGTCCTAAAAAAGTGGTATCGGGACAACCCTACCTTGGTTGTAACGAGTGGTTATTTAAGTTACTGTTGCCTTTCAATCATCTCAAACCAGTCTGCCCATTCTCCTCTGACCTCAACAACTGCCGCTCACTGGATATTTTCTCTTTTTCGGACCATTTTTTGTAAACCCTAGAGATGGTTGTGTGTGAAAATCCCAGCAGATCAACCGTTTTTAACATACTCAAACCAGCCCATCTGGCACCAACAACCATGCCATGATTAAAGTCACTTAAATCCCCTTTTTTTCCCCATTCTAATGCTTGGTTGAACTTCAGTAAGTCGTCTTCACCATATCGCAATGTCTAAATGCATTGAGTTGATGCCATGTGATTGGGTGGTTAGCAACTTGTGTTACCAAGCAATTTGAACAGGTGTAATAAGGTGGACATATATTAACTTTATGCTACAAATCAGTCTTTAGAATCCATGCCATAAGTATACGTTGAAAGTCCCCTTAAACCACTAAGCAGAATGTATAGACCACCTCTGTCATTTATATTGTTTGTCTACTAACCCCTCCGTCTTCCCATTAGAGTGTTGGCATTACAGGATACCTCCCACGTGACATGGCCTCCGGGTGTCTCCTGTAACCTTAATGTTGTAGAAAAATGCCTGCTAGTTAATAATTCTCTGCTTAATTATGGCATTTCCTGTTTTATTTTTAGTGCAAGATTTACAAAGACACAAAACATGGAGGTCTCAGGATGAGTTTATGTTTTTTGGCTTTCATTTATTAAAGCCAAAGACGTGAAATTAGATATAAACCTGTTTAAATCCAAACATGAGCAATTAAAAATAATATTTAGTAAAGCAACATCCATTTAGAAAACCTAGAACGTTCCTTTTGGCCTCATCTCTTAGCTCTTAGTTTGTGAAATTGGAATTTAAAAGAATATAAAATTCCTCCCAGATATATAAATACATATTAAGCCTGGCTCTTATCTAGTAGGAAGAACAGCTAAAAATAAACAAGAACACACACAAACCTCATTTTTTTCCTAGAACTAGAGCCATTCAGTGGGCTGAGTTGGATGAACATTATGTGTCGTTAAAGGCATTCTATGGTCGCAACATACAATTTAATTTTGTAATAACAATACAAACCATATTTATTCCATTATAGGCTTACATAAAAATGATTTCATGTTGTGAGTGCTGCCTGTCTGCTTCTACTTTGTGGTTTACTTTCATATTCTAAGGACTATATATCCCATGGTACCTTGCTGGCTGCAAGCAGTGATTCCTGTACTAATGATTAATTAGATTTTTCTTCACACAGAATGAAATAGCTTTTTCATTTTTTTTTACCACTTCAGCCCCGGACCATTTTGCTGGTCAAAGACCAGGCCACTTTTTGCGATTCAGCACTGCGTCGCTTTAACTGACAATTGCACTGTCGTGTGACGTGGCTCCCAAACAAAATTGACATCCTTTTTCCCCCCACAAATAGAGATTTCTTTTAGTGGTATTCGATCACCTCTGCGGTTTTTATTTTTTGCGCTTTAAACAAAAATAGAGCGACAATTTTGAAAAAAAAATCTATATTTTTAACTTTTTTTCTATAATAAATTTCCCCATAAAAATATATATTAAAAAAATGTTGTTTTCCTCAGTTTAGGCCGATACGTATTCTTCTACATATTTTTGGTAAAAAAAATCGCAATAGGCATATATTGATTAGTTTGCGCAAAAGTTGTAGCGTATACAAAATCGGGGATAGAATTATGGCATTTTTATTATTATTATTTTTTACTAGGAATGGCGGCGATCTGCTATTTTTATCGTGACTGCAACTTTATGGCGGAAACATCGGACACTTTTGACACATTTTTGGGACCATTGTCATTTTTACAGCGATCAGTGCTATAAAAATGCACAGATTACTGTGAAAATGCCACTGGCAGTGAAGGGGTTAACCACAAGGTGGTGCTGAAGGGGTTAAGTGTGCCTAGGAATGTGTTCTAACTGTAGGGGGGGATGGGCTTACTGTGACACGACACTGATTACTGCTCCCGATTACAGTAAGCTGTGTACACTGTCCTGTCACTAGGAAGACTGGGGACATGCTTGTTTACATCAGCATTTCCCCCTTCTTCCTCACTGTGTAACGATCGCGGGTATGCCCGCGGACATCGAGTCCACAGGACCCGCGGTCGGAGTCACAGAGCTTGTGGCGGGCGGGTGCGTGCGCGTCCACAATTCCGCGATCTTAAAGGGAATGTATATATACATCCTTCTGCCTGTCCGTGCCATGCTATCGACGTATATCGTCGTGCGCTGGTCGGCAGGCAGATAAATACACCCCATAGTACAGGGGTGTCAAACTCAATTTCATTGTGGGCCGCATGAGGATTATGATTGCCCTCAAAAGGGCCGGTTGTATCTGTAAGATTAGATGTCCAGCGCATCCCCTCCCCTTACATTAGATGTCAAGAGCCCCTCCACCATCAGAAGTTGAGTCCCCCCACTCTCCCTTACATCACAGTGCACCCCCTTTCCGTATACTGCTGCTGGGAAGAAGCTGGATGCATTGCTTGAAAGCAGAATGTAAGGGTCTAGAGGAGGACCAGAGGAGGGCTGAAGCTGTGGGAGAGGTGCGAGGGCCACAGGAAAAGGGCTGGAGGGCCGGATTCAGCCCGTGGGCCTTGTGTTTGCCACCTATGCCATAGTAAGTCATGGATTATAATTATAAATGTGGCATTTATGTGTTCTTAATGCATACACAGGATACAAGTACCATCCTTCGTTTAAGTCAGAGCTTAGGCTCTTCTCTGCCATATTCCACAATAGAAAATAGATGCGGAAGCTCTGACTCTAATGTTGCCACACGGCAAAAAAGTTAATTATATACACCTGTATGGGGCAGGCTCGGCAACCAGTAGCTATAGCAGTAGAGAGGCTCCCAGCAATGAGCTGGAAACATAGAAGGCCACAAGAAGGACACAAGGTCACCCTGGATGATGACGTGGTATTCACCAGTGCTCCTGGTAGTGGAGATGTTTTTTTGCTGCTTAGCACCAGGTTGCAGTCCTCAGGATCGCCCCACCAGGAGGTGAGCAAGCCGAGGTCCAGTAGCAGATATAGCAGGTAGGGATCAAGGAGAAGCATAGTCAGTAAATAAGCCAAAGATCAATAGTGAATGGTTGCAGGTTGGGATCAAGCTGAAGCGTAGATGAGGAACAAGCCAAGATCGCCAATGAGTAGTAGTGGAGAAAAGGACAGCTGCAGATACACAAATGAGAAAGATATTGGCTGGAGAGAGCAAAATAATTTGGTAAAAATTAAGTGCAAATGGATGGATTAAAGTGGAGTTCCACTCAAAAGTGGAATTTCAGCTCATCTGATTCCTAACCCCCTCCGGTGCCACAATTGGCACCTTTCAGGGGGAGGGGAGACAGGATACCTGTCTATGACAGGTATTCTTTCCCACTTCCGGGAGCCTTAGCCACAGATATTGAAGTCACGGCTGGGGCTCCCTCCTCCCCCTGTCACCAGGCCAGTAGGTGAGAGGAGCGGGCCTCGTTCATTTGCAGTAGGGTTCCTGGCATGAAATGTAAAGGCTACACTGCCGGGTTCCCTTACCCGCAATGGTGGCAGCAGCACCCAACAGCTGATGGAAACATTAGCTGCGGTGCCAACATCACTGGACTCCAGGACAGGTAAGTGTCCTAATTAAAGCCAGCAGCTGAAGTATGTGTAGCTGCTGTTTTTTAGTAGATGTTTCGGGGTGGACCTCCGCTTTAAATAAGAAGTTGATGGGAGGAGCAAAGGGTTCGAGGGTCAGGAGGTTCTAAGGAGGCAGGCAGGGAGCTGTCCAGTATTCCTGGGGCACAGCAAGAAGTGCTACTGCTGGATGCAGCAGAGGTTGTGGGTTCAGATCCCAGTCCTGACAATACCAGATTTGCATCTAACAATGCCTGTCCTCACATTGTACATTTTCATGATGATAAGTTCACTTTAAATACAATATAACCACAGCTGCTGCAATCCAAATGCATCAGCATCCTGAAATCTGTTTAGTATAATCATTGCTAGAATACAGATTTATATGTCAAGGTATTCAGATCTAATGACTTTTGCAGTCAAGGTTCCAGTTCTGCAGTTACTCTTTGAAACATGTAATTGATAGCATTCTGATTTTGGTCTGCCTTCTCTAAGGAATATGACTCATCTCACTTATCAAAAGTCCAGAGTTTTTTCACATTAGTTACATTCCTCATCAAAATGATAATTTGGGTTTGGATTCCTAGTTGACAATGAATGCCAAGTCCGAAAGTCATGTTGGGGGTCTTTTTTTTTAAAACCAGACCTAGGCTTTAATTGGTAAATCAAAAGGCTGTATACTAGAGCTGCACGATTAATCGTTAAAGCATCAAAATTGCGATTCTACGCGATCTTAAGACCCGGCCACTTAAGACCCGGCCCAATATGCAGGTAAAGGACCAGACTTTAACTGACAATTGCGCGGTCCTTTTTTTTCCCACAAATAGAGCTTTCTTTTGGTCGAATTTGATCACCTCTGCGGTTCTAATTTATTGCGCTATAAACAAAAATAGAGCGACAATTTAAAAAAAAATATATATATATTTTACTTTTTGCTATAATATATATCCCCCCAAAAATAAGTTTAGGCTGATACGTAATCTTCTACATATTTTTGGTAAAAAAAAACGCAATAAGCGTTTATTGATTGGTTTGGGCAAAATTTATAGCGTTTACAAAATAGGGGATAGTTTTATTGCATTTTTTTTACTACTAATGGCGGCGATTTTTTTCGTGACTGCGACATTATGGTGGACACATCGGACAATTTTGACACATTTTTGGGACCTTTGTCATTTTCACAGCAAAACATGCTATAAAAATGCAGTGTTTACTGTAAAAAAGTCAATTGCAGTTTGGGAGTTAACCACTAGGGGCGCTGAAAGGGTTAAGTGTGACCTCATATGTGTTTCTAACTGTAGGGGGGTGGGGCTGGACGTGTGACGTCATTGATTGCCTTTCCCTAGATCAGGGACCAGACAATCAATGACAGTGCCACTGTGAAGAATGGGGAAGGTGTGTTTACACTCACCTCCTGTGACTGATCGCGGGACTCTGGCGGCTATCGGGTCTGCGGGTCCCGCGGCCCATGGCTGGGCACTTAAAGATCACGTACAGGTACGTGATTGTGCCCAGTCATGCCATTCTGCTGACGTATATCAGCGTTAGGCGGTCCTTAAGTGGTTAATAGAACACTAAACCGTAAAGTTAGCCCAATTTTTTTTTTTTGTATAATGTGAAAGATGATGTTACGCCAAGAGAATCATGATCTTTATTCTAAGCAATAAAATTGTGATGCTCATTTTGGCCAGAATCGTGTAGCTCTACTGTAGACTATAAATATAATGCAGCAAGGACTGTAAATATAATAAATTACAAAAATATGACTTAAAGTGCATCTAAAACCAAAACTCCTTTCTAGTTTATATTGCGGTCTGTGTCGCAGTTGGGAGATACAACTTTGTCACTGGAACAGAGAAAGGCGAGAAGTTTAAAATGAAAATGAAGGGAGGTTAAATCTTTCAATGGGGCACCTGTTCTGGTGACAGGGTGTAGATCCTAGAGCAGTGGTCTCCAAACTGTGGCTCGGGGCCGGATGTGGCCCTTTGCTTGCCTTTATCTGGCCCTTGGGGCACTGTTTCACCAAATGACACCAATGATGGGGATCTATTCCCCCTACTGACATTAATGGGGCACTCTTCTTCCATTGATACCAACAATGGGCCACTATACTTTCATTGATATCAACACTGGGGCACTATGTCTCCCATTAAAACCAATGTTAGGAACTGATGTCAGGGCATTTCTACTCCCACTGGCCACAGTCTGGTCCCCTAAAGCCTGAAGGATACTAAACCTTTGCTTAGAAAGTTTGGAGACCCCTGTCCTAGAGGTTTAGGGTGCTACTGACAGTGTGTAGATCAGCTTAGCAAGAACGAGTCCATAAATGTTTCAATGCTGGGGGGGGGGGGGATAAAATAACCCAATGGCATCTGAAGGAAGCAAATTCAGGCAGGCAGATATTGCTCAATTAAAAATATGCCGGACCATTATTTCATAAGTGCCAAATATGACTCCTTCCAATAGGTTGTGGACAGCGTGTGTGTACCAAGAGACAAATGATCATTCCTCCCTTCGCCACTGCCCCCAGGACAGACTTCCTACAGTGGTTGCCATCCAATATCAATAATACATTGTTTATGTAATCATTCTTGCCTAGCTGATCAACACTCTGTCAGTAGCATCAGCTCCTCGGGAAGTGAACTATTGATTCATGAAACGTGTTGAGATTTATGATGCATTCCAATTGTAAATCAGTCTTTGGCTCATAGTTGCTTTTTAAATGTTTAAAAACACATCTTTGCGATTCTGAAGCTTCCCTCCAACCACTTTGCATATTATTTAATATATACTGTGAATCTGTTCTTGCCAAAAATGCTGCAGAAATCTCCCTCCACTGAGTCTGGCTGCAACCATTTTAACTGTGGGCAGCTGAAGCTGCTGCCTGTTCACTTCCTGGATTTACACAGACACACAGAGACACATTTGCAGCTCTCATTGGCCCTTTTATGACCCACCCCCTCTCCCTTCCAGGCAAAATGAGTGAGAGAGAGAGCTGTGCATGATGTCATAAGCCTAAGCTTTTTACCAGACAAGACACAGGAAGTGGATGTATAAGGTAACAACAAGGGCAGAAGATTTAATAGATGTAAAGATAAAACAATTAATGGAGTTCCACTTTAAATAAGGTGGATAATTTGCATATTTTAATCTGTGTTACAAAATCAAAAACTTAAAGTGGAAGTTCTCTCTATCTAACAAGGTGAGCTTAAACATAAGGGCACAGTCAGCCTAAAAAAGGTTCGTCATTTAAATTTTTTTTAAATTGTTTCTGTACCTTTCTTTTGGCGCTGTGTAGCAGGCACTTCCTGGTCTGTCTGAGCGGGGATGGGCGTGTCGATTTGTTCTTCCCTTGCCGCTATGCTTGTTGGGAGTGCAGCGTCACGTTTTGAGAGAGAGAAATCTCTACAGCATGTCTACAAATATCGCACTGTTTACTGTGAATGGGCGTGTCCTTCATAGGACGCTGCGCCGTTGTCACAGTAACTGTGTAGTGTTCACGTCACGGCTCGCCGTCATCACTACGCATGCGCGGGATAGAGCGGTGAATGCTGGGACTACAGCATTCGCCGCATCCCGGAAGACTGATGTTGGGCTTCAGACTTGCCCGCAGCTAAGATGGAAACGTCCATCGCTGTGGAATATAAACTTTTCTTTTTGGGGAAATCTCTATGCTGGCGCCTAGATTGACGGGACAGGTGAGTAGATTATGACATAATAACCTTGCGGGAGAAAGGATTAAAAATAAAATAAAAAAATTCGGCAGAATCACCCCTTTAAAGTGGTTGTAAACCCTAGAGAAAAAAAACAACCTGCAAGACAAAGACATAATGAGCTAGTATGCATATTAGCTCATTATGAAATACCTTAAAATGAAGCTGTTGCAGCGGTGCCCGTACACTGTACTCCATACCCCGTACACCGCTATGTCGGTCGACATGTCTTCGCAATGTTACTTCCGGATTCGCATGCGAGGGAGTGACGTCATTGCGGCTCTGGACAGTCACAGCAGCGGAGCCGCAATGACGCCACTCCCTCGCATGTGTAATGGCACAGCAGCTGAATAAACAGCACGTACGAGACGTTTCTTCAGTGCACATGTGCTGATGACGTTAGTACATGCGTATGCAGTGAATATCTCCTAAATTGCAAGTTTAGAAGGAAATTACGGTACCTAGAGGTAAGCCTTATTATAGGCTCACCTGTAGGCAAAAGTAGTTGTAAAGGGGTAACAACCACTTTTTGCTGTTACCCCAAAAAAAAGGGCGAAGACATAATGAGCCAGTATGCATTGCATACTAGCTCATTATGAAGTACTTACCTTAGAGCGAAGCGCCCATACCGCTTCCCAGTCACCGCTGAGGGAGCTGACATGTTCCCTCAGCGTTTCTTCCGGGTTTGTGGCTCCAGTGCTGTGAGTGGTCAGAGCCATGATGACGTCATTCCCGCGCATGTGCGGGAGTCCTCCATTCCGGAAAGGAGCTCTGAATTTCCGGCACGGACCTTCAGAGCAAATGCGCCACTGACGTCAGCGGCTGCATGCAGGGTGAATATCTTCTATACCATGCAGTTTTAGGAGATATTCATTTTACCTACAGGTAAGCCTTGTAAGTAAAAATCACAAAAGTGGAGGATACAACCACTTTAAAGTATTTTTTTAATCAGTAAGCAATAATGTGCTGCACTTAAATAAATATGAAAAACACCACCGTGCTAGATGGCAGTGTAAAGGAAGTCCACATTACAAATCACAAAGATCCCAACGTATATAATGTCCAAAAAAATATGAAATGTCCACTTGAAGAGAATGGAGGTTATGTACTAACACTGAAGAGTGCAAAATCTAGTGCGCCTCTGAGTAGTGTTGAGCGGAATACGCCATATTCGATTTTGCGATATTTCACGAATATATAGAAGAATATTCGTGAAATATTTGTTAATATCGAATATTCGTGATATGTTATCAAAAAAAATTTTTTTGCGAAATTTCGCTAATGCGAATGCAAAATTGATTGCGAAATTGGTTTTAGAAGCAGGAAACTCAGAACTGAAAGCACTATAGGAAACACAATGCTAAGCTCTAAGATCGCAATACACAGGAAAAACGCACAGAAACACTCCACTCTCTCTAGCCACCTTGTGAATCTGCACTGAAATACTGCTGGGAGTGATCGTATATAATGGTCGTGCAGGCAGGTTCCTATTGGTTGCTATGGAGGTTGCTAACCTCTGACAACTGTGGTAGGAGAACTCTGATTGGCTCTGATGCAAAAGAAGGGCAGAGAAAGTATTTGCGAATATTCGTCAACATAAAAGGATCGCCTCAGCTACTCGGCCCAGGGTCTCTAATCATACCAGCAATGCTTTTAGACGTCGATGGAGATCACTAGGATGTGATCTGTTTTAAAAATAAATTTGAAAAAATACGAATATTCTCAATAGCGAATATTCACCGCGATATTCGAGTTATTCGCAAATTCTCGAATATGCAATATTCGTAACGAATATTCGCAATGCGAATATTCTTGAGCAACACTACCTCTGAGTAGAAACCAGTCAGCTTCCAGGTTTTATTGCCAAAGCTTAGTTGAACAAGCTAAAGTTAGAAGCTGATTGGCTACCATGCACAGCTACACCCGATTCTGAGTGCTCCAGTTTTTGTAATTATATCCCAAAGAGTATCATCCCATGCCAGTGAGTCAACCTCCACCACAGATATTTCATGTGAGACCTACCAGAACTGCATGACCTTAAGATTATAGAAAGGTCATGTATGGTGGATGTTGTTCTGCAGATCCACCTCAATGGCACTCTCGAGGAACCACCCATTGGTTGCAGGTTGTACACAGATTCACTTTAGGCACTCCCATGCTGTATACAAACGTGACCTTAACAGCTCTCCCAAATTCCACACATATGGCACTGCTAGCAATCTAGTCTCTCTCCAAATCCCCCATGCGACTACGCTCAGAGTTATATGCGATATAGCACTGCGTACTTAACTGAGAACAGTGTGGTTGTGCAACTCTGTACCCAAATGAAATGTATGTCCCTTTGTTCTCACAAATAGAGCTGTCTTTTGGTGGTATTCGATCACCTCTTGGCTTTTAATTTTCTACGCTATTAACAAATACTATAAATTAAAAAACAAACAAAAAAAAACACAATATTTTTTACTTTCTGCTATAAATCATATAGCGCCCCCACCTGCAAGTGCAGGATTAGGTACACGATCCGACACAGGAGAGCCAATCTGCCGCCGTATAACTAAGTTATGCATTCGGCAAGTGATTAAATCCAGGAATTTAATGAAAAAAATAAAATTGCCTTTACATGAGCAGGAAATAAGACAGCGCTGTATACACCAAAGTCGACCAAATCCCACCTCCGGGGACACTTCCAGCGCGTGACAACGTCCGTGTGGCTCTGCCCTGACTAGTATTATCAATAATTACATCCTCAAAGGGAAGGACACCATTTCTGACGAAACTAGTCAGTCTATTATGGGTCTTATATTTGGGAAATATATTATTCAGTTTGTGTCTATGCAGATGTCGTGGGACCCTTTATTATTATAAGCTGTAATTCGCAATGAAGTGTGTGATAACAACCACTTAGTTGTATAATACTCCTGTTACAAATTTTCGTAGCCCATAGGGTCACCTCTAAAACATTTGGCATGATTACTTTCAGCCACTGAGCAGATGAGCGCCGTACTCAGTGGTGAATTTGGTTACAAAACTATTTCTGAAATGTAACTTTGAATTGCTAAAACTCTTAAGAGCACAGTAAGATTACAGCCTTTGGTGGTCCCAACGTGCTTCAGCTAGCACAACTAAATAAATATGTCTCTTGGCGCTGAATTCTGCAGAAATCATATGGACTGTAGTAATGTAACTCAGATTAACAATAACAAGAGCTGAGCTTCAATTACTTCCAGATACTGGATGAGTTCAGAAGAGTTTCAGAAACGCAGAGATGTGTCATTCTTTTTAATTCTGTTTACTTATATTGTGTTAAACTCATGACTCTCAATAAAAAATAAAAAATTAAAAATCTTCTTACCAAATTGCATAATTTGAAACATCTGATATGCATTGGCTAATGTGTAGCTCGAGGAATCACGATTATGGCTTTAAAATGTATTTACATTGGAGATATAGTTATCCCCCAGGGTAAATGTGCCTCTACAAATTCTGTATTTTTCTTAATCCTGAAACCCATGGGAAATTTATTATTTTTTATCCTTCATTTAAAGATGTGACACAGATATAAACAAAAGGACAACTTTCGAGTACATCAATCATACATATCAATTCCTTGTGAGTAGAGGGAGCTACCGGATCAAGCTCACTCTTTTAGCTGAAGTCTAGTACAGGGTAAACAAAAACTTCTGTCCCCATCACTTTTGTCTTTTATTCGAAAAAGAGAAATGGAAAAAGGGAGAGAAAAAAGAGAAGGCAAGAGAAATGGAGAGCAGAGAGAGATGAAGAGAAAGAGAGGAAAAAAAAAATATGAATATCAAAAAAGGGGAGGGGCAATTACCCCCAGGGAGCCAAGGTCGACAACTTTGAACAGATGATGGGGATCCTAGATGGAGGATCCTGACGTGTATTGGTAGAATTCGTCAGAGAAGCAAAATAGGTTCCAATGAAACCATCTGGACTTATGTTCCTCTGACTTATCTCGCAGAGCGAAGGGTCAGATCTTCCATTTTCTCAATGTCCTTCACCCTTGCGAAGCATTGTGCCACCGTTGATGCAAACTGTAGTTTCCAAAGTTGTGGGATGCTGGCCCATGCAGCATTAAGGAGATGTTTGAGAAGGGATTTATGCTACAGTGTCCTTGATAAGGGGGTAAGGTTAAGGAGGACTGCCGCTGGGTTATCATGTAGGGAAATGTCTGCGAGTTTCTGTATGAGCTTAAGCACTGGCTGCCAAAAGGTTTGGCGCAGGGCAATCCCAAAAAATATGTAAGAGGAGTGTAGGCCGCTATGCCAACAGCGATCAGTTTGTAGAGGAAATATCTTAGTCAGCACAGAAGGGGTTCTGTACCAGCGCGTCGCTATTTTATATGCGGTCTCTTGATATTTGCTACAAAGTGAAGATTTCTGTGCGAAAAAGAGTATGCATTCTTTTTAGGGTTCTGTGAAGGTGACTTGTAAGGCCTCGTACACACGATCAAATCTGTCTGCTGGAAACGGTCTGCTAGACCATCCCAGCAGACAGATTTGATCGTGTGTACGGGCAAGCAGACGGGTTTGGGAACCCGTCCGCCCGACATGTCTGCTGGTTAGTACGCTAACCAGCAGACATGTCTTCTCGTACACGCGCCAAATGGTTTCGACGCATGCGCGGAAGTGTTTTACTTCCTGGTGCGGTGACGTGGCGGCGTCAACGTCACCGCCACGTCACCGACACGTCAGCGCGCTGTCTGCTGGTGGGGATTTTGGTTTGCTCGTGTGTACACGCGAGCAAATCAAAATCCAAACAGACAGACAGATTTGTTCAAATCGGTCGGTCCGACCGATTTGAACAAATGAATTGCCTCGTGTGTACGAGGCCTAAGTCTCATTCTTTGCTAAGAATGGAGGGTCTTCAGTAGCGTGAAGGTCTAGCAGGGATTTGTAGGAGGTTGATAAGGACCCCCGGGTCCCATGGGATGTTTTTTATTTTTTCGAATGACAAGATATGCTGAACAGCAACTTTTTTTTTTCCGGCACACACTTGAAAGCGTTCCATAAACTTAAAGCCCAACTCCAGACAAAGTTGATCTTTCCCCATGCAGTGGGGCTGTGCTCATGCTGCATGGGTCAACTGCTGTTTTTTCTAGGGGTGAGCACAACGTTCATACCCGCCTGATCCACCGATTCTCCAGAAAACCTGAGAGCAATGATGATTAAGGCCAGCAAGATACAGGGATCGAGTCCAGTTATGCAGACAGGTTCAAAAGCTAAAAGGAAATTGTAGGTCAAATTAGCAATCAAGCAAGGTCCAAAAGCCAAGCCTAGATGCATATAGGGGCCTGGGAAGCCAAGTTAAAGCTTACACAGTTAGTCTAGGTAGGACAAACTTCGTCAACTTTTTTAACCCATAGGAATCCTTTAAATAAGTTTTAGGTCTTGGGTGATCGTGTTAAAACGAAGTTCCACTAATTTTTGTGTTTTATTAAAAGTCAGCAGCTGCAAAAAGTGTAGCTGCTGACTTTTAATAAACACACATTCACCTGTCCCACGGTCCAGTATTGCGGTTGCCCGAATCCCAGCTTCTCTTCCTCTCCTCTCCGCCAGGATTGCAAGTGGGGGCACCTGGCTGTGACACCTTGCGGCTTTACAGCCGGGTGTGCACTGTGCATGAGTGAGTTGCACAGCGCCTCCCCATTGGTCGGGCAATCTTCTGGGGCACAAACACTTTATATCACTATACAATTGGGACTGTTCTATATTTGTGTATGTCATTTATATTGGACCGAGCGCAGTGATCTGTCTTTTATTGCTTAATGGCTTTATGGAATGGAGATGAATTAGCAGTACAATTGGGAAGTAATGTATGCCAAGTGCAGTGTTCTTCCCTACATTCTTTCCTTCCCATTCTGGGAAAAGTCAGTGTTTGCATTCATTAAGTGAAGCATTAAAACAACAGTATTATTTAATTACTTTCTATGTTGTACTCACCTGCCCCCAGCATTTTCTGAAGATTTTGATTTTAATTAGATCTGCTCAGTGACCTATGATGAGGATGTGAAACCTTTTCTTCTGAGAACTGAAAAAGAGTGGTCACATTCAAACATCTAATAAATATGTCATTAGCTGTGGTGAACATGAGTTCTATTGTAAGCTGACCTGTGAGTATACTGTACCAGGGGTTTCCAAATCTTCTAAACGAAGGGCCAGTTTACTGTCCTTCAGACTTTAGGGGGCTGGACTGTGTCCATTGGAAGTAGAAAAGGTCCCAACATCAGTGGGAAAAAAACAATGCCCTATCTTTGGTGTCATTGGGAAGAATTGTGCCCCATCATTGGTATTAGTGGCGGGAATTGCACCTCTCTATTGGTGTCATTGGGAGGAATTGTGTCCCATCATTGGTGTGATTGGGCCCCATTTTTGGTGTGATTGGGAGGAATTGCATCCAAACTAGGTGTCATTGGAGAGGAATTGTGCCTGTTCATTAGGGTCAGTGGGGGTGATTTGTGTCCCTTCATTGTTGTCAGTGGTGGGAATTATGCCCCATCATTGGTATATGTGCGGTGGATGAAATGGTGCCTCAAGTGCCAGATAAAAGCAAGCAAAGGGCCACAGTTTGGGACTACTACTGTACAGTATCTGGTTCTTTCAACTTTCATTTATCTTATATTTATTTATCAAATACCGTATTTATCGGCGTATAACACGCACCCTAAGGGAAATTTCAGGGGAAAAAAATTCCACGGCCCCCTGCGTATAACACGCAGGCACAGTTTACCCTCCATTTTCAGGGTAAAAAAGTGAGTGTTATACGCCAATAAATACAGTACTTTCTTTGGCTCTGTGTATAAAAAAGGAGCATTGGGGAGCTTGTGTCCATAATGGTAGTGACACAGCCCCAAATGATCCACAATGGCTCAAAAGTGATATTGTACAGAAATATTTAGATAGAATAAAGGTGGATAAAACACCTGGACCAGATGGCATCCACCCACGGATCCTAAAAGAATTGAGCTCTGTCATTTCAAAGCCATTGTATCTAGTTTTTAGGGACTTGTTAATGACAGGAATAGTACCACTGGATTGGCGTAGAGCCAATGTGGTGCCTATATTTAAAAAGGGATTAAAGTCTTTACCAAGTGACTATAGACCTGTTAGTTTAACTAGATGCCGACCGCCCGCCGTCATATTACTGGGGGCGGTGGCACTGCTGGGCGAGAGCCTGTAGCTATACGTCCGCTCTTTAGCGGCCGCTAGGGGGTGTCCCCGCCCGCCCCCGAGTCCCGCGCGCGTGCCCGGCGGGTAATAAAAATGCCATAAAAGACCCCTATTTTGTAAACGCTATAACTTTTGCGCAAACCAATCAATAAACGCTTATTGCGATTTTTTTTAACGAAAAATATGTAGAAGAATACGTATCGGCCTAAACTGAGGAAAAAAAATGTTTTTTTTATATATTTTTGGGGATATTTATTATAGCAAAAAGTAAAAAAATATTGCATTTTTTTCAAAATTGTCGCTCTATTTTTGTTTATAGCGCAAAAAATTAAAACCGCAGAGATGATCAAATACCACCAAAAGAAAGCTCTATTTGTGGGGAAAAAAGGACGCCAATTTTGTTTGGGAGCCACGTCGCACGACTGTGCAATTGTCAGTTAAATCGATGCAGTGCCGGAAGCTAAAATTTCATCTGGGCAGGAAGGGGGTGTAGGTGCACAGTAGGCAAGTGGTTAAACATGTAAGCAGCAAGTGTCAAAAAAGGTTTAGTCTTTAAGTGGTTAAACTGATCTACTTTACAGGGAAGTGTGATGGTTGTCACCGGCGCAAAATAATTATTTATGTTGACCTGCTGCAGTACTGTGTAAGCCTTTAGGAAGGCCTAGATAGTAGAGCGGAAAAATATTGTTACTGCGCTGGTCTGAATAGGTGATGACACAAAATAATCTTAGTTTATAAGGTGCTGAATTCAGTGCAGTACTGTGCGTGATAAACCACAATAGGTGATTATCTGACTAAATGACAATGTCCAGCTCTTTCGAGCATGTGCAATTGTGTACTACTATGTGCGACTACTGTGCCAACAAACAAAATACATAAATATATATATGAGTAACAGTGTTCAGCTCTCTCGAGCATATAACTCGAGTTTATAACTTTGATCGAGTTTATAACTTTGATCTAAAAGGACTATGGGGGTTATTTATAAAAGGCAAATCCACTTTTCACTACAAGTGCACTGAAAGCGCACTTGGAAGTGCAGTCGTTGTAGATCTAAGGGGGACATGCAAGGAAAACAAAAAACAGCATTTTTGCTTGCACACGATTGGATGATAAAATCAGCAGAGCTTCCCCTAATTTCAGATCTTCCCCTCAGATCTACAGCCACTGCACTTACAAGTGTACTTGTAGTGCAGAGTGGATTTCCCTTTAGGAAATAAACCCCTAAAGCCCCGTATACACAATGTGAATTTCTGATGGAAAAATTGGGGGTATACAACAACTTATTATACACTAATTATGTGTAAAGATTCAACAAGTGAAGGTGGTGGATACATTGAAATATCTGGGGATACGAATAACAAAAGACCCCAAACAATACATAGATAAAAACCTAACCCCACTATTGGTTAAATTTAAACAAAAAATTGGTATCTGGAAACGGCTCCCGTTATCAGTGGCTGGCAGATGTAGTTTGATCAAGATGATCTGGCAGCCACAACTGTTGCATATAATGCATAATAGCCCAGTCTGGATTGGTAGAACATGGTTCAATAAAATTGAAACCCTCTTTAGAGAATTAATATGGAAAGGGGGACAACCCAGGATTCGACTACGTACATTGCAGCTTCCGATACAGGAAGGGGGACTGGCTGTCCCTCACCCTGAGACTTATTGCAACAACTAATGGGATGCAATACTCTGGGAGGGGAGACCCCTAGTGGGAGAGTAATGTTGAGTGGGGCCCCACACGGCTCGGTTATCGAAGTACTAGAAGCAAACTCCTTTAGATATAGGACTCCAACAATTAAAATGATAATTAAAATATGGGAAAAAGTTAAGAGGCTAATGGGCTTCACTGGATTTACTGAGTATACCCCCCTGTGGAATAACGCTAAGTTACAAGACATACTACGGTTAGGAAAGGTGGGGGAATGGGAAAGTTTCGGTATAAAAAAGCTGATACACCTATATGAGGGAGATACCTATAGGACATTTCAGCATCTGAGGGTGGAATTTAATATTCCGCAACATTCATTCTTTACCTATCTCCAGGTAGGACATGCTCTTGAAGCCCAGTTTAGGACACAAACATTAGTGTGGAACAAAATGCCCCTATTTCCCTATGCCCCTAAAAGTTAGCTAAAGGGGGCCCAACCAAGGGCCTCATATCTGAAATATATATGCAGAGAATCAAAAAGATCAACACAGGGGCACACTTACTCAAAGTAAGAGAAAGTTGGGAGGAAGATATAGGGGAAATATCACAAGAACAGTGGAAGAGAATACTAGAGATGGGATCAAAGGTTTCACTTTCACCTCCTCAGAAAATCTCCCACTTGATGTTGATAAACAGAGCTTATTACACGCCTAAGCGACTATTTAAATTTGGTAAAAGACCAGATGATAAGTGTCCTAGATGCCAGGGGCAGGGAGACCTAGTGCACATGGTGTGGCGCTGTCCAAAGCTGGCTCGGTACTGGAAGGGAGTGCTCGACACCCTGAGAGATATATTTGGAATCCCGCAGGAGATGGAGGCCACACTGTGTGTACTGGGTTATAGGCAGGAACGGAAGGAGAAAATAAATACCACAGTTGTAATATTAAGATGCTTATTCCAGGCTAGAAAAGTAATAGCTATGAGGTGGCAGGCAACTGCACCACCGGCAGTAAGTGAATGTATTGGGGCAATAAATGAGTCCATCTGTAAAGAAAGAGCAGTTTATATTAAAAGAGGAAAACTTAGAGACTTTGAGGACATGTGGAAACCATGGCTGGAGAAAAAGGGTGCCTCCCCTGAGGGGATAAAAAAGCTGGCTGGAAATAACTAAACGGAGAGTGGCCAAGGAGTAAAACTGATAATATCAAAAAGAACTAACAGATTGGGTGTCCCCCTTAACTAAGAGTTTATCCACCTTCTGATATGGTAAATTAAGACTTATTATATGATAGTGTATATCAATGCTTAAATTATGTGTTTATATTTATAATGAACAGATTTCTCTCGCTTTTTAAATGAACAATTGAAAATTTGTATGATATGAGAATAAATAAAGAATGAATATTAAAAAAAAAAAAAAAAAAGATTCAACTTTTATGTTTTGGATAGAATGTCAAAGTCAAGAGTAGCAACCTCTGTCAAGTTTTTATTGTTTTTTCTGCAGGATCGTTTCACCCCCAATATTGGTCCCAACAACCCCATTTTTTTTTCCGAATTATCTAAAAAAATAGAAGACAAGGGGAATTCTTTCAATGGGAAAACCTGTTCTGGTGACACTAATGCCTTGTACACATGACCTGTTTTCGCTCAAGCTGTCTTGAATACACACAGTCACTCCAAATTCCGACCGGAAAGATCGCAGTGACGTACAACACTACGACGAGCCGAGAAAAATTAAGCTCGATGTTTTCGAGCATGCGTCAACTTGATTCTGAGCATGCATGTTTTTTTAGCTGTCAGAATTGCATTCAGACGAATGGAAATTGCGATTTTTTTTTTCATCGGAAAAATTGAGAACATGTTCTCTATCTAATTGCCGACGGAAAATCCGATGGGGCATACACACGGACGGAATATCCGATGAAAAGCTTCCGTCTGAATTTTTCAGTCGGAAATTCCGCTCGTGTGTACACTGCATAAGAGGAGATATCACCTTGCTTATGGGAGACCTCTTTCGTGTTGTGTCTCTAGGACAGGAAGTGGGTGGACATTTCGGGACAAAGACAAAAGAACCTAAAAGATGGCTTTACATACACACATACAACATATTTTTTTCAAGACTTGTCTTTATACTGTGGCCATTTCTGGTGCAGTATTATAATGGATGTGTTGCTTTATAATAGAGAAGTTAGCTGACTTCATCCCAGGAGTAACAGCTGCTCTAGGCTCACTCTACATACTGCCTCTCCCCTATTCATTCTAGCTTTGGCTCTGACTGGTATTATTTTATTTCTGTCCACTCCCAGCACTAACATGAAGGGTGTATGCAGCCATTGCCCATAGTAAAAACATCTGATTTTATTAATTTGGTTCTTAGATTTTACTATGCCTTACTTGTGTATGTTATATAATACTCACTGTAAAGTACATTATAGCAAGCCCTTTCTCTTTCATTGTATTGATATACTACCATGTTATGAAACCAATAATAGGAAATTAGATTTTATTTATAGGTTGGGAGTGTTCTTGTATACAGTGCTGTCCCATTCATCTCCAATTTTATTAAGGTGTATATCCCTTTTTTAGCTTACGGTATATTTTATGTCTTGGCTGGTAAAAATCAAATTCCACACATTCTCACATGATGGGGTAAGTGTGAAATGACCTTGGTAGAATGAGGATGGATGAAAAGGCTGTTGGTTAACTTAAAAATCTTTTGTTGGTTCCATCTGTCAAAGTTAAAAATCACTGTGTGGGTCTCAGGCCTCGTACACACGATCAAATCTGCCTGCTGGAAACGGTCGGCCCGACCGTCCCAGCAAACAGATTCGATCGTGTGTACGAGCGAGCCGACGGATTTGGCCACCCGACAGATTTCAAAGCATGCTTTGAAATCTATCGGGTGGGAACCCGTCCGCCCGACATGTCTGCTGGTTAGTACACTTATCAGCAGACATGTCGCCTCGCACCGCCGCCGAAAGGATTCGGCGCATGCGCGGAAGTGTTTTACTTCCTGGTGCGGTGACGTGGCGGCGTCAACGTCACCGCCACGTCACCGACACGTCAGCGCGCCGTCTGCTGGCGGGGATTTTGGTTTGCTCGTGTGTACACGCGAGCAAACCAAAATCCAAACAGAGAGATTTGTTCAAATCGGTCGGACAGACCGTTTTGAACAAATCTATTGCCTCGTGTGTACGAGGCCTCAGTCATTGCTACAACTGCAGGATAAAACTGTGTACAGTATGTGTCTGTTAGGTCACATTGTCTCCATATGATCCATGTCAGTGGGGAACCCCTAGACTGATCCCCTGCTGAGTTAGATCGGAGAAAAAATGCATGTCACATACGTGTAAACTGATGTGTGTCCATTTGTGCTTCAGTCCACAAAGGCCGGCCATAAACTTGATTCCCCCATCAAAACAGTCAGTGTTGACAGGGGATTCCCTCCTCTGGAGCCACTGTGTTCTCGAGGTGGGGAAAACTGTCCCCACCGGGGGAACGGGGGTTATTGCTAGCTGCTATAACACCTGTAAGCGATAATCGCATGTAAAATTGGTCAGGCTGGTTATACCCAAGTTGAACGATCGATCAACTTGGGTACATTCAGCCTGCCCATACATGGTTTGAACCTGAATAGACCTGAATATTATTGTGTGTAAATGGACTCACATGAATCTGTTTACTGTTTATCTGGCCACCGATAGGGATACACTGCAATCCATTTTTGATGTCTAATCGTGGGTCAAAAACAGACTTACGTAGGAGTAAAAATCTTTCAGTGGTTGAAATGTTATTTGTGAACAGTATCCACTGTATAGATAGTTTTACGTATAATTAAGAATACTCCATTAGGTGTTTAAATCCTGCTAATTATAACAATAAAATGGGTACTTTTGGCTAAATTAACAGAGAAGTTTGGGAAATACAATAAACAAACCTACTGTACAAACTCACCTATATGGCTACAGCATTGGAAGAACTCAGCGATCATGTGACCACAGATTGCTAATTTCTCTGTTCTGATGGGAGCAGAGAGCGGTGACCAAATAGAGTCTCAGAATTAAAAGAGAAGTGTGGGGAAAATGGGTGACGATCCAGGAATGTGGGCAGATCCCGACTTTATTGTTGTGACCTTGCCTAAGCCTGGACCGTCTCTGTGTCTCTGTGACATCAGCCAACAGCGGGCTTCAGCCCACAGCAGGCTTCAGACTGCTGTCTGCTGAAAATGGGTCACAGGAGTGCAGAATGAACTTCTCTCCTGTGATCCACAAGAGTACAGCCAACCCAGCTTTGTCTGTACTTCTCCTTTTAATTCTGTAGTATTGCAATTCATTCTACATTTTATTGGGAACCACACATGTTTGGGCTAATTGTTTGTCCTTTATCATTTTTAGGCCTAGTTTACACAAAAAGATAAACCAGTAAAAATAGAAATATGGGATATGTCACCACTGAATTGTTTTTAGAGATACAAGCTCTGAGACCTTTATCTTGGCTTTACTACAGTGCTTGGAACCAATATATTGCTACTGAAGTGGGAACTCCCGGCCTGCATGCCACCTCCAGATCAGAACTCAATAAGTAGGAAAGCACAAGTTATGGTATCCAAACACGTTTCAATAAATGTTTTTTTTTTATTATTATTTTTTTAACCATTGATCACTCCTGATAGGAATAATCAACCTAAAGATCGACAATCTTTTCAGTTGATATGCCACCCACAGGAAAGTGGATTTTGAGAGTTCGATAGTTAAGATGCAAGAGATAACTTACAATCATAAGTCTTCAATTGCCTCTCTGTTTTTACTAAGAAATCTTATAATTGGATCAATCAAAATACTGTGTTTCCCCGAAAATAAGCCCGGGTCTTATATTAATTTTGGCCACCAAAAACACAGTAGGGCTTATTTTTGGAGTAGGGCTTGCCATGCAATGTGCCAAGTGTTAATAATAGCAAAAGTGGTTGTAAACTGCCAGAATCCTCGCCACTACAGCAATATACAATCCAAAAGGTGTACGTCTCACCCCACTGACAGTCAGGAGAAGGTGAGAGCAGCAAAAATCACATGAGTGGCACTTTTATTGCCCGCACCGAGCAATGCAGAGGGAGGGGGTCAAGATCCCCCGCTAGCAGCCAGGAAAAGATAAGGGGAAAGCAGCTGGAGATTATATAGCTCCACACTATACAACACAGCATTAGTGAGGATTCTAGCAGTTTAAAACCACTTTAAACTAGGCTTATTTTCGGGGTAGGGCTTATATTCCAGCCCTCCCTAAAAATCCTGCTAGGTCTTATTTTCGGGGTAGGTCTTATTTTCGGGGAACCACGGTAGTATTAGTATCCATGAACAAAGTATTCCAGTTACAGTAATTGATGCAAAACAACCGATATTTTTCCACCCTAACTGATCGACTCAGTTCCATCTAAATTGATGAGAAGGGAAGTTGTATTTATTCGATTGTTTGCAGATTGTATCATTTTGATGGATATTGTACTACTATGTATTCTGTAAATAAATGCACTCCAGCTGTAAAAATACTAAAAGTAAATAATGGGAAATTCTTGGTATATTCTTTGTATCATTGCAAAACACATTGGCCCAGATTCAGAAAGCAATTACGCCTGTCTAACTGGTGTTAGACAGGAGTAATTTCAAATTTTGCGCGCCGTATCACTAGTTTGAATCCTCAAACCATGATACGGCGGCTTCGGGCTTCGATCCGAGAGGCTTACGTCTTCGTAAGCCTTCGGATCTACGCTGCGATATTTTTGCGGCCGCTGGGAGGAGTTTGCGTCGTTTTAATGTGTCGGGATATGCAAATGTGTTTTTACGGCGATCCACGAAGATACGAGTGGTCTTCGCAATCGCTTTAGTCTATTTTTTTTTACGTACTGTTAGACCAGCTTTTTGCTGGTCTAACGGTACGTAGCCCATGTTAAGTATGGCCGCCGTCCACGCGTCGAATTTTTTTTTTTTTACGTAACTCGTTCGGGACTAGGATTGTCCGTAAACGACGCTACTCAAACAACGAATGACGTAACGACGTGTTTTCGCGCAATGCACGGCGGGAAATTTGCGAACGGAGCATGCGCAGTTCGATCGCCGCGGGAACGCGCCTATTTTAAATGCTTCACGCCCCCTACTCGCGCAGATGGATTGCGACGGGAGAAATACACTACGCCGCCGTCGTTTACTGGACAAAATCTACCTGGATTCCACGTAGAGCCAGGTAAAATACGGCAGCGTAGTGTATTTCTGATACTCTACGAGAATCTAATTCTCTGTGAATCTGGGCCATTATTTTTACTAAAGCAATTCATTTGGTTGAATATCCATAAAGACGTTGATATTGTCCAGCTGCATTTCTTCATTTACAAAGTGTACAATAACAACTGCAGCTAGACATTCTGAATATGTATGTACAGTTCATGGAAAATAAGGCTGAAAATGGACTTGATTTATAATATATTTTAAAGTCTAATGACGGTAATACATTCCTTCTGTGAACCTGTCTCTCTCTCTTGTTATGTATTCACACAGGTAAAGTGTTTGTTCCCAAGCATATGCCAATGGAACGCCAGCCAGAGGACAGGGTGACCTTGGAGCCAGAACTGGAAGAAGCTCTTGCCAGTGCCACAGACACTGAGCTCAGCGACCTCGCTAGTAAGACTCATTTATCAACCTGTCCAGAGCGGAGCTGCTTGTGTTGCCTCTAAGCAACCAATCACATTCTCTCTTTTCATTTTACCAGGCTAGGAAATAAAAGGGAGAGTCTGATTGTTTTCTCATGGAGCAAAACAAGTAGTTTTCATTTCAGATGCTAAAAAATAAAATGTCTAGATTTTAAACTTCCTGTCGTAAAAACATTTACATTTTTGTTTCAATTTGCCAAACTAATAGTTATAGAAAACAGAAACAAAGCACACAAATAAGTACTGTAAGGCCCCTTTCACACTGAGGAGTATTTCATGCGTTTTAGCGCTAAAAATAGCACATAAATAACGCCTAAAATAATCCTGCCCCAGCATTCTCAATGTAAAAGTCCGAGGGCTTTCACACTGAGGCGATGCACTGGCAGGAGGAAAAAAAATCTCCTGCAAGCATCATCTTTGGAGCGGTAAAGGAGCAGGGCTGTCTTAATGAGGGCACACATGGGCACTGCCCAGGGGCCCCAACTGCATGTGGGGCCCCTGCACTTTCCCCAAAGCAGCTGGTCCTTGAGCCCACGCTGCCCCGAATATAGCATACTAGCTCATTATGGATTACTTGCCTGAGATCGAACACCCTGCATCCTTGTACACCACTCCAGCGGCTGAAATCTCTCCCGGGGTTACTTCCGGGTTTTGCGGCTCCGGTGCTGTGATTGGCCGGAGCCGCAATGACACATGCATGCGGGAGCCGCTGGTATGGGCACACAGTTTGCCCCAGTGCACATGTGCCAATGACATCAGCACATGCAGGGGATATCTCCTAAACCGTGCAGGTTTAGGAGATATGCAGGGTAGCTACAGGTAAGCCTTATTATAGACTTACCTGTAGCATAAAGTGGTCTGTAAGGGTTTATGACCACTTTAAAGGGGAAGCTCCGCTTGTCTGCCTCCTACCTTACTTGATGTCTGTTTACCTTCACTGTCTCCATTGTAGGGGCCTCAGAGCATTACCTTGCCCAGGGGCCCAAGATGCTATTAAGAAAACCCTGTAATGGAGCGGTGTGTATACAGCTCCTTTACTGCTCCTTCCCATTGAAATCAATGGGACAGCACGGCTATATGGTTTGCGGGCGGTATTAACCCTTTTTTGGCCGCTAGCGGGGCACCACTAGCGACCGAATATCACGGCAAATATGACGGTATATCGGCGCTAAAAATCGCGCCGTTATACCGCCACCACACCTCTCGCTCCCAGTGTGAAAGGGTCCGAATAGTGTTGTATCATTTTATTAGGAACTTCACACACAATTTTAAGTGATTGCAAACATTCAATTTTTTTTAACAAACATGTTATACTTACTTGCTCTGTGCAATGTTTTTGCACAGAACAGTCCTGATCCTCCTCTTCTCGGGTCCCCTGCCAGTGCTCCTGGTTCCTCCTGAGTCTGCCCCCATAGCAAGTGGCTTCCTGTGGGGGCACTCATGCAGGCTTGACCCCTTGACCCCCAAGCTATACTGTGTGTCGATGGATACACACAGTGCAGTTTAGCCCCTGCCCCTTTCAGCCAATCAGCTTCCACTGCTGCATCTGAGTCCTGTGGGGAGGGAGAGAGAGAAGTGGCGCTGCAGCTCTCAGGCATAGCGCTGAATCTGGTGGGCTTAAATAGGTTTAAAGTTTTGGTCAGAGTAGCCTGTGCACAATTGGGGGAATTTTACTTCACTTTTTGTCCTAGAGACACAACTGAGGGCTGCTTCACACCACCCACTGTACTGCAGTACAGCGGGCTGGTGTGTGGTGCGATTCAACTGAACTGCAGTGATGAAGCGATAAGCTTGGTGGATTGCACCATTTCCTTTTTTTTTTAAACAAACTTTGTTGAGATGTTACACAGACTTACGTTCAATTGCTGGCCACGTGGAGCAAGGCAGTGGATTGCCTCACACTGCGCTGTGCTGCATGCAGTACCTTTTTTCAGCGCATTTTGCCCATGCAGTGGTGTAAACCGGGCAGGCGGGCACATAGGGTACAAGACATTTTGCCTTTTCCATACCGTGGGACTGTGCTGGAATAGCTGCCCAATGCAGTCACACCGCATGTGGCGTTAACCAGCCCTTAAAGTTAGAAGAAGCATTCCAAAGTCAGTGGATTTACCAATTTTCAAAGAATAGGTGTCACCAATAAATATCCCCCTAGCATTTGTTCTGAGACAACTCTAAAATTTTAGATTAAACCCTACTTACTTTGTGACATTGGTCACCAGTACAAATATAGGGGTATAAGAGCCCCCCATCTCATCAGAAACCCCCATTACATCATAGTAAGCCCCCCTCATATCAGAATCTCAATCACACATGTGTCTGGATTAGATGGATTAGTGTCCTTCTAAAGTCACCCCATAACATTTTAGTTCCTCGATTACATTATAGTCCCTGCATGATATCAGGGTCCTCCCTTCACATTAGACCCCCCCCCCCCCATTTCATGAAGATCCCTACAACACATCAGAGTCTTTCCATTACATCAGAGCTCCCTCTTCACACTGGAGTCCCCCTTCACATCAGAGACCCCCCTCCCCCCTTCATATTTGGTAACAGAGTCCTCAGCTCTTACTTCACAAGTAGAGTCCTACCTTCAAATTTTCTCCTTAGCTGGAGCATCATGGCAAGGAGCAGAAGATGCAGTATATCTATACTGAAGCAGAACTTCCATCTTCTTCTGAATCAGCACCCTGGATAAACATCATATTATTCGATGCTGTGGATGCGCTGCCAACGTCAATGCAATGAATGACTCAGTGCTTTCCAGTCTGCCCTCTTGCACCATAGGACTGAATGATGCAGTATGGCTGATAGGAACAGGGCACTGTGCAGCCATGCCAACTCAGCATCTCCAAAGCTGGACACTTCTCCCTCATCCCTCCCAGTACCTGATACCAATATCTCTGGTTCTGGGGAGCAAGACTGAAATCTGGGTAGGCACATCCCAGCCCAGCACACCCCTAGTTCTGGCCCTTACAATTTACCAATATAATTACATTGAAAGCTATACATGCATAGAATGAAGGGGATTTTACTTATATTTTTTATAGTGGTGTTTTAATACTGACCACAGCCATCTGTAATAACAAAGACTATATTCTTAACCCTTGTCTTCATTTCTTTAGCCGTCCTCGGAGTGCAGCATTTTGCAAGCAGAACAGAGTCTAATGAAGATGGACAAGATGCAGTAGACCTTAGAAGTAAATATGTTTATTATATAATTTCTTTTTAACTGTACAGATAAATCAGTGTATTGTCTGCTGTTGATTTACAGGGGCTGCTTTTGCAACATGATGGTCTGAATGTAAGGCAGGCTATAGAGCATGCTTTTTTTTCCCTTCAACCACGGTTGAAGGTAAGGTTGTCCCGATACCAATACCAGTATCGGTATCGGGACCGATACTGAGCATTTGCGCGAGTACTTGTACTCGCGCAAATGCCCCCGATGCCAGATCCGATACTAATCCCCGCCACCGGCCCCAGGATTGCATCTGTCTATCAAAGTGCCCGAGCAAGGGGAAGTGTCTATACACGGCGCAGTGGGGAACACACAGCTATTCAAATGAAAGCTGTGATGTTCTCCGCGCTGATTAACTAGGCGGCGGCGGCTGCTTCTGCATATACGGTATGGGGAGACATGGCTGCATATGTGGGGGGACATGGCTGCATATGTGGGGGGTCATGGCTGCATATGTGGGTGACATGGCTGCATCTGTGAGTGACATGGCTGCATATGTGGGGACATGGCTGCATTTGTGGGCGACATGGCTGCATATGTGGGCGACATGGCTGCATATGTGGGTGACATGGCTGCATATGTGGGCGACATGGCTGCATATGTGGGCGACATGGCTGCATTTGTGGGCGACATGGCTGCATTTGTGGGGGGACATGGCTGCATTTGTGGGGGGACATGGCTGCATTTGTGGGGGGACATGGCTGCAGAGCTTTTTTTCTCAGAAAATAGGTGCAGGAACTCAACCACGACCCCGTTCAGATTTCAAAAACAGTAGAAGGGTCTTAAAGGGGCATTAAATACCAGGACTGCATTACATACAGAGTGCAGAGTTCAGGGGGTTACACACAGAGAGCAGAGCTGTCACTTGTAAACACAGAAACCCCACTTCTGTGTTTACAAGTGATTGTGGTGAGCAGGCACCAAAGGGTCTGAGCCAAAGGTGGTGGAACTGAGTTCCCCCAAGTTCCCCCTGAAAAAAAGCCCTGCATGGCTGCATTTGTGGGGGGACATGGCTGCATTTGTGGGGGACATGGCTGCATCTGTGGGGGACATGGCTGCATTTGTGGGGGGACATGGCTGCATTTGGGGACACATTTAAAAAAAAGTATCGGTATTCGGTATCGGCGAGTACATGAAAAAAGGTATCGGTACTTGTACTCGGTCCTAAAAAAGTGATATCGGGACAACCCTAGTTAAAGGAAAGAAAATTGCTTGACTCCTCCACCAACACAGTCAGTGTTGACGGTGAAAACCCCCCGGGGAGCTATTGTATTCTGAAAGTGGGAGGTTTCCCAGCTGTCAGAATACATTGATCACTGCCAGGAGCTATAGCTATCAGCAGAGATTGATCGAAAAAAACAAACAAAAAAGAAATGACAGGTTGGATGTACTGAATTTGATTGATAGTTCAACATCAGTACAGCCAGTCTGCCCATACATGGATCGAATTTCAAACCAAATTTTGATCGGTCTATGGTCAGCTTTATAGCACAGTGTATTGTCAAAGACCAGCACTCTTACCGAGCAATGGTCGTCATGACAGAGGTTTAGGGGACTTAGTTCACTCATCCACCTCTGATTATATATGGCTAAGAAAATATAATCCACAGGAACAGAAAGGAAGGCGCACAGCACGTCTTGTACTTAAACATATATGTAAATTGCTATTTTTAACTTTTTCCTAAAAATTTATCAATAACATAATATTCTTTTAGAAAAAATGGTGATTTTTTATTGAAAGATCTGTGAATCTTGGATGAAAGCATTAATATTGGCTCGTTTGGGGCTGATCTACCATGGGCAAATAGGCTGTTCTCTTGCAAAAGAGGGAAAAGGGAATTTTCCCTAGAGCAGTGGTCTCCAAACTGCGGCCCGAGGGCCAGATGTGGCCCTTTGCTTGCCTTTATCCGGCCCTTGGAGCACTATCCCTCCCACTATTCTGCCATCTGACACCGACAATGGAGCACCATTTCTCCCACTGACACCACGAATGGGGCACTAATCCCCCCTATAATACCAGCAATGGGGCACTATTTCTCCCCCTAATACCAGATGTTTACTCCCAGCCCTCCGAGAGTCTGAAGGACAATAAACCAGCCCTTTGTTTAGAATGTTTGGAGACCACTGACCTAGAGCATAGTGAATGCAGTGAAAATGTACTTTTGCAAAGAATACCTAATCACGTGCAAGAATTTTTGCTTGCACATGATTTTATGATGGAAGTCAGCAGAGCTTCATCTTCATTCCCCCTTTGGGTTCAGGCCCGAAATACAAGTCATGCTTAGATATGAATCAGCCGTTTTCTCTGTGTTTATGTAAATCTAACCTATATTTGGTTATTACGTATCCTAATGGCCCATACACACGATCCGAATATCGGACGAAAACGATTGCCGTTTAGTCAGTACAGCCGTTGTCCGAAAATACAATACAAATACATTACAACACGTGACATCAATTCCAATAATTTTTTTCTGTCGTACGAGAATTTTTGTGAGTTTAATAACCTATTTTATTTTACTTCCGATTATTAAGCGAAAAAAGTCGTACGATCCGTCGTCCGATATTCGGATCGTGTGTATGGGCCATTAGTGTTCGTGCACACAACTTTCTGCAAATTTTTAGTAGCTGTGTTTGTTGTATCAACTCATTATTACTAGTAGTAGTAGGCATATTCATCTGATCTTACTAAAATGGTCTTCGATTTCAGATGTTGTCAAAGCTGAAAAGGTAAAACCAGCGTTTGATGATCCCCCAAACCCAACAAATATAGAAGAGAGTTTGCAGAGGATAAAAGCCAATGATCCGTTCCTCCTTGATGTGAACCTAAATAACATTAAGGTAACTGATATAACTTATTATTATTTCATCTATATTTAAAAATAAGTGGAGAACTCTACTTATGATATGTAAACCCATTTTATGTGTTCTAACCTGATGGCAAATCCTTTGTTATGTGTGGTCAGTTTGCAAACTGCATAGAACCTCATTTAATTTTGGAAGTACATCATTGAGTCGATTCACTAAAACTGGAGAGTGTAAAATATGGTGCAGCTGTGCATGGTAGCCAATCGGCTTCTAATTTCAGCTTATTCAATTAAGCTTTGACAAACAAAAAGGAAGTTGGCTGGTTTCTATGCAAAGCTGCACCATATGTTGCACGCTCCTATTTTAGTAAATCAGCTCCATGTTTTGTATCTGTTATGACTCAAAGAATTGGTAACTCTTTCCTATCATCTAGACCAGGGGTAGTGAATTAATATTTAAGTAGGTCGGGTCACTAAAATTTTCTTCTGGCCAAGGTCCGAATCACAAGTCTGTACCACGAAAGATTGTATGCGCCTCTTTTCATGTTTGTGGCGCAGCCACGCTCTCTGGCACTTTCCTTGCCGTTTCCTCCACACACTCTGGTAATACGCTGTATATAAAATGTAAAAGTCCCCAATAGTGATTGCCCTTACATCAGGTGCCCCTACCAGAGTACTTCATTACATTCAATGCCCCCATTAATCAGTTGCCACTGTCAGGGTACCCCCTTATATCTGGTGTCCCCATCAGAGTGCCCCTTTACATCAGGTATCCCCATCACAGTGCAACCCTACATCAGGTTTTCACATTAGAGAGCCCCCTAACATCAGATGTCCCCATCACATCAGTTGTGCCCATCAGAGTGCTCCTTTATATCAGGTGTCCCCATCACAGTGCATCCTTACATCAGGTGTCCCCAAGAGAGTGGCCCCTTACCATAATATGTGCCCATCAATGTGCCCATCATAATGCCCCTTATTTTATGTTAAGGGTCACTTTGATGGGTACTGTTTATGTTAAGAGGCACACTGATGGGCACATTTTGTTGTGCCTAACAGTTTGCCCCTTGATATAAAATGTGCCCATCAGTGTGGCCTTTAACAATTGGATGTGCTTATCAGAGTGAACCTAAAAATAAAATGTGTACAATCAGCGTGCCCCTTAAGAGAAAATGTGCACATCAGCGTGCCCTTGTAAATATCACACCCCACATACCTTAAGGCAGACAGGGAGCGGGAGCCAGCAGAGGTAGCAAGCTGCAGGGGACCCGTGGCTGGCAAGAAGTGAGAGCTGGGAGCCGCAAGATAAGCAGCAGGGGGGTGCGCACGTGACATCATGCCTTACCTCTCAGCCTGGCCAGGAGGCGCAAGATAGTCAGCAACAGGGGGCGGGGCGCAACCAAGTAATTGGTTGCTGGTACACCTGCAGTCGCAGCAACCAATGGCTGCTGGGCGGAGATGTGGCACTTTACACTGACGGTCTGGACAGGACCGCGGGCTGCCATTTAATGACGGCTGATCTTGAAAAAAGTATAGAAGTCAATTTTAGCCATTGTGTATGATCCCTTTAACCAGCTGCTTAACCAAAATTAATTTTGTAAACAAAATGGTTTGAGAGATGAGCCCATTCTATATCTAAAACATTTAAAAAATAATTGGCTGGAGTTCCGCTTTAAACCCTCCATAACCAGGTGGCATTGAACTCTTCTTGACACAAGAAAGGTTCTTATATTTCAGAAAATGATGGAGGTTTAAAATTACTATGGGAAAATCTGTTACTTTTTGATTTATCACAGCCATTATCAGAGAGTGATTTTCATGACAAAGCAGTGTTTAATAAATAATGAACTGTCAGATGATCACTGTCCAATGACATCTGTTAGTGTGTGAGCTTCCAGTTGTCTTTAACAGTTATATGTATATGTTCGTACAAATGTATCCGTGCTCTAACTGCCTTTTTAAATACAGACAAATACATGATTACTTACTGCTTAACAATAGAAGGGACTTCTTTAACTTAAGAATACTCTAAGAAATTTTTGGAACAAAAGTTTAGTGTCACTTTAAATATGAATTCCAGGTATGTACATAGTTACATTGGTCCAGGTTGGAACTGTGTAAGTATGTATGTGCCATACCTGTGGGATCTCCCTGAAAGTTAGAAATCATTGTAGTAGGCACAGCTTTTTGGTCATGTCCTGAGTTAGTTTGCCTGCTTAGTAAGGACATCATTGAGGGAACAATCTGCATTTTTTCAGTGAATTTAAAGCATTCTGTGATTGGATGGAATGGATAGGGGGACTGTGACATCGCAATCTCCGCTGCTTCCAATCATAGAACACTTTACATTAATTAAAGTGTTTGTAACCCTAAAAATAAATAAAAATAAATGATTCTATTGCCTTATAGCAGATTAAACAGCACAGTGCTTGTGATGTCTAATCTGCCCCTCTCTAAACCTGGCTGATCCTGCCACTTCCTGTGTCCCCCTCTGTGAGTTGACCATAATTTTCATGGCTGCTGAGCCCTAACTACCATGGTCAGTTTATGTGCCTCTGTCTTCCGAGGCTCTTCTCTGTCCTCCTCACCCTCCTCCCTCCCTGCCTGTTAGCTTTCGTGTCTCTGTCTCCATCCCCCCCTCCTGAGGCTATTTGTAATAAAGAAAACTTAAAAAATATCCTGGCGGACCCTCTCCTTTATCTGGCACTAAATCACTCTCCAAGTGTTTATTTAAAAAGATGCCTCTAAATACCCTTTTACAGTTATCTCCAGGCCGCTCACATGACTCCCGGCAGCTCTGCTACTATGGTCTAGGGCTACAGTGGGAATTGCCGAACTACCAGTACAGCGGTGTTGTGACTCCCGACCGACGTCAGAGGGAGATCTTGGCTTCGCTGTAGCCCTGGATCGTAGAAGCAGAGTCACATGACTGTCCTGAAGATCACTAGAAAAGGGTATTTAGAGGCATCTATTTAAAGAAACACTTAGGGTCCTTTCACAGGTCCGTTCCGTTCGTCCGTTTTTTGGACGTCCGGTAACGGACCTCAATGCTTCCCTATGGGAGCAGATCCGTTAGCGGATGATGCATCCGCTAACGTCCGCTAGATCCGCATCCGTTTTTGCGGACGGAAGAATGTTCTATTTTTTTTCCGTCCGCCCAAACGGATCGGATGCAAACGGACAGACGGTCCGTTTCCATCCGACTCCCCATAGGGGAGAGCGGAGGAGAGACAGGGCGGTCCCTGCACAGTGTGCGGGGACCGCCCCATCCGCCGACAGCTGAGCGGAGACCCCCCCGCTGAGCTGACGGACACACGGAGCGGACCGAAAAACGGTCCGCTCCGTGTGAAAGGAGCCTTAGAGAGCGAGTTATTGCCAAGTAAAGGAGCGGGGCTGCCAGTGAAAGACATTTTTAGGGTTACAACCACTTAAAGAAAATGCAATTTAATCCTGTGTTCAGTAAGGGGCAGGGCAGCCAGACTCCAGTGGCAATTACTGGAGTAGTAGTAATGCATGCTCAAGTGATTTCCAGCTTCCATGGGGTTTCCACAGGTTTGGCACATACATACTTACATTGGACCAATGTAATTGTGAAAAAATCACCATACTTAAACTTAAGCTTTCTATGCAAAAGGTGCGATGTACAATCCGGGAGTTAGGATTATATAACAGAATTTAATACGGGTTTCTTTACAAAAATTATCTATTGAGCACCCACATGTCCACCCATGAGTCTGATTTACATTAATTCTGTCACAGATTTGTTCATATGCTTGCTTATTAAATTACCTGGATATTAAAAAATAATAAAATGCTTTTGTATGCTGATTATTATATTTTTTATGCAATTTAGAACATCCCAATACCAACACTTAAGGAGTTTGCAAAATCTTTGGAGTCTAATACCCATGTGAAGTCTTTCAGCCTTGCAGCAACGAGAAGTAACGATCCAGTAGCTATAGTAAGTCATTTCATACAGTATATTATATAGTAAGTCATTACATACAGTATATTTAAATAATTATGTAATTAATTCCAGGAACAAGTATAATATATTGCAGCTTAAAGCGGAGCTCCACCCAGGAAAACACCATTTTGCCATGTTGTTTGAAAAAATTAAATAAAAAAAACCTGAAAAAAAAAAAAATACTCACCCGAAATACAGGGAGTGCAGAATTATTAGGCAAGTTGTATTTTTGAGGATTAATTTTATTTTTGAACAACAACCATGTTCTCAATGAACCCAAAAAACTCATTAATATCAAAGCTGAATATTTTTGGAAGTAGTTTTTAGTTTGTTTTTAGTTTTAGCTATTTTAGGGGGATATCTGTGTGTGTAGGTGACTATTACTGTGCTGAATTATTAGGCAACTTAACAAAAAACAAATATATACCCATTTCAATTATTTATTTTTACCAGTGAAACCAATATAACATCTCAACATTCACAAATATACATTTCTGACATTCAAAAACAAAACAAAAACAAATCAGTGACCAATATAGCCACCTTTCTTTGCAAGGACACTCAAAAGCCTGCCATCCATGGATTCTGTCAGTGTTTTGATCTGTTCACCATCAACATTGCGTGCAGCAGCAACCACAGCCTCCCAGACACTGTTCAGAGAGGTGTACTGTTTTCCCTCCTTGTAAATCTCACATTTGATGATGGACCACAGGTTCTCAATGGGGTTCAGATCAGGTGAACAAGGAGGCCATGTCATTCGTTTTTCTTCTTTTATACCCTTTCTTGTCAGCCACGCTGTGGAGTACTTGGACGCGTGTGATGGAGCATTGTCCTGCATGAAAATCATGTTTTTCTTGAAGGATGCAGACTTCTTCCTGTACCACTGCTTGAAGAAGGTGTCTTCCAGAAACTGGCAGTAGGACTGGGAGTTGAGCTTGACTCTATCCTCAACCCGAAAAGGCCCCACAAGCTCATCTTTGATGATACCAGCCCAAACCAGTACTCCACCTCCACCTTGCTGGCATCTGAGTCGGACTGGAGCTCTCTGCCCTTTACCAATCCAGCCACGGGCCCATCCATCTGGCCCATCAAGACTCGCTCTCATTTCATCAGTCCATAAAACCTTAGAAAAATCATTCTTGAGATATTTCTTGGCCCAGTCTTGACGTTTCAGCTTGTGTGTCTTGTTCAGTGGTGGTCGTCTTTCAGCCTTTCTTACCTTGGCCATGTCTCTGAGTATTGCACACCTTGTGCTTTTGGGCACTCCAGTGATGTTGCAGCTCTGAAATATGGCCAAACTGGTGGCAAGTGGCATCTTGGCAGCTGCACGCTTGACTTCTCTCAGTTCATGGGCAGTTATTTTGCGCCTTGGTTTTTCCACATGCTTCTTGCGACCCTGTTGACTATTTTGAATGAAACGCTTGATTGTTCGATGATCACGCTTCAGAAGCTTTGCAATTTTAAGAGTGCTGCATCCCTCTGCAAGATATCTCACTATTTTTGACTTTTCTGAGCCTGTCAAGTCCTTCTTTTGACCCATTTTGCCAAAGGAAAGGAAGTTGCCCAATAATTATGCACACCTGATATAGGGTGTTGATGTCATTAGACCACACCCCTTCTCATTACAGAGAAGCACATCACCTAATATGCTTAATTGGTAGTAGGCTTTCGAGCCTATACAGCATGGAGTAAGACAACATGCATAAAGAGGATGATGTGGTCAAAATATTAATTTGCCTAATAATTCTGCACTCCCTGTAGCTGTTGCTATGCGGAAGTCCGTAATCTGCCTCTTCCACTCCGCGGTGCCTTTTCTTCTTGTCCTTCTCCTTGTGAATGGGGCGCGCTGCTTTCTGGGAACTGTGTGTGTTCTCAGAGAGCAGCGCGCCCATTCACAAGCCAGCGTGAGACTCACGCAGGCGCAGTAGGAAATGGGCAGTGAAGTCGTACGGCTTCACTGCCTGTTTCCCATAGTGTGAATGGCGGCGCGGAACCCGGAGCGATCGTGGGACCGGCATCGCGGGGCCCATCAGCGCGGGCAAGTAGGACAAGGTAAGTGTCTTTATTTAAAGAAAAAACACTGAAAAAGGGAAACTGATGCAGCCAACACATTAAAAAAGGACAGTTAAAGTGGAGCTCCAGCCGCGATTTTTTTTTTTAAAGTCAGCAGCTACTAACAGTGTAGCTGCTGACTTTAAAAAAAAAAATCGCGGCTGGAGCTCCGCTTTAACTGTCCTTTTTTAATGTGTTGGCTGCATCAGTTTCCCTTTTTCAGTGTTTTTTCTTTCTTTAGTTTTTACCTGCACCATGCTGCCTGTCATTATGTGATAACTCTCAGGCCGCGTACACACGACCAAGAACCTCGTCGGGCTAAACCCATCGTTCCGCCCGACGAGGTTCCCGATGAGCGGTCGGAAAAGCTTGTCGAGCCAAAGTCCTCATTGAACAACGAGGAAAAGAGAGCGTGCTCTCTTTTTTTTGCTTGACGAGCTTCCCGACGGGACGCTCGTCGGAAGTGTACACACGACCGAGAACCTCGGCAGAATATGTCTCCCAGTGAGCTTCTCGCTGGATTCTGCCGAGGTTCTCGGTCGTGTGTACGGGGCTTTACTCTTCATATTGTGGGCCAGATAAACTAAGATTGGCTGTTGCTGAGGAATGCAAAGTGTTGCACGTGACATTCTGGCCCATCACATGTCAAGTAAATCAATACAATTGTTGCAGCGCATATAGTTTATTTGGGGCCATCGTTTTCTTGGCACACTACTGCACATCCCTATTGTGCAAAATAGTGAGGAACTTTTTTGTGAACAATTTTTGTGCAAAACAGGTTTCCTTGTTTCAAATGTTTGGAATACCAATAATAGTTTATTTGGCCTGTATCAATGGAGGAGTGGCATGTCGCCATAGAAAGGGATTGCATTCCACCTCCTTTTTTCCATTAGCGGGAAGTTGTTTTATAACCCACTGGGGTTACTGGGAACAATGCTAACTGATAAAGGTGCAGCACAAGTAGAGAGCACGGGAAAATATGAGCTCACAAGATATATTTAAAAAAAAACGTGAAAATATCTGCACTAACTTAAATACAAAAGAAAAAGCTGCCAGCACAATATGTGGATAAAACAATTAAAATATAAAGTTCTGAAGTGCAGCGCTACAAAAATTATAAGTGAAATAATATAAAACAGTGTCCGAATGAGTAAAGTGTATCTTCAAAGAATGTTGAAAGCGAAGAACCTCCACCGAGAATTCAGTGTGCAAATGAGGAAAAACACACCACACCTACCTTGTGCAGTCAAACTGCTTACCAGATCAACTTCATTATAGGCATGTAGAATAACATAATGCAGGGATCAATGGCAGTCACACCTCCACTTGGAAAATAATAATCCACAAGCCACATCAGGGGTAGATAACCATCCAGAACTCAAAAGGATTCAGACGTATAATATTGTGTTCATCAGCAGAAGGAAGAAACCAAAAATGGAGAGAGGAAACACAATCGTGAAGCCCGTATATGAAAGCCACACACGATTTATTGAAATGTACTTACAAACAAAGTAGATAAACGGGCATCAAAACATAAAAGGTTCCATGGAGTGAAGCGTACATGTGTCAGGTCAGCCTTTTAAGATATATTTAAAGCCCAACTCCAGGCAAAAAAAATAAAAATTTCCGTGCAGTGGGTCTGTGCCCACACTGCACAGGTCAACTGCTTGTTTTTGCAGGTGAAGTGGAGGATTGGGTGAGTATACAGCTTTGTCCAATCCCCTACCTAGACAAACAGCATTACCTCACAATCCTGAGGTGGTCTGTTCCCGACATGCTCACATCCATGGGCATGATGACATCAGAAACAGTACACAACGCAAGACCGCTAGACTGCTGGGGAGGGGCATGAGCCACAGGGATCGGTCTTGTGTGTAGAACAGGGGTGTCAAACTCAATTTTATCGTGGGCCGCATCAGCATTATGATTGCCCTCAAAAGGGCCAGTTGTATCTGTAAGATTAGATGTCCAGAGCATCCCCTCCCCATATATTAGATGTCAAGAGCCCCCCCCCACCATCAGAAGTTGAGTCCCCCCACTCTCCCTTATATCACAGTGTACCCCCCTTTCCTTATGCTCCTGCTGGGAAGAAGTTGGATGCATTGCTTGAAAGCAGAAAGCAAGGGTCTGGAGGAGGACTGGAGAGGTGCAAGGGCCACGTGAAATGGCCTGGAGGGCCGCATTCGTGTTTGCCACCTGTGGTGTAGAAGATCTGAGGATTGAGCAAGTATATCTCTATTCTCCAAGCCCCTAGACAAAAACAACCAATTGAGCACAGCCCCACTGCATAGAATCTTTTTTTTTTGACCAGGCTTCAGTTTTAAAGCGGAGGTTCACCCTAAATATACACCTCTCCAGGTGATCCAGCATACTGGCGTCAGCGCCAGTATGCTGTTTTTTTTTGTAAATGCCCCACTTACTGTATTATCTTCAATTGTGATTTAGCTCCCCCGCGGTGGATGGCGCCTGTATAGCCTGTCACTGGTTCCGAAAATACCCGATTTAGGACTCGGGTATTTCCGGCGCAATACGGCGCCTGCGCACAGACCTAGGAGCTGACTGCGCAGGCGCCGTATTTCTCCGAGTCCTATGGCACGTCACGCCCTCCGAAAAAAGCCGAAATAGAACTCGGAGAATTACGGCGCCTGCGCAGTCAGCTGCTAGGTCTGTGCGCAGGCGCCGTATTGCGCCGGAAATACCCGAGTCCTAAATCGGGTAGTTTTGGTACTAGTGACGGGCTATACACGCGCCATCCCCCGCTGGGGAGATAAATCAAAATTGAAGATAATACAGTAAGTGGGGCATTTAAAAAAAAAAAAAAAACAGCATACTGGCGCTGACGCCAGTATGCTGGATCACCTGGAAAAGTGTATATTTAGGGTGAACCCCCTCTTTAAGTATATTATAGTGGAAGTCAAGGCTCCACTTTTCATCTGTAGCAATCCTTACCTATCTTGTAGATTGCTGTTTTAAAGTCAACCTTTGTATTACTGTATATGAGACTGGTCAGACAGTTTCTATTGACTTAAAGGAGAAGTCCAGCCAAAGCTCAATTTGTTTTGCACTCCTGTGACCCGTTTTCAGCAGAGAGCGGACTTAAATCAGTCCAATGTCAGTCCAGGCACTGCGTCATCCCGACCACGGAGTCTGGATCTGTCAGCTGCCTGGACTGACACCCTCTCAGCGAGCCATTGAGAGCCTGAGACGGCCACTCCACCCCTCCACAGCCCAGCACTCCAGTGAGTGAGGAGGAAGAAGAGCATATATACTGTATATATCCCCTTTTTTAAATACCATACTGGTGTAACTGCAGTTTTGGTGGATTTTGTACACACGCCTGGAATTCAGTATAATGAGTATATATATTTTTGCCTGAATAGGATTTAACAGCACTGTCATTATAAAGGCTTTTGCAGATATGCTGAAAGTGAATAAAACACTGAGAAGCCTGAACGTGGAAACCAACTTTATCACAGGAAGTGGAATCCTGGCTCTTGTGGAAGCCCTGAAAGAGCATAAGACCTTAACAGAGATCAAAATTGCCAATCAGGTAAATGTGTAATCATTTATTTAGTATGACAGTATGGGAGCGGACTCAGCTGTGGCTCACATGTATTTCTCTGTGTGCAGAGACAGCAGCTGGGGACTGCCGTGGAGATGGAAATTGCTCAGATGCTCGAAGAGAACTCAGCAATTCTGAAATTTGGATATCAATTTACACAGCAAGGTCCAAGGACCAGAGCCGCAGCCGCCATTACAAAGAATAATGACTTAGGTGAGTCTCTAATGTGATATAATTACCGCTACAGACCACTGAACAGTATAGCTGTGCATTACACTAGATATCAATTTCTGTTCTGCGTCGATCAACAGAAGTCAGGCACCAGGTCTGGGAATTCTAATCTTGCTGCGGACACATATTGCTCATGTCTAATGTATTGCACAGTCTCACAAATACAGTGTATATGTATATATTTACTTACCATATTATGCGTGCATTTCAGTAACTTTGACTCAGTTATCCTTTTAAATTTACCTTATGGGGGTTGATTTACTAAAGATAAGTAGGCTGTTCACTTTGCAAGGGGAGAATTGTCCCCAGAGTTTAGTGAATGTGCTGACATTTTACTTTGCAAGGAATACCCAATCACATGCAAAGAAAATTAAAAACTGAATTTTTGCACTTGATTGGGTGATGGAAGACACCAGAGCTTCACCGTATTCATGAAGCTCAGGGAACACCCCCTAGCAAAGTGCAACTTCCCTTGCCAACTGAACTGCCTATTTGCCTTTAGTAAATCAACCCCAATGCTTTCATAGATACATAAACAAACTGTCAGTTTAACCCCTTTCCTGCTGCCTCTCAGCAGCCCATTAAGAAGAAGTGAAGCCAAAGCTATTTTGACTATACTTTTCCTAGGGGTCACAAGAGGGCAGTTCATTCTACCCTCCTGTGACCCGTTTTCACCCAACATCAGGCTAAAGCCCGCTGCTGGCTGACGTCACTCAGTCGGTCCAGGTTCGGGAAAGATACTGACTTTACAGTCGAGATCTACCCAGCTGCCCTTCACAGCCCAACAATTCAGTGAGTGCTGGCACTGACACTGCTCAGAGTGGAGGGGAGAACTGAGGGATCAGTGGTGTTTGATTGCTCAGTTCTCTGAGTACAGCTGGCAGGGGACAGCTGCAGCTGGCATCAGTGCTGCAGCCATCTAGGTGAGTATGATTTTTTGCTATAGACTCAGCTGCTGCATAAATGCATCCATAAGTGTCCAGGGTTCTGTGCTGAGGACTCTGACTGAGCTGTCACCGATGGAAAAATAAAGACTGCAACTCCAGTTGAGTGCAATAAGCAATCAATGTCCTCTCAGAAACCGTGGGTCCTGGCTATGCACAAAGCAAAATTGGGAGAAAAGGTATATAGACAGCCACACACTGAAAAAAACTTGTAAGGTAGCCTTTAATGGTGAAAAAGGATAAAAACACTACAAAACACAGCCAGCAGTGGGGTATAAAACTGACGCGTTTCGCACTGAGGTCTAGGGCTTAGTTATAGCTCTTTTTAGTGCGAAACGCGTCAGCTATATATCCCACTGCTTGCTGTGTTTTGTAGTGCTTTTATCCTTTTTTTTTTTCGGTGTGCGGCTGTCTATATACCCTTTCTCCCAATTTTGCTTTGTGCATAGCCAGGACCCACGGTTTCTGAGAGGACATTGATTGCTTATTGCACTCACCTGGAGCAGCAATCTTTCTTTTTCCATCGGTGACAGCTCAGTCAGAGTCCTCAGCACAGAACCCTGGACACTTATGGATGCATTTATGCATCAGCTGAGTCTATAGCAGCTGCCACCGGGAAGTTACAGCAAAAGAATATATATGATATGCTTCATCAGAGTGTAAACTAACCAGTCCAACCAAAACTGATATTTCATTTTTTGGTATTTGAAGAATTAAACTATTTTTTCTATCTCTCTTGAGGACTCTTGATGAGCCTGCTGTGATTCCTATGAGAGGGTTCTACTCTCCATGTTGGAATTTTTTAATTATTTTATATTAAAGAGACTAAAACAGGGGGCGCTGTTACACAGATAGATTAGCAGGGGCAACCAATACTCCCAGGTGGACTGGAACAGATTTGAGAATGATTGGTAGTCAAATAACTTTGTTAGAGCATCAAAGGCATAAAACAAACCAGGGCTGACTCCACCCATCAGGCTAGATGCCAGCTTTGGGTGGTGATGAACCCTTAGAAACCCATTCATTTGTTCTATTGCTGTGTATAGAAATGCTGTATTAAGGAATCCTGCTCCTCAGCAGTAAGGCAAGACTTGGACACATGGTAAAAGGATCAGCAGGCAACATTCACAACTGTATAAAGAAGGGGATTGAGATTTACCATCGGATGCGTGGGGGAATCTTCAAGATGTTGGCATAAAACTATTATTGGCAATTGCTGTGATAGCTTGCCGCATCCTTGTACTCTTCTATTCCAAGCCAAGTGTTCTGTCCAGCTTTCTGAGTCATCCAACATTTATTTCTAGATTATGTCAAAGGGAAAAAGGAACATTCCCTCTCAAGCAGCTTCCAGCTCAAAATTTAGTGAAGTAACAGAACCATTACTTTTCCTTCTAAGTCGTTTTTGTATAAAATAGAGCTGGCACTTCCATAGACCTACTAGCTGGAGAAATCATATAAACTGTGCTCCCAGCAATGGACTGCAATCCTATACATCAGACCTTAGCAGCTGGATGTAGAAGATGGAATGAAGCAGCACAGAATAATATGTCACTCTCTGATAGCTTGGCATGGATGCTGAATTAGGAGGGCACACAATTTAGAAGAAAAAACTTGAAAAGAAAGAAGAGCATTTGAATTGTGTTGTCAGTGATGGGCTGGCATCATTATTCCTTAACAACCAGCCATGGGCAGAGAATTGAATAAAACAGCACAGAACATTGCACACTGATAACTCGGATGGGAATTCGGCTGGTACAGCACATGGCAGCTATCTATAACTGTGCCTGTGTAGACCAGGTAGTGTTTTTAGTCTGTATTTGCCAAGAGGTGACTTTATCAAAAGCTTCACAAAGCTCTTTGAAACTGTATGTAAATTCATTCTGTGTAAATAAGGTAAAATCAAATGTTCTCAGGCTATATTCTCTGCAGATCGAATGTTGTTCATTGAGAAAAACAATGAGAATGGGGAAAATACCCTATTATGGCCCTATTATGGTGAAGAGGATCATAGGAGATAAGTATGTCTCTCAGCTCCATCTAGTGGCCATAATGTGATATTCCCCATTCACTTTTTTTTTTTTTTACTAAATGAATTCATAACATTTCATTTAACCACTTGCCTACCATGGACGTCATATGAAGTCCTCCACTTTGTGCGGGGATATCTGAAAGATGCCTGCAGCTGCAGGCATCATTCAGATATCACCGTCTTCAGCCGGCGATTCTGTGCACCATAAGAACGATCAAAGCTGCTTGATCGTTCTTCTAGGCAGTGGGAGGGGACGCCCCCCCCTCCCGCCGCCATCCGGTGCTTCTCCGGGCTCTACCGTGCCATCGGGGGCCCGGAGAGCGAATCCGCCGGCGCTTGTAGCAGATCCATAGAGATGACTGGTGACCAGATGGTCACCGTCATCTCTATGACCGCCAGAGGACCGGGCGCGACGTTATGACGTCACGCCCGGTACCCGGAAGTAAACAAAGCCGCAATCGCGGCTGTAGGCATGTAATCGGTGATTTTTTTTCACCGATTTCATGCTTGTAAGCCTGGAGGAGAGATGTGGCTTTTATTGACCCCACATCTCTCCATAAAGAGGACCTGTCACACGGATTCCTATTAGAAGGGATGTTTACATTCCTTGTAATAGGAATAAAAGTGATCCAAATTTTTTTTTTTTTTTAAAGTGTAAAAATAAAAAATATTAAGTAAAATAAAAATAATTAATTAAAAAATAAAAATGAAAAAGCCCCTGTCCCTGTTATCTCGCGAGCAGAAGCGAACACGCATACAAGTCCCGCCCACATATGTAAACGCCGTTCAAACCCCACATGTGAGGTATTGTCGTGTGCGTTAGAGCGTGTGCAACAATTCTAGCACTAGACCTCCTCTGTAACGTGAAAATAGTAACCTGTAAAAAAATTTAAAGCGTCTCCTATGGAGATTTTTAAGTACCAAAGTTTGGCGCCATTCGATGAGTGCACCCAATTTTACAGCGTGAAATGTTAGGTATCTTTTTACTCGGCGTAACTTCATCTTTCACATTATACAAAAAAATTGGGCTAACTTTACTGTTTTGTTATTTTTTAATTCATGAAAACGTTTTTTTTTTCCCAAAAAAAGGCGTTTGAAAAATGATTGCGGAAATACCTTGCGAGAAAAAAAGTTTCAATGACCGCCATTTTATTCCTTAGAGTGTCTGCTAAAAATAATAATGTTTGGAGGTTCTGATTAATTTTCTAGCAAAAAAATTTAGATTTTTACATGAAGGACAGAAGTGTCAAAATAGGCTCGGTGGACAAGTGGTTAACCTCTTCAGGTCCGCGCTATTAACAGAATACGTGAACAGCGCGGACCTGAGGCGCCGGGGTCACGTCTTTGGACGTGATTTGCTTGTAATTCCCCGCGCGCGCCACAGGGTGGCGCGCGGCGGGGAAAAACAGTCCCGACGCACCACCGAGGATCCGATGCGTGTACCCGGCGGCCGCGATGTCCGTCAGGTACACGCGATCGTCGGTGAGAGAGCAGGGACGTGGAGCTCTGAGTGTAAACACAGAGCTTCACGTCCTGTCAGTGAGGTGACAGATGCTGTTTCTCTTGTACATAGGGAGACAGCATCGGTCACCTCCCCCAGTCACCCCCCTCCCCCCACACAGTTAGAACACACCCAGGCAATACATTTAACCCCTTCCTCACCCCCTAGTGTTAACCCCTTCAATGCCAGTCACATTTATACAGTAATTAGTGCATTTTTATAGCACTGGTCGCTGTATAAATGTGAATGGCGCCAAAAATGTGTCAAAAGTGTCCGATGTGTCCGTCGCAATATCGCAGTCCCAATAAAAATCGCAGATCGCCGCCATTACTAGTAAAAAAAAAATATAAAAAAAAAATCATAATTATGTCCCCTATTTTGTAGGTGCTATAACTTTTGCGCAAAGCAGTCACTTATTGTGATTTTTTTTTTTTTTTTTTACAAAAATACGTAGAAGAATACGTATCGGCCTTAACTGAGAAAAAAAAATATAAAAAAAAATGGGATATTTATTATAGCAACAAGTAAAAAATATATATATATTTTTAAATTGTCGCTCTTTTTTTCATTATAACGCAAAAAATAAAAACCGCACGGGCGATCAAATACCACCAAAAGAAAGCTCTATTTGTGGGGAAAAAAAGGACGCCAATTTTGTTTGGGTGCCACGTCGCACGACCGCGCAATTGTCAGTTAAAGCGACGCAGTGCCGGAAGCTGAAATTTCGCCTGGGCACGAAGGGGGTTTATGTGCCCAGTAAGCAAGTGGTTAAAGAGAATATTGCCTGAGAACATTTGATTTTGCCCTATTCATACAAAACTATATTACATTAAGTTTTGATAAATGAACAGCTATGAGATTTGTTTTATAAATACACTTCCAAATGTTCTAAATGTATGAAAAAGGTACACGTTGGTGCAGAAAGAGGAAGAAATCAGGGAGCTTTATATAGAGTTGAATGACAATTGCAGTTAAACGCTAAGGTAGTAGTCTTGCCAACTATGGATATTGGGAAGCTGCCCTGGCTGACCTCTTCCCCAAAATCTTAATTGCTTACTGGTCATGTTGGCTTTCTGGATTTAAGTGCATTTTTTTTCTGCATCAAAAACACATGGTGAGTAGGTTATATGGTTTTAAATGGCATAGTTAACACCAGTGCTTGCAGTTCCAGTGTGTTCCATAAAAAAATAAAACATGCTGTATTTTTCCTGCACTGGACTGTACTGGAACATGGGATAAAATGCTCTGGAACACGCATGTTCTTATTTAAGGTTAATAAAACAGAGGGGGGGATAAACTGGACTGCATCAAAAACACAAAAAAACTTGCTTGCAGAAAAGCATCTGGAACACATCTGTGTTTCTATGGTGTGAACTGGCCCTTAGTGTGTTTCTGTATCACAAACATATGTGATGATGTTACCCCAAGTAGATTGATACCTAACATGACATGATTTATGGCCCTAGAATTATTGCTCTCACTCTGGCATTCATGATGATACCTCACATATGTGGCACAATTTGTGTTTATTAACGCTGTGCATTTGCGTTGGAGTGTGTACAGGGGTGCTTTTTAAACTTTTTTTTTCATTATACTATGACAAGAGGCCTAAGTAGCCCACTATGTAATGGCATGGGCAGGTGTCAGGAGCGCCTAATGGAGACATCAGGGGTTTATTAGACCAGTGGCAGCAGCTGTGACCTGTTGAATACCAGGACATTTATAAAATTAGGCAAGACATTAACCACTTAAGCCCCGGGCCAATATGCTGCTATATGCCCAGAGGCGTTTTTACAATTCACTACACTGCGTCGCTTTAACAGACAATTGCGCGGTCGTGCGATGTGGCTCCCAAACAAAATTTGCGTCCTTTTCTTTCCACAAATAGAGCTTTCTTTTGATGGTATTTGATTGCCTCTGCGATTTTTATTTTTTGCGCTATAAACAAAAATAGAGCGACAATATTTTTTACTTTTTGTTATAAGAAAAATCAAATAAACTAAATTTTAGTCAAACATTTAGGCCAAAATGTATTCAGCCACATGTCTTTAGTAAAAAAAAAATCGCAATATAAAAAAGAAAATTAGCTACCTAGCGGCAACAGCGACACTAATACAGCGATCAGAAAAACGATCGCTTAGTGACGCTGGCAATAGGGAGTGAAAGGGTTAACTAGGGCGGTGATCAAGGGGTTAAAACTTTATTAGGGGGGGTAGGGGACTACCCTGGACCTAACACTAATTGCCTATCACACTAAGGCCGCTTACACACAATCAAATTTGTCCGCTGAAACTGGTCCGACGGACCAGTTCAGCGGACAAATCCGATCGTGTGTATGGGCTAGCGGACATGTCTGAGCGGCGGACAAATTTTAAAGCATGCTTTAAACTTTGTCCGCCGGAGACATGTCCGTCGTATATGTCCACTGGTTAGTACACTAACCAGCGGACATATCTGCCCGCACAAGCGTCGAATGGATGCGACGCATGCGTGGAAGTGTTTTACTTCCTGGTGCGGTGACGTGGTCAACGTCACCGCCACGTCACCGCGCTGTCTGCCGGCGGGGATTTTGATCCGATGGTGTGTACACGCCGTCGGATGAAAATCCAGAGGAGACATGTCCGCTGGAAACGTGTGTACGCGGCCTAACTCTCACACTGACACTAAATGCAGTGATCAGTAAATATATGATCACTGCAATCAGTGACATTGTGACAGGGGGCTGGGGAGGTGATCTGAAGGGGTTAATGTGCCTATGTGTACTGGTGTCAGTGTAGTGTTAGGTGCGACTTACTGTGATGTATTCTTCTCTCCTCTCGGGGATTAAAAATACCGCCGAGAGGAGAGCTGACATCACTTCCTCTGCCTGTGTTTACATTATACAGGCAGAGGAAGTGACACAGCGGAGGCTCAGGGGTTTGGCTGGGAGCGATCACGAGGGGGCGGACAAAACGAACAGCCGTCCCCTCATCCCAGATCGCTCCCGAAGGTAAGCCGCCCGCGGGACGCATCGGAGGGGGTCCCGATCGGACCCCCGACCCGCAAGAAGGCAGGGACGTACTGGTACGCCCATCTGCCTGTACGTGCCATTCTGTGGACGTACATAGTCGTGCGGCGGGCGTTAAGCGGTTAACCAGTTCCTGCCTGGTCTATAGCAGATTGACTGTCAGGCAGTGGCTTTCCCATTCTGAGTGGATGTCACCCTTGATCGCCGATCCATGGTGACCTGTGTCGCTCGGACCAATCACTATGACATAGGCTTTTTACCATGTGATTAGCTGTGTCCAATCACAGTTTAAATAGGAAGTGCCTGTTATCAGCATTCCTTTCCTCACTCTGACAGCACGTGAGAGGAGAGCTAATAAGCAGCTTTCCTCAGTGCAGAGATGAACACAGATATTCAGTGCAATGATTATCAGTGCAGCCCACCAGTGATGCCAGTCAGTGCCCATTAGAGCTACCTCATCAGTGCCTTCAGTGCTGCATATAAGTGCTACCTCATCAGTGCCACCTCATTAGTGCAGCCTATCGGTGCCCATCAGTGCCGCCTTATCAGCGCACATCAGTGAAGGAGAAAAATCACTTATTTACAAAACCTATAATAGAAACTGTGGAAAACGTTTTTTTTTTGTTTGTGTAGCAAAATTTAACTCAGTGGTGTCTCAAAAAGATAAAAATTTTGTTTGGGTACAATGTAGCATGACCGCACAATTTTATTTTAAAGTATGACAGCGCTTAAAGCTGAAAGTTCTGGACAGGAAGGGGGTGAAAGTGCCCGGGAGGCAAGTGGTTAATGGCAGGTTACCTTGAATTGCTATTAGCTCTGTATGTCTCAGAGGGGCTTAAATTAGTTCATAGGTGCATTCTGTTTAGCTCGGCAACCCAGCCATATTTGTTGTGTATTATCCATTCAGTAGCTGCATCTGTCTTTTAGCTGGATTGGACTTTTCCGGCCAACAGATGTCGTTCCCCTCAGTAGGGGGGTTTGGATAAGGCACATACACATACGTACATACATACTTATCTGTACACTAATGGCTTAAAAAAAAGATCAACCACACATGTCTGTTTACAGAACATTGCCAATGACGTATATGTTGTATATTGCTTTGTATATGTTGTAAGTACTGGCATATACAATTGCTGTTTCAGACTTTGAGCGCCCTCTTGTGGAATCTATTAGAATTATGTATGAATACATTACTATGAAATCTACAGATCTTAACCTCCCTGGCGGTATGATTATTTCAGATTTTAGGTGCTGAAAGCGGTACAATTATTTTGCAAGGTAATTTGGCGTTTTATATTGTATGTCTGTAATTTTTAGGAATAACTCACTTAAATCTGTCCAAACAAGAGTCTAGTAGACATCCCGGGTATGAAAAAGTTTGAAAAACAAAATAAATTATAATATAATAAATAATTATAACAAATAATAATATAATTAAAAAATAATAAAAAAATTCAATAATGTAATCAAATCAAATTTGCTCAGTTGCAGAATTGTCGCTGGCATTACTTTTATTTTTTTATGACGAATTTCCCCACAAATCGCTATCGCTCAATTCTGCAAGTGATTATAATTTATTATCGCTGTTTTCTTGACATAAAGGAACACTTTTTGGTTGCTATGGGCAATCTACAGTTTCCAGGCAGAAAGAACAGTTTTTATTATATAAAAGTACATGCAGGGCACTGGGGAGACCACTAGGGACAAGGGGAGTGTGTATTTATTTCATACAGTACTGTAATCTATAAGATTACAGTATACTGTATTTAATGTATTTATTTACTTTTTTGAATTTGGAGCTGTTCTCCGCCCCTGTGCGTCGTAAAGTCGCAGGGAAAGGAGCTCGGAGGGACTTGGCACTGTGTGAATGGAGCAAGGAGACAGCTCGATCACACAGTGGAGAGACATCGCAGGATCCAGGGACAAGGTAAGTAAATCCTGCCTGTAGCTGCTGCGAGGCGATCCAGAGTCTTACTTGCACAGGGGAAAGTTATTTTTTACCCCCAAACCTCCCCCCCCCCCCCCCCACGTTAGTGCAGATGTGCCGCAGCAAACTTTGTAGTATTTGTGCATGCACGGGAAATCATCTGCATGTGCACAGATGTGCTGGAGGTCTCTCCCAGCACATGAAGGCCAGTTTAAAACATCACAATATCACAAGCTTTGAACATCTCACAAAGCACTGTTCAATAAATCATCCGAGTATGGCACAACTGCAAACCTACCAAGACATGGCAGTCCACTTAAACTGACAAGGGAGGGGGGAAGGAGAGTATTAATCAGAGAAGCAGCCAAGAGGCCCATGATAACTCTGGAGGAGATGCAGAGATCCACAGCTCAGGTGGGAGAATCTGTCCACAGGACAACTATTAGTTATGCACTCCACAAATCTGACCTTTATGGAAGAGTGAGATTGTAAGTGAGAGTGTTTGCAGTTTGCGGGAAGCTATGTGAGGGACACATTAAACTTGTGGAAGAAGGTGCTCTGGTCAGATGAGACCAAAATTGAAATGTTTGTACTAATAGCAAAACGCTATGTGTGGCGGAAAACTAACACTGCACATGACCCTGAACACACCATCCCCACCGTGAAACATGGTGGTGGCAGCATCATGTTGTGGGGGTGATTTTTTTCAGCAAGGACAGTGAAGCTGGTCAGAGTTGATGGGAAGATGGATAGAGGCAATCTTAAAAGAAATCCTTTTAGAGAATGCAAAAAACTTGAAACAGGGCGGAGGTTCACCTTCCAGCAGGACAACGACCCTAAACAGCCAGAGCTACAATGGAATGGTTTAGAATAGATCAAAGCATATTCATGTGTTAGAATGGCCCAAACAAGCACAAAACTACATGGTTTTTCAGCTCTTTAGTGCTACTCTTTGGGCAACTTCTACTAATGTTGTGTTATGGTTAGCAATTCTTTAAGCCTCATATCGGATTTTCCGACGGGAGTTGTGTGATGGCAGTGTTTTTTGTAGGAAAATCCGAACGTTTGTATGCTCCATCGGACAATTGTTTTTGGATTTTCCAACAGCAAATGTAGTATAGCATGCTTCGAAATTTTCCAACAACAAATGTGTGATGTCGGATTATCCGATCATGTGTACACAAGTCCGTCGGAAAAAAATCCAAAGTACAAACACGCATGCTCAGAAGAAATGCACACCATAACAGAAGTTGCCCAAAGGGTGGCGCTAAAGAGCTGAAAAAACATGTTGTTTTGTGTTTGTTGGCCAACAATTGTGTGCCGTTTGTATTCAAGACAAATTCCTGGCAACGCCCTTTGGACAAAAGACCTACGCTTTGTCCGCAGAAAATCTGATCGTGTGTACCAGGCTTTAGACTGGGATGCCATTAAAGTTCATGTGCGTATAGGCAGGTGTCCCAATATTTTTGATAATATGGTGTATCCAAAATCTGCTGCACTTGTTCTCATACGGTCTGTGATGTTTTAAGGATTTTATGAAGCTCAAATAAAGGATTCAAGGAAGCGCACTACATACTTGTTTCTGCTCAGTAGTAGCTCATTGGTTGCAAAGGAAAGATAACAATAGCCACTATATATGTGTGTTTGCATATGTGTGTATGCATTGGTGTGTGCAGTCTATTGTATTAGGCTGCATTCAGACCTTTGCGTAGGCGATTTGCGGCGACAAAAAATAGGCGTTTTGTACGGCGATTTGCGGTGACAAAACACGCTGTGTGTTAACCGCGTTTTTTTTTTACAGTCATTGTCGGCTATGCGGAACGCCAAAGCCGCCCGATTCGCGCGTCGAAAAAGGGTCTGGGACTTGTTTAAAAAGTGGTCGTTCGGCGTTCTATCGACGTACGGCGTTCTGCGTTAGGAGATGTGAACAGTCTCCATAGAGAACAATGCAATTTCGACCCTCCGACGTATTCTAGCGTCGCGCTTCAGGTGTAAAAACGCCTAGGTGTGAATGGAGCCTTAGGGTGTGCACCCCAGAGCACAAATGCACATGTGTTTTTATCAGTAGAGCACTGGACGGTGTCAGAAGTTTTTGTATTTTATTATTTTTTACAATATTTGTTATTATATTTTTTTTTACAATTTTATTTTTGTAGTATTTGTGCATGCGTGGGAAATTATCTGCATGTGCACAGATGTGCTGGAGGTCTCTCCCAGGACACGAAGGCCAGTTTAAAACAGGGTTAGGTTATAAACAAATATCCCAAGCTTTCAACATCTCACTGTTCAATACATCATCCGAATATGGCACAACTGCAAACCTACCAAGACATAGCCGTATTGACTTGAGTATAAGCCTAGGGTGTCCATCTGCATACCTCACTGTGCCTCACTTTTCCTCACTGTGTCCATGTGCATGCCTCACTGTGCCCATGCCTCACTGTGCCCATGCCTCACTGTGTCTTACTCTGTCAATGCCTCACTGTGCCCATGCCTCACTGTGCCCATGCCTCACTGTGCCCATGCCTCACTGTGCCCATGCCTCACTGTGCCCATGCCTCACGGTGTCCATGACTAAACTTGCGTTTAACATGGGATTATATAGAAGGGGCTTCGAAAAATAGGTGCTCCCCGGCTGTAGGTCCTCCAGACAGCAAACTTGTAGAGGAGAACTGGGGCTAAATGTGTGCCAAGTTTCGGGTCCAGGGAACCTAAGGCCGGCCGGTACCGGGTCCCCAAAGTTACCTGAGAAATTACCATTTAACATAAGAGACTATAGAAGGGGTGCTCGAAAAATCGGTGCTCCCCGGCCGTAGGTCCCCCAGGCAACAAACTTTGTACACTTGTAAAGGAAGAGTGTGGCTATATGTGTGCCAGGGGACCTATATGGGGTCCAGGGGACCTATGGCCGGCCAGTACCAGGTCCCCAAAATCTGGGAGATCAGGCGCAAAAAGGTGACACGAGTATAAGCTGAGGGGGGCATTTTCAGCACAAAAAAATGTGCTGAAAAACCTGGCTTATACTCGAGTGTATGTGGTATTTTTTTATTAATGATAATATTAATGATATACAGCATAGCTACCTGTAAATTGCTCTAAGCAGGCAGATCATGATTCTTTCATGCACATTTCTAATGACCCGGGTCTTTTTTTATCTCTGCAGTTCGTCAGAAACGAATTGAAAGGGAGCATCAATAAGTTAAGAGAAGATGAAGATACAGAAGACATCTCTGAGAATAAAGGGAAACAGTTGTAAGCCGGTGACAGCTGCACTATACAGGCAGTCTTATTGGACTACTTTGCATTGCTGATTTTACAAGATTCTGGTCTCAGCACTATTAAGGGGGACATTAAGGAAAATATTATCCAAATACCTGCACTTTTCACCAATGCTGACCAAGTGTAGACTGTACAGACACCCTGTGGCATAAAATGCATGGTAGTTTGATGTTTGGGTCACTTACTTGATATTAATGTTGCCAATCCTTAAGGTGCTGTCATGTGACCATGTTTGTTATGTACATAGAATCACTGTCATGCATTTTTCATATATATCATCTATAAGCTATTGCATTTTTTTAATATATTTTTACATTTGTTCATTTTTTAGGAAAGCAGAAAATATAACACATTTGGAAATACAGCATTTCTTGTTCCTCCGGTAAATTGACAGAGGCAGCCAAATAAGAATTATTGGTGGCAATTTACAAAAACTGGAGTACTCAGAATCAGGTGCAGCTGTGCATGGCAACAGTCAGCTTCTAATTTCAGCTTGTTCAATTAACGTGTTTGTAAATCCTTAACCACTTAAGACCCGGACCAAAATGAAGGTAAAGGACCTTCCCCCTTTTTGCGATTCGGCACTGCGTTGTTTTAACTGACAATTGCGCGGTCGTGCGAAGTGGCTTCCAAACAAAATTTGGCGTCCCTTTTCCCCCACAAATAGAGCTTTCTTTTGGTGGTATTTGATCACCTCTGCGGTTTTTATTTTTTGCGCTATAAACTACGTATTCTTCTACCTATTTTTGGTAAAAAAAATCGCAATAAGCGTTTATCGGTTGGTTTTCGCAAAATTTATAGCGTTTACAAAATAAGGGATAGTTTTATTGCATTTTTATAATTTTTTTTTTTTTTTACTACTAATAGCGGCGATCAGCGATTTTTTCGTGACTGCGACATTATGGAGGACACTTCGGACAATTTTGACACATTTTTGGGACAATTGTCATTTTCACAGCAAAAAATGCATTTAAATTGCATTGTTTACTGTGGAAATGACAGTTGCAGTTTGGGAGTTAACCACAGGGGGCGCTGTGACTTTGAGTGTTCCCTGAGTGTGTGTGTTTACAACTGTAGGGGGGTGTGGTTGTAGATGTGACGTCATCGATCGCGTCCCCCTATAACAGGGATGACGAGATCGATGCTGCGGCCACAGTGAAGCACGGGGAAGCCGTGTTTACACACGGCTCTCCCCGTTCTTCAGCTCCAGGGACGGATCGTCGCACTGCAGCGGCGATCGGGTCCGCGAGTCCCGCGGTCCCGGTCCTGGAGCTTCGGACCGGGTCACGGGAGCACGCCGCGGGCGCGCGCCCGTGACCCACGGCTGGGTACTAAAATCAACGTATATATAAGTTGATGTGCCCAGCCGTGCCATTCTGCCGACGTATATGTGCATTAGGCGGTCCTTAAGTGGTTAAATAATAAAAATAACAAACATGTCTATACTTACCTGCTCTGTGTAATGGTTTTGCACTGAGCAGCCCCGATATTCTTCTGGGGTCCCCTGCCGGTGCTCCACTTAATCGGGTGCCCCCGCGGAAAACCAGTATCTATGGTGGCACCTGTGCGGGCTGATTCCCGAATCACGCTGCTGCGTCCATTGTCACAGACAGCGGGACTCGGCCCTGCCCCGACGTCACAGATTTTGATTGACAGCAGTGGGAGCCAATGGCTGCTATCAATCTATCCAATGAGGAGCAAAACCATCTGGAGCCACTGTGCTCATGCACTTTGCTGGATCGGATCGGGCTTTGGTAAGAAAAAGGGGGGGGTCTGAGGGAGCTACAGCACAGGTTTTTCACCTTATTGCATACAATGCACTAAGGTGAAAAACCTTAAGGCTTTACAACCACTTTAACACCTGGAAGCTGATTGAGTTCTATGCAAAACTGCACCAGATTTTGCATGCTCCAGTTTTAGTAAATCAACCTCACTGTTTAATTTGGTAGATAATGGGATCTTTGCTGAAAGCAGTGGAATTACGTCTATGTCGTCGTCCCTCATGACTTGGGTTTTCAGGTTTCCTTATGCTGAAAGCCCTCTTTCCTGTTGCCTCTTCATTGATGGATATGGCTGCGCCCCCTTAAACCTTGGGTAGCCCTCTAGCGTAGCAATAGAAGGATTCCTCAACCTCACACAAATGTGCCTTTTTTCTGTCCTCTTAGTAGATCCAGGGCCCTCCAGCTTTTCCACTAAGAACTTCTCTCCATCTGGGTTTGGTCTTGATGTGGTGAAGGGGCAGGTGTCACTCCTATTAAGAATGTTATCCCGACTATCCTTGTGGCAAGGTACACGGCTGGAATAACATGCTGTCCTATATTTGAGGATGGTCAATATGGACTATTTAGTTTTTTCCCCATAGTCCCTAACTCTCCTTCCTCCCCCCATCAATTTGACTGTAGGTGATGCCATTTATTTGGAACTTTGTAGGAGTGTCACTATGTGAGAATCTGGGCAGATACCAACAAAGACCAATGGGTAGTTTTGGTCATTTTGGGGAGCTATATCCTAAAATTTTAATTTAAGGATATAGCTAACATTTTGAAATTTTAATTTCAGTTGCTTCAGTTCCTTTCAGATATGAAGGATTTGGACCTTTATTCGACAGCTAGTTGGTCTTCACAAAAATGCCTTTATGTCTCATTACAAGTTTGATTTGGCAGCCAGTGCAGAGTCTTGTGTTGGCTCTTCAGTTCTCCTCTGTATGCTGAGTCACACGTAATTCAAAGGTTTGATATTTTTTGTTCCCACCCTTTTCATTGTGATTATTAGGGTTGTCCCGATACCGATACCAGTATCGGTATATACCAGTACAAGTACTCCCGCAAATACCCCGATACCTAAATAGAATACTACCCCCCCCCCCCCCGCCGCCGCATACCGCCGCGTTAATCCCTGTGCATCACAGCACGCATTAGAGGCACCTTTCGTTTGAATTCTTCTAATGCCCGCCGCGCCGTGTATAGACACTCCCCTTCTCGGGATTGGACAGATCTGTCCAATCCCGAGAAGGGGAGTGTCTATACATGGCGCGGCGGGCATTACATGAATTCAAACGAAAGGTGCCTGTAATGCGTGCTGTGATGCACAGGGATTAACGCGGCAGCAGCTGTATCTACTACTACTAGGTATGGGGGACATGGTTGCAATATGTGGGAGGACAGGACAGGGCTGCAATATGTGGGGGGACAGGGCTGCAATATGTGGGGGGACAGGGCTGCAATATGTGGGGGGACACATTTAAAAAAAGTATCGGTATTCGGTATCGGCGAGTACATGAAAAAAAAGTATCGGTACTTGTACTCGGTCCTAAAACAGTGGTATCGGGACAACCCTAGTGATTATTATAGCTAGCTAGTTATTATCAGTGCTGACATGGGAATAAGCCAGGAATACAGAAAATTGTATTCACCATAATTACCAACATTTTCCTTTTCTGGCACCTCACCATGGCAGCACTATTTCTGACACCGTCCTATGCTGTAGGACTATTTTATGGGAATGCATGTGTGAGGGTGAGAAATCCCTATTGTTACACTGTCCAGGGGTGGAGAAGGCAGAGCCATATCCATCAATGCTGCTATAATTAGGAGCCAGGAGAGGAAAATGATGGTAAATAAGTGAAAAATTGTACTTAGTCTGGCATATTCCTCCATTCACACTAAACAGCATAAATGGGAGAATCTTATCTGCTAGTGACTCGATTCAGACAGGTGCAGAACCCATGGCTGTCTGAATACTTAAACGTTTTCTAATAGGATGCAGCAACTGTTCGGCCAACAATTTTCCACAATTTTTCGATAGATATTTGTTGAGCTGAGTGGTGTTGACAAAGCCCAAATTTCAGCTAATTCAGCAGGAATGAGTCGAAATTCACAATGTGTATGCCCAGCTTTACTCTCAGTTACAGTCTATTAGATTGCAAACTGTAATGAACAGGGTCTTGCATACTTTTTTGCTTACTTTTCTGCATTGTTAAAAAAATATTTTACGATTTGCCTACAGTACAGTGTATGATGATGATGTATAAGTAAATAATAATAGGGACAAACTGGAAAAAACAATTGTTTGGTGGGTAGTAAGGAAACACTTATCACTTATATCTACTGAACCTCCAGAAGAAGGCTTACTTGTGTTATAGCATGCTCTGAGAGTCAGCAACACACTAAAAACAACTGGTCCTTGGAAGAGAAAATGGCCACAAAATAGAAAGTGCTACCACCACTATAATAGTTTACATTGCTTTTTGAAATTAATATTTTATACTAAAATATCTTCCATAAGATTTTTCTTTTCAAAGCAAATCTATTAATGCCTTTTCTTATAGAAGACATGTTTGTGCTTCTGCAACTGGTGAGGCTCGAAAATATCTTCCCCTAAAAGTGATTTCTGGGTGCTGACTGTTAGGCGGCGTACACACGATCAGACATGTCCGAAGAAACTTGTCCGAAGGACCGTTTTCATCGGACAATGCAGAAGTGGTCTGTTGGTCTGATGTGCGTACACACCATCGGACCAAAATCCCCTCGGACCAGAACGCGGTGACGTAGAACACAACGACGTAATGAAAAAAACGAAGTTCAATGCTTCCAAGCATGCGTCGACTTGATTCTGAGCATGCGCAGGTTTTTGGTCCGATGATTTTGTGTACTAACCATCGAACCTGTCCGACGGACAGGTTTTCAAGCATGTTTTGAAACTTTTGTCCGCTGGAAAACGGTGCGGACCAGTTTCAGTAGAGAAAAATATAAAATCCAACAACAATTGTCCGATGGAACTTACAAACGGTCGGATTATCCGACAAAACCCTGCCATCACACATTTTTTGTCGGAAAATCCGATTGTGTGTATGAGGCTTAAGTTTCATGACCCACTCACCTACACATGCCTGTTCTGGGTCAGTGACGTAATAATCTTGTTTAGAAGGATAAAGCCTCATACACACGATCGGATTTTCCGACAACAAATGTGTGATGGCAGGGTTTTGTCGGAAAAACCGTCCATTTGTATGCTCCATCAGACAATTGTTGTCGGATTTTCCGACAAAATTTTTTTTATAGCATGCTTTAAGGCTCCATTCACACTAATGCGTTTTTTGATGCATTTTGCAGAAATGCAGGGAAATCTTTTAACATGGTTTCCTATGGAAATGTTCACATCAATGCGTTTTTGTGCCTCTGCGTTTTTGGAAAGGGTCAGGGACTATTTTTCCTGCAAAAAGCAGCGTTTTGCTGGTAATAGAATTCAATGGACCCGCATCCAAAACGCAAGTATTGCGTTTTTGCCGCGATTTGCGGTTTGCGTTCTTTTTAACCTGTTTTAAGCTGGTTACTAAAGGAAATGTAAAAAATTGCCGGCTGAAAAAAAAAAGGGTTGTACAAGATCTTCTCTTTTGGGTTCTGGATAGTGATAAAGACTCAGTAACTTAAAATTGCCTCACTGCTCCCAGAATTGAGAACTCCATTTGGGCTTGAGTTGTTCTTTAATGTACAGCGTTATGTCATAGTACTTTTACTTTAATGGGACATATAGTTGGGTAGTGTGTTCACTGATTGGTTAGATTGATTGTATCAGTATGTCTGTTTTGGTTTTCACTGTAAATGGCTGAATGAGATCACTGCTTTAGGTTTTTATGAACTTATAGGTCTTATGCTGGCGGAAAGAAGCTGTTATAACATATATAAGGTACAGACAACAATATGAAGCTTGGCTCTTCTACATCACTGTAATGTACATGGACCCGTAGAGCCCATATGTCTGCATCTCACTAAATGCTACTTATTTATGCTATGTTTACACTACTAATTATTTGCTTGGAAAAAATGGTAAATCTATAAACATTATTGTAAATGACAATGTATAATGCACTAATATATAGTATCAGTGTTCAGGATCATGGACATTCCACTACAGCCAGTTTATCAGTGTATGAGAAGGTGCTTTCATTTTATATACTATTTCATTATGTGATGTTATGATGCTAATTTATGAGAAAACATAGAAAACTGACATGTCTTGTATCCAACTATTGCCAAGAAGAGCGTTTAGACATGGACAGGAGGGTGGTGACAACCGCGCTGCCCAAAGAGCGAATTGTGGGTGGTTTCTAATGTGTATAGCCAGCTTTATTTTAAAGCAATTCTTCCTTGCATACATAGGCAAATATTTCTTCTAAAATGAAAAAGGACTTCTGAGGATGTCATTTTTTTTACATGTGACCACTATGAGGGAATGCTCTACTTAAAAAGAAAAGAGAATGGAATGCTCTACTTGCATTACTACCCGAGTTTCCCCCCGAAATTAAGCCCGGGTCTTATATTAATTTTGGCAACAAAACACAAGACACAGTAGGACTTATTTTCCGGGTAGGGCTTATGTAATGTGCTGTCTTCTCTCTGCATGCCTTACAGGAATCCCCAGTGTGAACTGAGTTAAAATGCTTGTAAAATCCTATAATCCACTCTATTACAGTAGTATATAATGTACAGTGTTTGTTTCTGTAATATAATTATGCCAAATATCTTCGTTATAGCGCTGCTCTGTGCTTCTGTGACCCCATGGAGCTCTCTTCCCTGCAATTATATTACAGAAACACACACATTGTACATTATATACTACTGTAATAGAGTGGATTATAGGATTTTACAAGCATTTTAAACTAGGGCTTATTTTCTGGGTAGGGCTTATGTTGCAGCCCTCCTGTAAAATAATGCTAATTCTTATTTTCGAGGTAGGTTGTATTTTCGGGGAAACATGGTACAAGTACTTTCTCCATATGAAGGAATGCCTACTGATTGGCATTATTTCTATTAAGGGATGCTAAATAAAAAATCAAAGTATTAAAATAACAAAACAAACGTGATACTCTCCTGCTCTGTGCAACGGTTTTGCACAGAGCAGTCCCAATCCTTTTCTTTTAGGGTTCCCTGCCAGCACTCCTGGCTCTTACTCCCTGCCGAGTCCCTCCATAGCAAGCCACTTCATATGGGGACCCTCATGCAGGCTTGCTCCTGAGCCACAGTCTGTGTGTCCAATCGAACACAAAGCGTGGCTTAGACCTGACCCCCACTTTCTCCTCGTTGGCAAACCGGCTGTGACTGACAGGCGAATGATTGCAGAAGGTTTTCTACCTTAACCACTTAAGGACCGCCTCCTGCAGATTTACGTCGGCAGAATGGCACGGCTGGGCACATCAACGTATATATACGTTGGTTTTAGTACCCAGCCGTGGGTCGCGGGGGCGCGCGCCCGCGACCCGGTCCGAAGCTCCAGGACCGGGACCGCGGGATTCGCGGACCCGATCGCCGCTGCAGTGCGGCGATCCGTCCCTGGAGCGGAAGAACGGGGAGAGCCGTGTGTACACACGGCTTCCCCGTGCTTCTCTGTGGCCGGAGCATCGATCGCGTCATCCCTGTAATAGGGGGACGCGATCGATGACGTCACACCTACAGCCACACCCCCCTACAGTAGTAAACACACACATTAGGTACACATTCCCTACAGCGCCACCTGTGGTTAACTCCCAAACTGCAACTGTCATTTCCACAGTAAACAATGCAATTTAAATGCATTTTTTGCTGTGAAAATGACAATTGTCCCAAAAATGTGTAAAAATTGTCCGAAGTGTCCGCCATATTGTCGCAGTCACGAAAAAAATCGCTGATCGCCGCTATTAGTAGTAAAAAAAAAAAAAATTAATAAAAATGCAATAAAACTATCCCTTATTTTGTAAATGCTATAAATTTTGCGAAAACCAACCGATAAACGCTTATTGCGATTTTTTTTTACCAAAAATATGTAGAAGAATACGTATCGGCCTAAACTGAGGAAAAAAAATGTTTTTTTATATATTTTTGGGGGATATTTATTATAGCAAAAAGTAAAAAATATTGCATTTTTTTTTAAATTGTCGCTCTATTTTTGTTTATAGCGCAAAAAATAAAAACCGCAGAGGTGATCAAATACCACCAAAAGAAAGCTCTATTTGTGGGAAAAAAAGGACGCAAATTTTGTTTGGGAGCCACGTCGCACGACCGCGCAATTGTCTGTTAAAGCGACGCAGTGCCGAATCGCAAAAACCCCTTGGGTCATTTGCCAGCGTATTGGTCCGGGTCTTAAGTGGTTAAAGAGGAAATAAACCCTGATGGGTTTTTCTTCCTTTCTTCTTCCCTGCAAAGTAAAGGCATTATGTGCTAGTATGCATCGCACTTACCTGTAAACCAAGCCTGCTCTGCCCCTGCTGAAGGCCGCATCCATCTTCACCCATCTTCCTGCTGGGGCCGCCGACTCCGGCTATGTGACTGGCCGGAGCTGCGGAAAGTCACTCTCCTGCATACGCGCAGGAGCAGCCGGTCATGGCACACGTTTCTGAAGAAACGGCATAGGCAACCATTCCTTCTGAGCACCGAATACATCATCAGCGCAGTATACAGTAAATATCTCCTAAACGGCGCATGTTTAGGAGATATTTACAGTGCCTATAGGTAAGCCTTATTATAGGCTTATCTATAGGTACAAATTACACAGGTTTACAAACCTCTTTAATGCATAGAATGCATTAGGGTAAGAAACCTTGAGACTTTAAGAAGCACTTTCAGCTTCTACCCAAGCTCCATCTACAGGAGAACATCCATTTACATCCATGTAATCATTAGCTTCCAGAGCTGCTGGGACAAACAGTCCAGTTAACTGCAGGAGCTATTTTCCTGCATGTAATACACAAACCAGATTGTTATATATATATATATCTTGAAACTGTTGGACTGCATTATGTGACCCAAACATTAAAAAGCAAATTAAACTGCTAAGCTATAGTGTTGAGCGGAATACGCCATATTCGATTTCGCGATATATCACGAATATATAGAAGAATATTCGAGAAATATTCGCTAAAATCGAATATTCGTGATATTTTGTCCAAATAACAATATTGCGAAATTTTGCGAATGCGAAATTTCGCTAATGCGAATGCGAAATTGATTGTGAAATTCTCGTCAACACGCGAAAACGGAGATCATTTCCTGGATTATAAACTAATATGCACTAAACACTAACTCTACTTACACAAACTTATATGACTAAACTAAAGCTATTTTTTTTTTTTTTTATACACAAAACACAGAAGGGCAGAGAAAGTATTTGCGAATATTCGTAATACGAATATTCGCATTGCGAATATTCGGCAACATAAAAGGATCGCCTCAGCTACTCGGCCCAGGGTCTCTAATCATACCAGCAATGCTTTTAGACGTCGATGGAGATCACTAGGATGTGATCTGTTTTAAAAATAAATTTGAAAAAATACGAATATTGGCAATATCGTATATTCACCGCGATATTCGATTTATTTGCGAATACTCGAATATGCAATATTCGTTACGAATATTCGCAATGCGAATATTCGTGAGCAACACTACTAAGCTACACTTAACCACTTAACCCCCGGACCATATTGCTGCCCAACGACCAGAGCACTTTTTGCGATTTGGCACTGCGTCGCTTTAACTGACAATTGCGCGGTCGTGCAACGTGGCTCCCAAACAAAATTGGCGTCCTTTTTTTCCCACAAATAGAGCTTTCTTTTGGTGGTATTTGATCATCTCTGAGGTTTTTATTTTTTGCGCTATAAACAAAAATAGAGCGACTATTTTGAAAAAAATTCAATATTTTTTACTTTTTTCTGTAATAAATATCCCCCAAAAATATATAAAAAACAATTTTTTACTCAGTTTAGGCCGATACGTATTCTTCTACTTACTTTTCGCAAAAGTTATAGCGTTTACAAAATAGGGGGTAGTTTTATGGCATTTTTTTTTTTTTACTAGTATTGGCGGCGATCAGCATTTTTTTTCAGTACTGCGACATTATGGCGGACACTTCGGACACTTTTGACACATTTTTGGGACCATTGGCATTTTTTTAGCGATCAATGCTATAAAAATGCATTGGATTACTATAAAAATGCCATTGGCAGTGAATGGGTTAACACTAGGGGGCAGGGAAGGGGTTAAGTGTGTTCCTGGGTGTGTTCTAACTGTATGGGGGGGGTGGACTCACTAGGGGAAATCACTGATCTTCTGTTCATACAATGTATGATCAGAAGATCAGCGTTTCCCCCGCTGACAGGAACGAGAGCTATGTGTTTACACACATACCTCCCATTCCCCGCTCTGTAACGAGCGATCGCGTGTGCCCAGCGGTCGATCGTGCCCGCCGGGCACGCGCACAGGACTCGGGGGTGAGCGGGGGGCGTGCGCGGGCCGCCGGCGGCGCGCACGCGCCCCCTAGTGGCCGTCGAAAGTGCCGACGTAGAGCTACGGGCTCTTGCCCAGGAGAGCCGACCTGCCGCCTTATAACTGCGGCGGCTGGTCGGCAAGCAGTTAACATAAAGGGGTATAAAAAGTTTTCACAAGTATTCATCTTGTGAACCTGCATGTACTTTCACTTTGTGAGAATAGGGGCAAAAAGATCGTTATTAGGCTTTTTTCCTTATTCGGGTCAAATGTCATTCATACAGAAGAGAGTGGATTCGAACAATACTGCATCAAAAGGGTAACTTCACTTTCGCGAGGAAAAAAAAAAGCTAAGAAAAAATAATGTAGTGTATACAATTGCCACACAAGTCATATTGTAATTGTAGGTTAATAAAAATTACCTTTCCTATTCAATCTTCAGCTGCTCTAATTTTCAGAAAATACAATGCAATATGGCTACCTGGAAGTGTTCTGTACACAGAATGCCCCCCAGAATAAATGTCTTGCTTGTGTGATTGGCTCACTGATTTTCCCAGAAGTCTACACTAAGATACAAGTCAGATATCAGGCATCCCCTGCAGCTAAAATTACATTTTTGGTGAGATACTCCCAATAGGAACACATCTAAAGGGATGCAGGTCCAGCAGCTTTCCTCATTAGAGGCCTGCAGGTGCAAAGCTGATTGATAATTATGAAACCACTCCCATTAGATTCAGTGAGCCCAGGGGCACAGAAAAACACACAGGGATTTCTTCAGAATAACAAAAGGTAGGAATCTGTAACAAAGTTTGTTAAAAAAAAACTTGCAATGTAGGTAGATCACCCAGGGGGGATGTGTTTTTCCCCTCAACAAAAGTAGAGTTACTCTTTCAAGCCATTACATGGAGTGGCCGATAATCATAGGAAATCAGTACTTATTTCCTATGATAATCAGCTCTATCTAGTGGCCATAATGGAGCATTTCCGTGATACACATCAATATTTTTGTTACCAAAAGGCTGTGCTTTTGTAACAGATCCTGGAGTTCAAATTTAAAGCCAGCAAGTGTAGCAAACGAAATTTCAGGCACCCACCAGTGCACCACTACAGACTAGTGGCAAGATTCTAGACAAGTACTGACGGCCTGGGGTGTTACATGCTCCCTCATGCCTGTTATTTTAAAGATGGCTGCAGTAGGGATCATGGGGTGGATGGCAGTGAAGAACACTGGGAAGTGCCTGTTATACACTGCAATGTTGTATTCTTTTTTTTATGTTTCTGATTATGTAACACAAAATTTTCTGTAAACTCTAAACACTATGGGCCAGATTCACGTATTCCAGAGCATCTTTGCTCTGGAGTAACGCTTCTGATTTGCGTTGCGCTGCCGAAATTTTAGGAGCAAGTGCTGTCATTCACGAAGCACTTGCTCCTAAAGTTGCGGCAGCGCATCACAAATGAGCCGGCGGAATTCAAATGTCGCGGGTACGGGGCGTGTAGTATGCTAACTACGCGCGATCCCGCCGCCAACGTACTGCGCATCCGTCGAGTGTCAAAACATCCCCGTGCGCATGCTCCAAAATCTGTGAATGAACGTCAATGACGTCACATTCCCATTCATGACCGTTTTACGCAAGCAACGTTTTTTTTTTTTTCCCGACGCGATGACGACGCCTATACCTAACATAGGATACTCCAACCCCATGTAGGTATATCTATGCGCCGCGTATCCCGTCCGGAAACGTCGTATCGTCATTGCGTCGCGCCGGATTTCGATCGTGAATTGCCGATTTCCGCTCATTAACATATTTTTTGAGCGTAAATCGGCGGGAACGCCCCCGGCGCCATTTTTAAGTTGAAGTAACGATGCGATGGCGAAACTCAGTTACGCTGCTCGCATCGGAACTTCAACCCGGCGTTTCTTGTTTTCTGGTTACAGAAAACAGAAACGCCGGCTCAAAGCCACAGTTAGGCTGGCGGATCACTCGATCCGCCAGCGTAACCTTTCCTGAATCTGGCCCTATGTATCATTCTGTTATCATGTAAACATTGTTAATAATATGTAATAGAATCTGTCTGCTATGGAGTCCTGTAAGGCATCATATGATTTATTTTTTATTTTTGGTAAATTTTGCTGACATTGGGCATTTTCAGTATTGTTTTTATGAAAGTTGCCTGCCATATGCTGGAAAATAGATCAAGTGTGTTATTTTGTCTTTGCATCTCAGGAATGCACCAATAATTCCTATTCACTGAGCTCTTCCCCTGAACACTGTCTGGCTGAGTATTGTATCAACCATTGCTACCTGCTTTGTAATGTGGAAACATTGATGTCAAATTAACTTCTGTGTATCAATAGAAATATAAAACAACGGCTTCCTTTTATGTTTCATTTGTAAAAAAAAAAAGTACTATTAATTTTTGAATAAAAATGTTTTTGAAATTTGTGTGTCATTTGTAAAACTGGAAAGTTATCAAGAAATAATGTGGTAAAATGTTGAGCAGCTTGCATGATACAAAGGAAACGCCAAAAAAAAAGAATTTATAGTGTAGCGCCCCTGTACTTCCAAGTACGGACGCTATTTAAATTTAGTGGGAAAAGATCAGAGTGTAACTTACTCTGATCTCAATTGTGATTGTTTAGGACTCTCTGTTCCAGCTTGGCTGTGCTGTGGGCTAGCTCTGCAGTGCTTGGGGTGTTGCTACACCCCGAGACAGCAGATGGCAGAAGTGGAAGCTGAGTTCCGGGTGCCCTTCTCCAGCAGCCAATCGGCAGGCTTGGGCCTCGCTGGGCATGCTGGGAGAGGGTACTTAGGGGGCAGACGCCATTTTGAGGGGCTTCTTCTTGTTCCTGAGGTGTGGCACCCACCTTTAAGGTGACCACACCGCCGCGCCCCGTGCGTTATGGCCTACCTGGCCGCGCTACGTGGAGTTCCTGGTTCCGGAGCCAAGCTGGTCCGGAACACTTTGAACACAATGGGGACTCCGTTACCTACTGGGTTCCCACCATCGGAGATCCCAAGCGAGTTGTGCTGTTCGGTGGGGAGTCAGTCTGAGGAGAGCCCGGAGGCAGGCGATCCAATAGGGCCTAGACAATCCATCGGGGATCGAGGATACCGTACACTGAGGGCCTATTTCCTCTCTCAGTCGGTACTCTGGCGACAATAAAGGGAAGACTTAGGAGAACTTTTATTCAGGAGGAACACCTCCGGTTCAACACTCAGGGAAGGCCGGTGATAGAGGCGCTTTCCTGACGGTCATTCAGAAGAGCCTGTGGCAGAGGCATCCTTGTCAAGTTTGAGCGATATTCTGGCTGCCAGGTTCTGTGAGAGAGGCCTGTCCAGGTACGCTACACCCACTCAAGTTGGAGTGGCGCAGAAAGACTAATTATTGTTCGGAAGCAGGATTGCTTCAGATATCCAAAGCCTGAGTCTGCTATCCTCCCTCAATCTTTGTCTATCCTTCCAATCACCTGTTTGAATTTTTTTACCCGGCTGGGTAATAAAGAGCACTTATAAAGAGACTTCCTTTCTTGCGGACAATCCTTTATTACCACCGCATTTACCATTCACCCTCGACACCTTATCTGAGCCAATAGATAACATGCCATCCCAAATCTAACCAGCGGCTTCTGAGGGGGTAGTGCTACAATAGTTTATGTAACACATACATAAATAAAATCGCATGATTCCACCATCAACACAGTCATGTTAATAGGGAATCGCTCCTGCAGTGCTATCATGTTCTGCCAGTTGGAGGCCTTCCCTGCTGGCAGAAACCAATGATCACTGCTGGCAGTTATAACCACCACCAGTGATCGCATGAAACAAATCTGATAGGCTGGTTGTAATTCAAGTCAGTCGATGATTCAGCCTGCTTATAGATGGATTGAATCTCAGCCAGTCCCTGCTGAACCAGCCCAGATTCATTCCATCTATAGCCGGGCTTTGAAGAGTATGCATGTTTAAATCCATTCAGTCGTATTTGGCCCTCAGGAACTTTATGGGCCAGCTCTATAAGCACCATGTCTAATAAGCTTGAAAATGGAAACTTGTATCAAATACAGTACCTTCTAGAATATAACTTTTTTGCCATGAATCCATGGTAGCAGGCCTGCCGCGACAAGGCAATCAAACCAAGTAATTGCTTGGGGCCCCCGAGCTGTCCTGGGGCCCCAAGCAGGGCCCCTGCCATGTTTCCTATAAATGCTGCAGCCTCCTGAGCGCTCTATAAAGAGCCACAGGCGGCTGCAGCACTGCTGCCTCTCTCGTCACTTCTCCTCCTTACCCGTAGTGTGGCCAAGCTCCTCTTCCTTCCTCCTGTCAGTCCAGCCAGGTACCGCACCGTACAGGAGATTCAGTTTCCTGTTCCCAGCAAAATAAAATAATACTGAAAATGTTTGTTCTAAAACTTTGCAAATAAATAATCTTTCCCTGTAGATTTAGGCCAAAATGGATTTCGCTACATCTCTTTGGTAAAAAATAAACCAAATCGGTGTATATTAGTTATAGAGTCTACAAACTATGGTATACAGAGTTTTATAGAAAACTCACCCCCTTTAAAATAATCGCATTTTGTTGTTATGCAGCCTAAAATGAAGACAGACAATGTTTCTGTTTTATCCAGCTGTATTTACTAAGTGCAACTCATAACATCCAAGTGAAAGAGAGACCACCAACACCTGAGGAAAACAATAAAAAATAAAATAAAAAACAGAATCACCAAGTTGGAAAAAGGATCACCCCCCTCCTAAAAATGACTTGTAAATACAAGGAGGTATTGCTAATCACATTATCATTTGACTTTCAACTAGTCAGCTGTGGTCATTTTGATTAGCTTGGCATGAAAAGAGCTTTCCTGGAGTGCTCCAAAACCTCCTGGTAGACAGCTGTGGTGACCACGGACTTAATAAAGCACAGAGGACCAACACCAGGAGATGACATGGCTCCCCAAATCAACACAGACTGTGGAAACTTCATACTGGACTTCAAGCATCTTGCAGTGTGTGCCTCTCCATTCTTCCTCAATACTCCGGCTCCTTGGTTTCCGAATGAGATGCAAAATTTGCTCTCATCATAAAAGAGAACTTTGGACTGCTGAGCAACAGACCACGTGTGTTTTTCTTTAGCCCAGGTAAGACTCTTTTGACGTTGTTTGTTGTTCAGGAGGCTTGACAAGAGGAATACGACATTTGAAGCCCATGTCCAGGATCCGTCTGTGTGGTGGCTCTTGATGCACTGACTCCAGCCTCAGTCCACTCCTCGTGAAAGTCCCCAACACTTTTAAATGGCCTTTTCCCAACAATCCTCTCAAGACTGCGGTCATCCCTGCTGCCTGTGCACCTTTTTCTTCCACACTTTTCCCTTCCACTTAACTTTCTATTAATGTGCTTTAATACAGAACTTTGGGAACATCCAACTTCTTTTGCATATACCATTTGAGGCTTTCCCTCCTTATGGAGGGTGTCAGTGATGGTTTTGTGCACAACTGTCAGGTCAGCAGTCTTTCCCATGATTGTAATTCATACTGAACCCGACTGAGAGACCATTTAAAGGCTCATGAACCCTTTGCAGGTGTTATGGCTTAGTTAGTTGATTAGAGTGGGACACTTTGAGCCTGGAATATTGCACATTTTCACAATATTCAAATTTTCTGAGATTGTGGATTTGGGGTTTTCATGAGCTGTAAGACATAATTATCACAATTATGACAAATCACGGTTTGAACTATCTTGCTTTGCATGTAATGAGTCAATGTCATATTCAAATTTTTTGAGTTTCACCTGTACCTGCCTGGCAGCTTTCACCCAAAACCTTACCTCTAGCACCTACCTATGGTAGAGGGTGCTTCATAACCTACTAATCTAGATTTCACTGCATTGGAGTCTTATCAGCTGAAGATGAAGTTTTATGTTTACAGGTTACTGCACTTTGTTGGTGTTATAAAGGATTCACCTTTACAAAATTAAATGCATGGATGTAATGCCATGGTCCTGCAGACTGTGTGTAGCTGTCTGCCCATACCTGTTTTACAGGCAGGCATTTACACTCTTTTTTGGAAAATTATTTTTATTGAAATTTTTCAACAAGACATACAGACACAAATAATAGAGAGTACCATGGCACAAAACTATGTCTCTCGCGACCAACATGGTCATAACATTGACAACATACCTAACATAGGTAACTGCCTACCAACATACCCCCCAACCTCTTCCACCTCCCCCCTCCCTCCCGTAACCCCATAACTCAGTCCACCACCACCTCTGGCGTTAGTACAAGCAAAAGGAGAGTCATGTACTTAAAAATCAGTAATACAAACAGTTATTGGCAGGTATATAGCATACAACTCAGTAGTTAACCACACTCCCCGCCTACATCTCACCCCCACTATGAGAATGGTCCCAGAAGGAATCAACATGGCCCCCCCTCCACCACTACAGCATAAGTAAGCCCATCGGTTTCACATGTAAGGTAAATAATTCAGAAATGAAACCCCCCGTTCAGCCTTCCATTCTATCCTGCAGTGATATCTGCATCAAACCAGGCCCGCCAGACCTTATTAAACTTCTTCTCGCACCCCCTGGAGAGATAGGTTGCCTTGTATAGGGGCATCATTGAGTTCACCAAGCCCTTCCAGAACGCTAGACCCGACGGGGCAGGTGATTTCCACTTAAGTAATATGGCCTTCCTTCCATAGAAAGGCATTTACACTCTAACAGGAAACTCAATGAACTACTAGAACGATCAACAGCACCCTGGTAATTTTTTGAGAACTACAAGCCGACAGCCGCAAAGGCTGTCGGGATTGTAGTTTTACCATTCATAGAACACTGTCACTGAATGATGTGGCTGGGTAAGCGTAACACCGCATGGTGTCCTTTTTTATTAGATTGTGACAGCGAGCGTGGGGAGAAGATCCCTTGAAAATGGGTGTAACATGTAAGGCCCCTTCCACACAGGCTTTCCAATCAGGTCCGCCTGATCAGACATTCTTTTCACCCCTATGGGGCAGCGGATGTCAGCGGTGACATGTCTGCTAACACCCGCTGCTATCTGACTCGAACCTGTCCGCCAAATTCAGATGGACGGTGGCCATATCAGTTATCAGTCTGGCGGATCTGATGGGATCGGATGAAAACGGACAGTCTATTTTCATCTGATCACCCCATAGAGGAGAGCAGGACTCTGACATTGTCGGTCACAGCACAGTGAGTGGAGACGGACCTGTCATCCGCCTGCTCAGCGAGGTACAGCGGATTGATCCCTCAGCTTAGGAAAGCAGAGCCCGCCGAGTGGACCAACCGTGTGAAAGGACCCTAACTTATCCATTAAATAATCACGTTCAAAGTCATGTCTAATATTACCCAGCAGGTGGCAGTATAAGGTCACAACAAACATCTTCACTACTGATGTCAAACGTTAATAACAAATCTTGTTGAGTAATCCAGCAATCACCAATGTCTTATCATTGGGCCTCAAAATATATGAACAATGATTTCCGTTTACAAATCAGGCAAGGTTCACACTGATGTGGTGCAGGAAACTCATCGATCCCATAGTGCAAACTGTTAAAGCGTAACCAACGTCAAAAGCAAAAAATTACACATATTCAAGTTTCACAACTCACAACACAAAAATACATATTGACCTAAACTGATGAATACATATTTTTTTTTACTTTTTATATATTATAGCAGAAAGAAGAAAAATATATATATATATTTTAAAATTGTCGCTCTTTTTTTGGTTTATAGCACAAAAAAAATGAAAAAATGATCAAATACCACCAAAAGAAAGCTCTATTTGTCAGTCAAAGCAACACAGTGCCGTACCGCAAAAAAATGGCCTGGTAATTAAGGGGGTACATACTTCTGGGGGTGAAGTGGTTAAAGCAACGCAGTGCTGTATCGCAAAACATGTCCTGATCAGGAAGTGGGTAAAACCTTCCAGAACTGAAGTGGTTAAAGAAGAATTAATCACTATTTTAATAATAATTATTATTATTCAGTTCCTCATGGGACAAAGATCTTTTATAACTACAATGAAAGCCATTGTTCGTTTTCAACATTCTAGAATCCAAACTGTCATTCTCGTACTTCCTGAAAACAGCAAACATTGTATTCCCCCTGAAGAAGCCTGACTCCATCAAAACTCCCACTGATAGTTAACTGTTCAATGACCCGATAAATTATTGTTATACTTATGTGAAGCTGGAAATCAAGAAGTATCCTTCATGTTAAAGGAGTTGTAAAGGAAAAATCTTTTTTTGCTGAAATGACTGTTTACAGGGTATAGAGACATACCGTGTTTCCCCGAAAATAAGACGTACTCCGAAAATAAGCCGTAGCAAGATTTCGACGCAAGATAGAAATATAAGACACCCCTCCGAAAATAAGACGTAGCGATGTAGTGTCGAATCTCCGAAAATAAGATGTAGTGTCGAATCTCCGAAAATAAGATGTAGTGTCGAATCTCCGAAAATAAGATGTAGTGTCGAATCTCCGAAAATAAGATGTAGTGTCGAATCTCCGAAAATAAGATGTAGTGTCGAATCTTGTAGTGATATCTTGTAGTGGTACAACCAGACAAGATGAGTGCAAAAAGAAAGAGTTATTCTGTTGAGTACAAGAAAGGAATTGTGGAGGACTCCCGAGGCAAGAATCTTACGGCTTTTTGCAAAGAGAAGAAGTTGGATATCCGAATGGTCCAAAAATGGCGTGCAGAATACGATAATCTCAGTCTACAGGTGGACAGAGGAAATGCTAAGAAGCGCAAGTGTGGTTCAGGTAGGCAACCTTTATTTTCTGTAATAAAAATAAGACACCCCCCGAAAATAAGCCATAGTGTGATTTCTTGAGGAAAAAAAAAATATAAGACGGTGTCTTATTTTCGGGGAAACACGGTAATAGTTAACTGATTCCTTTTAAAAATGATTAAAAAAAAGATAAAAATCAATCATATAATGTACCTGTAGTTTCTAGTTTCGTTTTTGCATGCTGTTTCCTGCTTCTGTGATGTACAGAGCCACAGAGCCAATACAGGGCAGTGATGGTTTGTAAAACTAAACTGATTGGTACTGAGGGGTTTTAGACACACAGTAATCACACCTCCTTGATTAGGGACCACAGAGAGAAAGCTCCCAGTACTGTGGTCATCAGGAAACAGACAACCAGGAAGTGTGGAGATCAGAGAAGAATTACAGCAACTTGAGAGCAAAAACGAACAATGAGGACATGAAAACAGCACTGCATTAAGGTAAAGGAAGCTATTAAGAAAAAAAAAAAACCTTTACAAACCCTTTAAGGTCAGAGGTTGGACTATCGTCAGTTTATCTTTTTTCTTTCTCTTTTTATTTATTTATTTATTATTATTATTATTATTATTATTATTATTATTAAAACATTGCCATTGATAGATAATACTTTTGTATATCTCACTTATACAATTTATTGTCTCTTAGTTGACCGGAGCACAAGAAGGAATATGGAAATATATAATTTGGTTGGCCCATGTAAATTAGGTCATGATTATTAAGTATTGTTATTTCCCTTCCTTATTTTCTTTTTTTTTTAAATTCCACTTCTTTCAAAAAAGATATATTAAAATGAATATATTGCAGTATATAAATTCTTAAATGTTTTGGCTGCATTTGTTTTTTTTTGTAGTATTTTTCCCTTTCTCTGCCCATTAACACTGCCTGTCTTAGGATGTTCTCCACTCTGGATAGAGGATTAATATACATTTTTGGTAGAGGAACAGTAAGTAGTGTTAGGCACACTAGCAAAGTTTATTCAAATCAGTTTTTTTTAGAAGAGGCAAGGTATAGTTATTGGTCATATTAGACGAATTGATGGTGTTTTGAAGGCAAAGGGTAATGACACCAAATATTGATTTGATTTGGATTTCTCTTCTGTTTATTTACTTTCCATTTTATTAATTGATAAAAATAAACAATTAACACTTCTAGCTCATTATGCCTTTGACTTGCAGGTTTTTTATTTATTTTTTGCATGGGGGTTTACAATCTCTTTAACCACTTCAACCCCCGGAGGATTTGGCTGCCAAATGACCGGGCCACTTTTTGCGATTCAGCACTGCGTCGCTTTTTTGACAATTGCGCGGCCGTGCGACGTGGCTCCCAAACAAAATTGAGGTCCTGTTTTTCCCTCAAATAGAGCTTTCTTTTGGTGGTATTTGATCACCTCTGTGGTTTTTATTTTTGGCTCTATAAACAAAAAAATTGCGAACATTTTGAAAAGAAAAGCAATATTTTTTACTTTTTGCTATAATAAATTTCCCCAAAAAAGATTATATATATATATATATATAAAAGTTTTTTTTATAAGTTTAAAACAAGTTCTTCATATTTCTGGTAAAAAAAAAAAAAACGCAATAAGCATATATTGATTGGGTTGTGCAAAATCTATAGCCTCTACAAAATAGGGGATAGTTTTATGGCATTTTTATTGTTATTTTTTTTATTAGTAATGGCGGCGATCAACGATTTTTATCGTGACTGCGACATTATGACGGACACATCGGACACTTTTGATGCTATTTTGAGACCATTGTCATTTATACAGCGATCAGTGATATAAAAATTCACTGATTACTGTGTAAATGACACTGACAGGCAAGGGGTTAACCACTAGCGGGTGAGAAAGGGGTTAAATGTGTCCTAGGGAGTGATTCTAACTGTGTGGGGGCTGGGCTTACTGTGACACGACACTGATCGCTGCTCCCAATGACAGGGAGCAGAAAATCACCTTCCTGTCACAAGGCAGAACAGGGAGATGCCTTATTTACCCAGGCATCCTCCCATTCTGCAGCTTTGTGATACGATCGCAGGACATCAGCGGACATCGATTCCGTTGGTCCCGCGGGCACGGTCAAGGAGCTTGTGACAGGGGCACGTGCGTGACGCCGGCATAGCGTGCGCACCCACGCGGTGGCAAATTTAAAGGGACGTATATATACGCTATTTGCCTGTCCGTGCCATTCTGCCAACGTAAAAGTGCCTGCAGCGGTCAGCAAGTGGTTAATAAACTCATTTAGTTGTGTACATATCGGTAAGAATTCTTCCTTGATAAAAGGAGAATACAAAATACAATTTTGGGAGGAATTTCAGAAGGAAGCTCCTTTCTTGCAAATTCACTGTACGTGGGTGTTCGGGGGCACACTATAAGATAAGATACATTTTAGAAGGGATTCCTTCCTCCAAACCTTTTTTCTGATCCTCCTACACAGATTAAGCTCGCTCTCTTAGCATCACATTTGTCATATTCAATATCTAGCAAGGAAAGGAGAACCACAACAAATTTTCATTACACCGAGATGACAAAGGGCTTGTCAAGTTATCTGAGCAATATACGGAGCGTGACTCATCCCGAGTAGGCCGTGTTGTCACGACAACTACTTCAGTGACGTAATCCTTTTCTATTATCCACACTGCATCTCCATCTATTTCCATTCATGAGATCCCCGCATAGTGAAGCATGCTCTATTGTTGCACACACGCAGCTTTCCAACCGCTCTATAATTGCCTCTTTCTGGGAATATTTATAGCTGTATTTTCCGTTACAAACTGAATAGGTTTTCACAGAAATCATGTTATGAATGGAAGTCAAACATTTACTTTGGTGTCATCATTTATATGCAAGTTTTATTCTACAACATGAAACCCATTTACCAAACATTAGTTATTCCAGGTGATAATTTTCACATAAAAGAATATGTAAACCCATAATTTCATGTTCCCGATATGGGACTGCTGTATCTTATGCTCTTCTCTTGGTATTGCTTGCTTTGTGTGAAATTGCTTGTGTTCCTTTCAGTCCCTTTGCTTTCCTAATAAAGACTGATCACACTAAGCAGGAGAGCACAGCATGGTCAGATCTCTATCTGTGATGGAGGGCAGCCTGCTCTCCTCCAATGATCAAGGGTTCAGCAGACATGACCCCCCCCCCCCCCTGCAAAGCCATTTACTGGAAAGCGCACTGTTGTTTCTCCTCCCTGAGCTCCTTATGCAGTTAAGAACAAACTGCAGCATTTTGCTTGCCTTTACCTGGCCCTTGGGGCACTTTTCCTTCTATTGATAACAATGGGACAATATTCCTTCTACTGACATCAGCAATGGGGCAATATTCCTTCACATTACTCCTAAGATAGGGCACTTTTCTTTCCACTGATGTGGTGACACTGATGTGTACTGATGAGACAGCACTGATGAAGAGGTACTAATATGCAGCACTGAGGGGCACGGATACGTGGAAATGGTTGTCACTACTATGTGGGACATAGGGGCAATGATTGTGTTTACAAGTGATTGTGGTGAGCAGAAACCAAAGGGTCTGAGCAAGAGGTGGCGGAACAGAGTTCCACCAAGTTCCCCCTGAAAAAAAGCTCTGGATGTACTGATTGAATAAGAGGGAATACTAATTCCTGGGAGGATGCACTTTGATGGAAGAAAGTTACATGGCCAGGAAGGGATGTGCTGTGATGGTGGGGCGAAACAAAGGGGTGCATTGCAATGTGGGTATGAGGCAGCTGGGGAGGGATGTGCTATGTAGGGGCTGAAGGCACTGTTGCATCTCCTTCTCCTGCCAACAGTGTAGGCTTGCTAGCTGAGATGGGAGTGCTGGCAGTGAGGTAGCCATGATCAGGGCTGGGACAATGGGTATGCAGGAGGGGAAGCTGCCCTGGGCACAGAGCATGAAGCAAGGGAAAAAAGAATGCACAGAGGGCAGTAAACCCATTTTCCTGCATGTATTAACAGTGGGAGAGGGAGTGTAGTTCCACATCCTTGCCATGGCTGCTAAACTAACCTTTCCCGATACTGACCATGAGGAATGTGTTCTCAGAATGGCAGTCCCCTTCCCCTGGCTGTGTGGGGCAGTTAGGTGGTATGGCTTTGTGAGCTGGCAAAGTTGGAGCATTCTCAAGATGCATTAGGTGAAGGTAACAGCCAAGGGAATGGTGGACTGACTAAAAGCTTTTGTCCCAATTCAGCCATTTACTTCTCAGCTTGTCTTGACACACTTAGGCGACATTCGGACTGTGTGTGCTGCAGCCGGTCAGACAGAAGCCAGCTGTTCGTCTGGCTTCTGTCGGAGGTGGATGACTGAGAAAGATCTGCCGATCAGCTCCCGGTCAGTGACTGAGAGCGCTGGCCAGAGTGTTCTGGCGGGGGGCATCCGTCTGTCAGAACACAATAGAACATCAGGAAAGATTGCTGTACTAACATTGGATTGTTAGTACAACGGCTTCAACTTGAGCTGTCAGGTCTTTTTTGTTCAGCCCACTGGGTTGAACGAAAAAAAAAAAAAAATTCTGTGTACTAGGCTTTGGATGTAAACACAGCACTTTTCTCAGCACTGGATGAAGAGGAAACATCTGTTAGGCTGTTGGTCTTCCACTGAGCCCAGTCAATTGCTTCCTATGTAAAGTGGGGGAGTGTTGTTCTGCCTTTCCCATCTCACGCATTAGCACCCCCCAGTGTGGCCAAGAAGTCAGAGAAAGAGGGTTGCAGAGGGGGCTCTGTAGTGAAAGTGGAAGATGAGGAGTGGAAAGTTACCAGTTATGCCGGCCAAACACGTATATAAGAAGGCCAGTATGGTGGCCTGAGTTTATGGGAGGAGCCCGGAGGGTATTTAAAGCGGAGCTCCACCCAGGAAAACAACATTTTCCCATGTTGTTTAAAAAAATCGAATAAAAAAAACCTGAAAAAAAAATACTCACCCGAAATACCTGTTGCTATGCGGAAGTCCGTAATCTGCCTCTTCCACTCCGCGGTGCCTTTTCTTCTTGTCCTTCTCCTTGTGAATGGGGCGCGCTGCTTTCTGGGAACTGTGTGTGTTCTCAGAGAGCAGCGCGCCCATTCACAAGCCAGCGTGAGACTCACACAGGCGCAGTAGGAAATGGGCAGTGAAGCCGTACGGCTTCACTGCCTGTTTCCCATAGTGTGAATGGCGGCACGGGACCCGGAGCGATCGTGGGACCGGCATCGGGGGGCCCATCAGCGCGGGCAAGTAGGACAAGGTAAGTGTCCTTTTTTAAAGTCAGTAGCTACACTGTTAGTAGCTGCTGACTTTAAAAAAAAAAATCGCGGCTGGAGCTCCGCTTTAAGCAGCCCACTCACACATGCTCTTTGTCGGTTCAGTGTGCAGTACTACACGTCACTGGGCCGACTCTCCCCAGCTCACCTCATGTCCGTGAGTCTGCGCATTCAATCGCATTCGACATCGCAAGTGCATTGCGGCTTCTCCGTTCATGGTCTTCGACGGCGGTTCCCGCTTACTGTCGCAGGTTGTATTCAAACCTTTTGTATCATGTGCAATCTTGCAATTCGTTATGCTTCCTATCCTGCATTTCTTTTGTAAAAATCTGCCTCTGAGTTATTGTTGCTCATGTTCTAACATCTTAGTTACAAGCTTGGTACATTTGTAACTTCCTCCTGCCAAACAATTATTTATTTGTATATTCATATTTGTGTCCATGCTTGCTGTCTCATTCATTTGGAGATTAGCATATATTCTTTGTATGGGTTCTTTGGCAGATTGAGGTGGTAATTGAACTCACCTGCTGCCTTGTCTGCACTTGATTAGCCTGGGGGGATGGTGGCTGGTAGCATACACTCTACAACCAATTCACAGCAGATTTGTTCAACACTCCTTACTTCTGATTCGTATGGGATTTGTTTCATGCATTTTACAACCGTTTTTGTATCAGTCATTTCTCTTTATAACCGTTTTGTATCAGATACATTGCATACTTTCCACCATTGCCATTCTATGTTTCCCCCATGCCGTGCGTTTTAGTTTCCGCAGCGGAACTTACGAATTGTTTGTACACGTTTCTTCTCTCTCATTTATTTACCAAAGTTATTGCCTGTGCGTCATGCATGGCGCCACACCACACCACGCCACACTCTTCGGATGTGTTGCACATCCACTGCAGTCCAAGCAAACCCAGTTGCATGTTCATTGTCCCAGGTAGGATTCGTTAGCTTGTTTGTCATGTCAAAATTCGTGGCCACTCATGGTGTCATCCGCATCATGTTCGGTTCCCACAGTGGAGCTTATAAAATATTCGTACGCACTTCTCGTGTTCTATTTTCTACACCAAAAAAAAATAAAAAAACTTTGCCACCACGCAATCTCAGCCCCTCGGCAACCTGACACCTGTTGAGACCATTGCAACCATGCAAAATCGTCTCAGCAGCCTGACACCCTTGTTGAGACCCTTGCAAACGCAATATCGTCTCAGCAGCCCCACACTCATTGAGATCCTTGCAACCACGCAAAATCATCCCAGCAGCCTGACACCATTGTTAAGACCCTTGCAACACTTAACCTTTACAAAACGCAAAATAAAAAATATATATAAAAACTCAAAAAAACGTTGCCACCACGCAATCTCAGCCCCCCGGCAACCTGACACCTGTTGACACCGCTGCAACTACGCAAAATCGTCTCAGCAGCCTGACACCCTTGTTGAGACCCTTGCAAACGCAATACCGTCTCAGCAGCCCCACACTCATCCAGACCCTTGAAACCACACAAAATCATCTCAGCAGCCTGACACCCTTGTTAAGACCCTTGCAACACAAGGCCCTTACAAAAATGCAAAAAAAAAATATATATATATATTTATATATAAAAAAAAACGCAAAAAAAATAAAAAAAATATTTGCCACCATGCAATCTCGGCCAGCAACCTGACACCTGTTGAGACCATTGCAACCACGCAAAATCGTCTCAGCAGCCCTACATTCATCAAGGCCCTTGCAACCACGCAAAACCGTCTCAGCAGCTTGACACCCTTGTTGAGACCCTTGCAAACACAATACCGTCTCAGCAGCCCCACATTCATCAAGGCCCTTGTAACCACGCAATACCGTCTCGGCAGCCTCACATCATTGTTGAGACCCTTGCAAACGCAATACCGTCTCAGCAGCCCCACATTCATCAAGGCCCTTGCAACCACGCAATACCGTCTCGGCAGCCTCACACCATTGTTGAGACCCTTGCAAACGCAATACCGTCTCAGCAGCCCCACACTCATCGAGAGCCTTGCAACCACGCAATACCATCTCGAGCAACCTCCCACTCATCAAAGACCTTTGTGACCACGCAGTCTCGCCCCAGCAACATGGCATTCATTGAGACCCTTACAGCCAGAAAAATGGGTGTTTTTCAGCTGCCCCTGATCTCCCCTCTATGTTATCTTATCAGTACGTCTACACAGGATCCCCAATCGCTCCTCTATGTTATCTTATCAGTACATGTACACAGGATCATTTATAGTCATTTCTAGGCAGTTGAGTTCAGAAACCTTCTCGAAAAAAAAAATGGGTTCAGACGGATGTTCAAAGGCATTCGAAACGCCAATGCCTGTAACAGCTTGTAAACACAGCCAGATGTGGTAACTCATGTTTACCAGCGTTTCATTCACAGTCGTTTTCATTAAAAAAAAAAAGGAAAAAAAGGGGGGAATATTGTCTCAGCAACTTGACACTCATTTGAGACCCTTGCAAAATGTCATCTCAGCTACCTCAAACTCGTCTACACCTTTGCAACCACACAATCTCGTCTCAGCAACCTAACGCCCGTTCAGACCTTTGCAGCTATACAAAGTCGTCTTAGCAAACTGACACTCATTTGACACCATTGCAAACGCAATATCGTCTCAGCAACCTGACACCCGTTCAGACATTTGCAGCCATACATAGTCATCTCAGCAGCCCGACACTCACTTGAGACCATTGCAAACGCAACATCGTCTCAGCAACCCCTCACTTGTTGAGACCCGTGCAACCACACAAGGCCATCTCAAAACAAACCTCATAATCATCGAGACCTTTGCAACCACGCAATATCGTCTCAGCAAACCAGACTGAGACCCTTGCAACCACACAATATTGTCTGCAGCAGTATAAAACACTTTGCAGCACACACCTACGTGCAAACCCGAATACAAACTAAACTTGCAAACACACCTCAGTGACAATCAGCCAAACAAACACACAGTGGCACCCAGTTGGCCATTCATCTTTAGTGGCATCTTTTCCCTGTCTTTTTCCCTGCAGTTAGTTCAGGTTTCCAACCAGCACCAGCGAGTGCACGTTGGTCTGCGAGTGCACGTTGGTCTGCGAGTGCACGTTGGTCTGCGAGTGCACGTTGGTCAGCGAGTGCACGTTGGTCAGCGAGTGCACGTTGATCAGCGAGTGCACGTTGATCAGCGAGTGCACGTTGGTCAGCGAGTGCACGTTGGTCTGCGAGGGCACGTTGGTCAGCGAGTGCACGTATATCGTCTTGTTGAGCACCTGTGTATTGTCTTGATTTTCTCACACCAATGCCAGATCCAGTCCAAGTTCTCAAACTAGACCAAGCATCAGTAGCAGACTTAGCTATGTGGGACAACTTCCCCACCTGATAGAACAGCATTTCAATCTTCATCCCGGCAGTGTCAGCCGAGCCACCACGGGCTTTTGCCTGCATTTTTCGTCCGCCACTGGTTCTCCAAACCTTGGCCCCCAGAATTTCTGCTTCACCCAGTCTTCATCACGCCTCGTGCTGTACCCCATTGTGGCAGCTGCCCAGGTCTGGGGCCACACTTGAACTGGACAGACAGTGTTCTTCACCACAGACAATCAAGCCACAGCCGACTTCATCAATTAAGGTAGATCAAGCCTCTCCCCATCACGTCCTTCCTGCGCAGGCTCGCGCAGCTGTCACTTTGTCACCAGTTTAATATCTTCTGTAGACATGTTCCAGGCAAATGCAAAATCGCAGCTGATGCGCTGTCCCATTCCAACCTTACTTTGTTTTTCCAGCAAGAGCCTGGAGCTGACCCAATAACCATCCCTGTACCACCCTGGTCATTGCTGACGATGGATTGAAGTAGCATCTCACCAACTCAACCCAGCTTATTAACCACTCCTTGGCACGCAACACACTGAAGGTCTATCGCACTGCTTGGAACACTAACCGCTAATTTTTGGCCACTTGCCTCGGAGCAGCAATAGGCAACGTTAGACACTTCCTAGCATTCATATCGTATTTCCACACGCAGCTGACCCTTTCTCACAATACTATCAAACCATATCTAGATGGCGTCCAGCATTTCCTGTCCCTGCAGGACCCCAGTAAACTGTCAGTATTCTCGAGCCCATGCAGTCAAGTCCCTTCTACAGAGCATACAGAAGCACCAACCTGTAGTCAGTGGCGAGCGCCTACCTTTCAAGAGTGCCCTCTTTAGGGACATGTCTGAAATCCTTACTCGTTCCCCATTTAGGGCCTTGCCCAGCATAGTCATCCAAGCAGCCATCTACCAGGCCTTCTACGGTTCCCTACAACCTAGTGAATTTATAGTCAGTGGCTCCGGCAGTCAGACACTGCTCCGACGCCACCCGACTCGCTTTCGAACCCCTACACTCTCAGTCTGCAAACGCAACAAACCAGCCCCGGGGGTTGACATCAACCTGTTTCAGACTAACAATGCCTGGCGCCCAGTGACGGTGCTTGACCGACTACTGCTCCATCTACCCAGCCAATCTGATGGTAGCTTCTTGCTACCCTTTCTAAACCAGCTCCCTGAGTGGCAGACAGTTGTCAAGCATGTCAGAATCCTAAGCAACTCGGGCTTCAAATCCCAGTCGGTTCTCTGGACATTCATTCCGAATTAGAGCAGCCTCAACTGCCTCCCAACAGGGAGTACCAGACCACGTAATCAAGATACCAGGCTGATGGGAAGTCTCCTTGTTTTGCCACATACATCCCAAATCCTCAGGAAGAAATGGCACAAGCCTTTACCAAGCTGGCTCAATAAATACAAGAAATCAATATAAGCTATTTCCCTATCTGAGTCTTTTGCCCCCTTTTCTTGGCATACTGACCAGACCACCAAGGCACACTTCAGGTCTATTTATGTTGTAAGTCTTGTCGCGTGTTTATGTAATCCACATCACTCTCGGTCAGAGGGCCACGACCATAAATAAGAAGGTCAGTATGGTGGCCTGAGTTTATGGGAGGAGCCAGGAGGGTATTTAAGCAGCCCAATCACACATGCTCTTTGTCGGTTCAGTGTGCTGTACTACACGTCACTGGGCCGACTCTCCCCAGCTCACCTCATGTCCGTGAGTCTGCGCATTCAATCGCATTCGACACCCTCCCGTTCTTCCCTTTTTTTTAGGGCACTTCTCAGCATATCCTTTTTCAACAACCACCCATTACTTACTTTGGGTATGCCCCCTTTTCTTGGCATACTGACCAGACCAGCAAGGCACACTTCAGGTCTATTTATGTTGTAAGTCTTGTCGCGTGTTTATGTGATCCACATCACTCTCGGTCAGAGGGCCACGACCATAAACATTTTTGTTTGAAATTTTTCACTTTAAGACTATTCGTTTGATTTTTTAATCATTAGTGGGGTCAAATCAAAATTCATCTTCCACTACGCCCCTCGGAGCCAGCGTCATTGAATTTGATTGACAGCTGTGGGAGCCAATGGCTGGGCTGCTATCAATATATCCAACCAAGAGACGGGAACCCCAGGCAGAGAGATGGCGCATACTCATCGTGGGACATTCCAGGGCTCAGGTAAGTAAAACAGGGGGGCTGGTGACTGACAGAAGTTTTTTCACCTTAATGCAAAGGATGCATTAAGGTGAAAACAGGAGGGTTTACAACCCCTTTAATGTATTTTTCTGTGCTCTTTTTTACCCAGCCGGATAAAAACAATAAAACTTGTGGTGATAGAAGAGTTGAAGTAAAAGCAGAAATAGCAGATTCAGGCGTACAATAGGGAAACAGTCTTGCTTCCAACAACACTTATGCCGCGTACACACGATTGTTTTTCATCATGGAATAAAACGTTGTTTTTCGGCATGAAGAAAAACAAAGTTTTTCCAACTTCATCATTAAAAACAACGTTTGCCCACACACCATCCTTTTTAAAAAAATGATGAGCAAAGCGCGGTGACGTACGACGGCACTCTTAAGGGGAAGTTCCATTCAAGCTCCCGTCTCTAACTTTCTAGCTTCTGAGCATGCGCGGGTTTAAAATGTCCTTTTAAACGTCGTTTTAGCCCACACACAATCATTTTAAATGACGTTTTTAAAAACATTGTTTTAAATCATGCCGAAAAACAATCGTGTGTACGCGGCATTAGTCTTCTTTGCCACTCCAGGCGGAGTAGGTATAGCGTACCTGGACAGGTCTCTCTCACTGACCTGGCAGCCAGAGTATCACTCGGAACTTAGAGGAAATGTCTCCTTAGGATTGAGGTAGCAGAGGTGATCCTCCTTAATAGACTTTGGCCTGGATCTCCTGCAGGTAGTTTGCAGGTTACCGACTTATAGGTGACCAATGTCCAGCCTTTCAGTAACCGGTTACCTTAATCCCCGGTGGATTGTCGAGACCCTATTGGATTGCCAGCCTCTCCTCAGATGGACTCCCCACGAACAGCTTCCTACACGGTTGGGATCTTCTCCGGATTAGGGACCCAGTCGATTACCTGGGGCCCAGCCACAGCTTAAATGTTCCAGACCAACATGGTCCCGGAACTAGGAACAACGCGTGACACGTGCACCCCGGCCTGTAAGGCCATTTCGTCAGGGCACCGTGATACAGTCACCCTAAAGTTGGGTGCCACACTCGAAGAAGAACCCAGACCAATGGCGTCTGTCCCATAAATACCCTCCCCCAGCATGCAGAGCAAGGCTAAACCCTCCTGATAGGCTACTGGGGAAAAGCACCCAAACCTTGACTCCACTGCTGCCACCCATCATCCTGGAGTGGGAACAGCACCCCAAAAACAACTGAATGAGCCCACAGCACAGCCAAGCTGGGACAGAGACCCAATTTGAAAGGATTAACTGGATCAAAGCCAATTAACTCTCTGATCCCCCTTTAAATTTACAACGCACCGCTACTTGGAAGCAACCAGGCGCTACACACACATATATATATATATAAAGATGGGGGAGAGGGTTGGTTTGAGCTTTGAGAAATTGATCTAGTGTAAGATTACTGAGAGCCAATTGCAAGCCTACTAGATTTCAAGAATGACACACAGAACTAAGAAGGATGTGGGGAGCGAAGAACAAGCTGTTAATGAATGCTTGACACAGAGCAGCTCAGATAAAAAAATCAAAACAAATACCATGTCATTTTTAATTTACCACAAGACCCATTGGACTCATTGGGCCAGATTCTCGTAGATTGGCATATTTTTGGCGTAGCGTAGCGTATCCCATTTACACTATGGGCCAGATTCAGGAACACTTGCGCTGGAGTATTTCGATATGCGCCGCGTAACTGTGATGATGCGCCGTCGTTTCTATGTGCCCGTACCCACCAAACTAGATGCGCCCAATAACGGGTCATTTGCGACCGGCGGAACGTTCCGACGCCAGAGTATCGTCAGCGCTTATTTTCGCTGGGCGCATCAGTCGCGCCCATTGATTTCCCATGCAAATATGCAAATGAGGTATTTTTCCCAATTCACGATCGGATTAGCACCATACGCTGGCTACATGCGCCGCGCGTATCTGGTCCGTCCGGCGCAAAGTTATTTCTACAAAAGGCTGCTTTATCTTTACTCCAGACGGTCACAGGTCAGCAGGAGAGCAGCTACAGCAGCGTTACCGACGAAACTAGCAAGCTGAACAACAACACTTGCAAGGACAACACCTCTGTGTGCCAACATGCCAGGGGCACTCGTGGTCCTAAGACTAGTACTGGGTCCCTCGCTACGGAGGAGGCGGGCACGTGAGAGGATATACCGCACTCGTATGAACCTCTTTGGCATGGGGGATGAGGAGGTGTATCGCCTCTTCAGATTCAGCCCTGATGTAATACTTGAACTAACCACAACCCTGCAGGATGACATCACCAGCCCAACACACCGCTCACAAGCAGTGCAGCCACTGGTGAAGGTCCTGGCAACACTTCATTTCCTTGCCAGTGGATCATTCCAGCGTACAAGTGGAGTGGTGGCTGGGATGTCACAGTCCTCCATAAGCAGATGTGTGCACCAGGTTGTCCCTGCAATCCTCAGACGCATGTCCAACCAGTTCATCAGACCCACCACTGAGGAGCTGCGGCTGAAGGCAATGACAGATTTCTACAACATTGCCAGATTCCCACGCACCATCGGGGCCATTGATTGCACACATGTGGCACTCCAGCCCCCCAGTGCCACAGAGCACATATACCGCAATCGGAAGCATTGGCATTCCATCAACGTACAGGTGATAGCTGATGCCCAGCGCCTCATATGGCACGTCCGTGCCAAACACCCCGGGTCCAGCCATGACAGCTTCATATACCGTCAGAGCCCCATCCCTACAGAATTCGAACAGAACATGTATGGGGACAGCTGGCTGGTTGGTGAGTGACATGGGTGGCAGGCATGACTATCCCCTCCCGTGATGCACAACAGAAGTCGCACATGCATGACTAACATTCTCCTGTCTTTTACCTTACAGGTGACTCTGCATATGCACTGGGACCCCATCTAATGACTCCTTTCCGGAACCCCCAAACCAGAGGAGAGAGAAAATACAATGAAGCACACATCAAAACCCGTGCAGTGGTGGAGCAAACATTTGGGCTCCTGAAGTCCCGTTTCCGCTGCCTGGATAAGTCCGGGGGGACCCTATTGTATTGCCCTATCTTTGTGTGTCAGATCATCGCTGCATGTTGTATTCTGCACAACTTTGCCATGAGAAAAGGCCTGCAGATTGACATACGTGATGACCTGACCCCCGACCCACACAGTCCCCACCTGCCAGAGGACACCCAGTCTGCTGATGGAAGAGCAGTCAGGAGGGTCCTCGCCGTAGGCATCTTTGGACACTAAACCAAAACATTAATAACACAGACAATGCACGCGTGTACACCACTGATGTCCCTAGATCACACACACCACATGCACATCGCATTGGATTAGCCCAAGTCCAGCATGTAGGAGTTGGGAGCAGTAACGCCAGCGTCAAGGCCCCAATGATGTCACTGTCCATTCACACACCTTTCACACGTCATTCATTCAGCCGTGGGGTTAACTTCACCACCACGGCCGAGGGTGACACCCCTTACTGTCAGGAGTGCCACCCTCTCACATTCACACACCATTCACACTGTCCCCTGCACTCCTGACCGTGTGCAGTTCAAAATAAATAAAAAATCTCATCACCTGAGCATGAAAATAAAATATTAACTCATAAACTGAGTATAAAAAAAAGCACAAATATAAACCAAATCAAAAATAACCCTCATCTAGGATGACGGGGGCTCCTCCTTGGGGGCACTCTCGGGCTCCTCATCTGCCTGGAGGGAGTGGGTGGTGGTGGGGGTGTGGGGGCATCTTGAGGAGGCTGTTCCCCGGATGGGCCACTCCGGCCAGCTGTTGGCTGCCTGCCCTCCAAGGCCACTGCAATCCTGCTCAGATAAAGGTTCGTCTGGGGGGCGTGTCCAAGATGGCGACCGGACTGGACGTGTAGTAGAGGAGCTCCGTTGCCATACCTGCTAAATATCCTGTTTCCCTGCGGATTATCCTGTTCCAGACTATCTGGGAATCTAACTGATTGCCCCTCGTGTTGGTATGCCCTATAAGCGGAAGAAGATTACTTACCAAAAGCCATCTCCAGCCCGTGTCAACTCTGGTGGCGGGAAGGCCAGACCCCTCGTGGTATCCAACATGGCATCCCAGACCGAGGAAGCGGACCCGGCTATACAAGACCCGGACCACTTTGCTGCTCTGATGCAAGCCATTTCGACCTGCCAGTCTACGCTGACTGAGAAGATTGACACCATGCAGCTGGAGATGGGTTTTATCCGGAAGGATATGGACAAAATCAGGACCCGGCTGACGGAGGCCGAACGCCGGGTAGGAGACACGGAGGAAGTGCTCGGGGATCATGCCTCCTCTCTCCGCACACTCACCACCAAGGTTAGAGCCCTTGAACACCGCGCGGAAGACGCGGAGAATCGCAACCGGAGAAACAATCTTCGTATCATCGGCCTCCCTGAACGAGCAGAAGATCCTGACCCCACGGCTTTCACTGAGCGCCTCCTCCGCCAGTTGCTCCCCCAAGCTGCCTTCTCTCCGTACTTTACTGTGGAGCGAGCCCACAGGATGCCAGCTGCCCGAGGTCCCCCCGGAGCCCCCCCGCGCACGTTCATCCTTCGCCTTCTGAATTTCCGAGACCGGGATGCGGTGCTGCGGGAGAGCAGGAAGATTGAGGCCCTGCGCTTTGAAGGGGCTCGTCTAATGATCTTCCCTGACTTCTCCGTGGAGACACAGAAACAACGGAAGTCATTCGACCAAGTCAAGCAAGCTCTGCGCCAAAGGGGTCTCAAGTACAGTATGCTGTTCCCCGCCCGGCTGCGGGTCCAGGACGGGGAGTCCCATCGATTCTTCACTGTCCCTGATGAGGCGGCCGCCTGGCTGGAGACCCTCCCGCGCCACTGAACTCCTGAAACCGGGACCGTTGTGCCTTCAAAAGAAACTTCCCCCTCCTTTTGTTTTTGTGCTTGATTGGTGATCAGGCCCCCTTTCCTGCTCATCCTGTTGTGCTCTCTGCCTCCCTAGTGCCCTGTCTCAGGTTGCCCCCCGTTCCTCAGCGGGTGAGAGCTGCTGCCCCTGTCACTATTGGCAATGGAGGTGGTCCCCACCATGACATTCCACCTGACACTGACTGCCGTATGACACTGATTACTCCCTCCTGTGTGGGATGGCTCCTCTGCCCCCGAGACACTGGCTGAGGACTTCCCTGTGAGTATGGTGGACAGCCGGGGAGGTAGCTGCTCTGGCGGTTGCTGCCCTCTGGAACGGGGAGGGGGGGGGGGTTTCTCATATATTTGGGGAAGCAATTTTTTTTTATTTTTTTTGGTGTGTGTGTTTTTTTTGTTTGTTTAAATTTTTTTTATTTTTTGCTTGGTTCTACACCATTGGCGTTCACCGTTACAAGAATGTGCCCCCAGCATTGTCTGGGTGAATAGCTTCCCTCGCAGGGAAAACGTTGATTCCAACTGTTTATCCAATTTTTTAACCTTTTCCTTACTTTTTGGACGGAGCGGGTGGCAAAGATGCGGGTTCATTTAGAGAGCATCCTCTATTGGGCCTCCAAGGCGCCCTGTTGGTACATTGCCTCCCAGAGACTAATAGTCATGCTTTGTTCGGGTTATCAAACGCGCCCGAGTTTTAGAGGTTGCGTGGGGTGGGGGGATGGGGGTTTGTTAGATTTTTTTTTCTTCTGTTATTGGTACGGCTTTGGTTTATTTACTGCCAAATATGATTACATGTCTTACTTTTTCCTATTAATTCTGATGAGTATAGTGTGGCTGCTGGATGAAATGTATCTGTGCCACCTACCTACGGGGCTGGGCGGGGGTCCGGATGATGATAGAGCGCTGCCAATTTTCCCCTTGTTGCAATGGCCCCCTTGAGAGTACTATCCTGGAATGTGCGCGGGTTAAACTCCAAATTTAAAAGATCCCTGGTATTCTCATACTTGAAGAAGTACCACCCGCACATATGTATACTCCAGGAGACCCACCTCACTGGGTCCAGAGTCCTCTCTCTTAAAAAACCCTGGGTGGGATCTTATTTTCACTCCACCCATTCCTCTCATTCCCGTGGGGTTAGTGTGTTGATTCATAAGGCGCTCCCATTCGTACTCCTGGACCTCCGCCTGGACCCAGAGGGCCAATATGTCATTATCCATGCTCTTTGTGATAGACTTGAAGTTGTGATAGTTGGTTTATACCTGCCCCCCTCGACAGGTATGACAGTGCTGCGTAGGGTACAGACTATTGTTGCGGACTACCCCTCAACTTATGTAATCTGGGCGGGCGACTTTAATATGGCCCCCAGACCCAATGTTGACAGACTAGGCCCTAACCGGTCGACTGACTCGGCACTGTCCCGATGGGCGGAGGTTTACGGTCTGAACGATGTGTGGAGGTGGAAATACCCATATGACAAACACTTTACATGTCACTCTGCAACTCATGCGACAATGTCCCGTATAGACTTAATCTATGTTACCGATCCTCTCCTATCCAGGGTGGTGGCGGTGTCTCATTTGCCGCGGGGAATATCTGACCATGCTCCGGTTATGTTGGACCTCTCCACGGACTCGACCGCTGCGTTGGGTCTGTGGAGACTTTCCAGGTATTGGATCACAGATGACAGACTAGAACCGCTGATGCTCTCGGAGCTTGGGGACTACTGGACCCATAACGATCATTCGGCCTCCCCCGAGGTGGTTTGGGATGCTTTTAAAGCCTATGCCAGAGGCAGATATCAATATAATATCTCCAAGGTAAGGAAGGAGTCCAGGTTGGAGTTGTCAGAGGCCGAAAGACAGGCTACGAGACTAGAGAATAGATACGCAGACTCACCTAACCAGGGCTCACACTCAGACATGCTTACCGCCTACAGAGAGTTGGCACTCATCCGTGCTGCCTCATGCCGCCGTTTCCTTCTCGCTCAGACCCAGCGAATATTTGAGCAGGGGGAGCGAGCGGGTAGGATGCTAGCCTGGTTGGCAACTGAGCGGTCGGGAAGCTCATGTATAGCAAATATTAGAGATGAGACAGGTACCCTACTTTCGGACCCTGTCTTGATCAATGCCAGGTTTGAGCGTTATTACCGGGAACTTTACACGTCCAGGGCATCATATACCCTGGATGATTTAGACACATTCATGCATTCTCTGGACTTTCCCTCCCTAACATCCGCGGCTAGCCAAACGCTTGAAGCTCCCATCACATTGAAGGAGGTCCAGGGGGCTATTAAATCTCTGCAGGCGGGCAAGACCCCGGGTCCCGATGGACTCCCCACGGAGTTCTACAAAACCAACCTTGAGGTGATAGGCCCCCACTTCTACACCACACTCGCCGCAGCGTTGGAACGACAGAGCCTCCCGACCTCCATGAGGGAGGCGGTAATTGTGGTGATACCTAAACCTGGGAAGGACCCGGAGCTGTGTTCGTCCTATCGGCCTATATCTTTGCTCAATGTCGATGCCAAAATTCTGACTAAGATCCTGGCCAATCGGTTAAACACAGTGATCCTTTCACTGATACATGGTGACCAGACAGGGTTCATGCCAGGGAAAGGTACGGACATAAACATCCGTAGGCTCCACACCAACATAGCACTATTCCGTGAACAGAACACTAATGGGGCGGTGGCCTCACTCGACGCAGAGAAGGCCTTTGACTCAGTAGAGTGGGACTTCCTGTGGCGAGTGTTGACTAAATTTGGGTTCGGTCCTAAGTTTATCAACTGGATTAGACTGCTGTATGAGTCACCTATAGCCAGGGTGCGCACTGGTGGCAATATCTCGCCCCCATTTAGTTTATGCAGGGGGACGCGACAGGGCTGCCCACTGTCCCCAGGGCTCTTCGCCTTGGCCATCGAGCCCATGGCTATCATGCTTCGATCGACGCACGAGGTTAAGGGCCTAGAGGTCGGACCGTTGACCGAAAGGGTGTCGCTATACGCTGACGACACTCTTTTGTATCTTGGTGATGACTCTCACTCCCTGGTGGCGGCCCTCGAGATCATTGACAGGTTTGGTAGGTTCTCTGGGGTTCGTATCAACTGGGGTAAATCTAGTTTGTTCCGACTGTCTGACCTTTCCCCCCCTGCAGTGGACTTGACGCCGCTGAGTAGAGTCACTAAGTTCCGGTACCTCGGGATTGATATTAGCAACGATCTGAATCACTACCTGACCGACAATTTGTACCCGGTCCTACAAGCCCTGACTGTAAAATGCCAGACCTGGAAGACTCTCCCCCTGACTCCGGTGGGACGGGTAAATCTATTGAAGATGGTATTCCTCCCTAAATTGCTCTACATATTCCGAAATACTCCGGTCCCCATCCCTGCTTCCTTCTTTTCTAAGCTAGATAGTGTAGTCTCCTCCTTTATTTGGGGTGGGGGAGCTCCCAGAATAGCACAGCGCAAGCTTCAGCTTCCTCTATCCTCGGGGGGACTGGCCTTACCCTCCTTTAAAAAATATTACTGGGCGGCGGTTTTGGTCACGGTGCGGTGGTGGTTCCAGCAGACTGGGTCCAACCCTGCGGTGAACCTTGAGGCTGCTGCTGTTGGCTCCTACTCGACTCTTTCTAATTTAGTCTATAGGGGACCCAGGGCTACTCCGCAGGTTACCCTTCCAATGCGTACCACGATTCAGGTCTGGGAGAGGGTCACTGCGGCTACCGCGGCCCCTGACTCCATCTCACCTCATGCCCCGCTATGGGGCAACCCAAGACTTCCACATTTCAGATCTATCCCGGACCCCAGTGTCTGGGCCAGATACGGAATAGTGAAAATTCAACATATTATGCCTGCCGGGACGCTGCTCTCTTTCCCAGAACTACGTGAGACATTTAGGCTCCCCTCGTGGATGCTGTTCAGGTATCTGCAGCTGAAACATGCGGCACAGGCACAGTTTCCCAGGGTAACTTCGGTTGAACCACATAGGATAGAGAGATTCCTTATCTCCCGTGGGATTGATAGAATAGTATCCTCCACTTACCTTCGACTCACGTGTGATGGCTCGGGAGGGGATTCCCCCCTTCACCGAATTTGGAAGGCAGACATCCCGGACCTCTCGGACGATGACTGGGAGTCCGCACTGACTCACTACATACCGACAGTAATCTCTGCTAGAGACAGATTTATCCAATTGAAATTTTTACACAGGGCCTACTACACCCCCCAACGGCTTGCCCGGATATTTCGTACTCAGTCAGACCAGTGCCCGAAATGCCAGAGGGAGACGGGAACGTTTTATCATGTCATCTGGGACTGCCCGATCATTCAGGACTATTGGGATGGGGTGGTGGCGGAAATCAACGCCGCTACGGGACTTCGGGTGCCACTAGACCCTAGAGTCCTCCTTCTGGGTATCACCGAGGGTGTGACACAGTCTACACATGCTGGACTGCAATTGTTTTATCTCTGTTTTTACGCCAGGAAAACACTGTTACGCCAATGGAAGTTGGTGACCCCCCCCACGGTGGTTCAGTGGCTAGCCTTGGTTGACTCAGTACTACCCCTTTACAAACTGACGTACATGGGCCGTAAATGCCCTCAGAAGTTTGACAGGGTCTGGGGGTCATGGGTGACGGCTAGAGCAACCTCTACACAGTGACATAACTGAAGATAATCTTGGACTCTGGAATGTCCTACAGGACTGGCTGGGTGTTCTCTGATGCCGTTTGGCGGGAGGGGACCTACACACTACCCCCTACAGCAGGACGCTGCTCACTGCCCTGAAATATCAGTAGGTAATCTTCACCTTGTCCTGTTACCCGACCTAGACCCGTTGGGGTCTCCATCTAGTATGTTACTCTGTACTTCTCTCGGTAATCATTTTGTAATGTAATCTGTATTGTTTGGAATATTGCTGTACCACAGTTTTGCTGATTTATTTTCTGTACTGTTTCCTTTTTTGTTTTCTTTCTCTTTTTTTTTTTTTTTTTTTCTTCTCTTTCTTTTTGCATTAATAAAAATGTTTCTGTTAAAAAAAAAAAAAAGGTTCGTCTGGGCCTGCATCCTCAACTGGCGGGTGATATTGTGCCGCTGGTCACGCTGCCGTTGCCTCCCCTCTTCCCGAATGGCAGCAGTGTTGGCATGTACAGCTGCTGTCAGGTGCCGGACATCAGCCTGCACCTCCCCCAGGCTGGTAACAATGTTCTGAACACCACTGGGCATGGAGCCCAGGCTGTCAGCGACCCGGTCCAGGTGGCCAGCAATCTCCCCCATCTGCTGGGTCTGCTTGGCGTGGTCCAACAGCACCTGGTCCTCGACCAAATCACACACCCCCCTGGTCTTCCGGGTGGCCTTCCTGGGGGCAGAGGAAGGTTGTCCCCGTGGGGATGGAGTCGCCCTTGAGGGGCTACCTAGGATGGGGGAGGGGATCACAGAGGGCCCTGCAGAGGAGGAGGACTCCTCCAACATTAAAATAAACTCCTGTTCAGGGACAGGCTCCTCCACAACCACCTCTGCTGAAGTGGTGTGGGCACTCTCCTCCTCCAGGGCCTCGTCTTCAGCATCCCGTTGGGGGGTTGGGGTGGACTGGCCGGCACGAGATGGCCCAGCACCGTCATCTGTGGATGACACAAAGCAGACACATGTTGGTGGTCCCACACACTTGCCACATGTAAACACCCCCCCCCCCACATGCAACACACCAAAAAGGGGGTAAAAATCACTTACCTGTCCTGGAGCCTTCCTCTACGGAGTCATAGCCAGGGACCCCCTCCAACTGCTCCCTGTCCAGGCAGCGGGCAACCACCTCCTCCTCCGCGGTCAGGGTGACAGGACATGGGGGACCACCACCTGTGCCCCTCTCATGGCTCCTAATGGTGGACACCTTGCCCCTCACCTTGCGCCGCAGGTCATTGATTTTTTTTTTGAATGTCTGAAGCACTCCGGGTGGAGTACCCCAGCACATTGACCCTGGCAGCAATGGTGGCCAGGATACCCTGCTTCCTTTCCCGGCTGGTCTTCCTGCTTTTTTTCCCATGGAGAAAATCATTAAATGCCTCCATAGCCGAGATTATCACAGTGACCTCCTGGGCATTATAGTTTAGGTTCCTCCTCTCTTTGGGGGTAGCGGGAGCAGCCATTACAGGGCAAAAGTATCTTCCCTGGGGTGGGGGGAAATGGAACTACTTTTGCGCCGGAATGGCGTTTCCGCCAGCGCTTTTAAGCGCCCAGCGGAACGCATTGCGCTGACGTTTCCCAGGAAGTGGTGCCGACGAAAGTTGTGAGCATGCGCACAAGGGGGGCGAGTGGAGCCGCACTCACTGCGCATGCTCCGTGGATGATGCGCTGAACGTAAGCCTCTGCGCTGGGCTCCGCCCATCATTTACATATGATCACACCCAGTTCCACTTGCGTCGGGTTACGCCAGCGCATTATCGTTACTCTGGCGCAAGTTTACGCGCAACTGCTATGTGAATTACAGGACTTGCGCTGAAAGGGTCTTCAGAGTAACGTAAATGAGAAGCGTTACTCCAGAAGAAAAGATACTCTCATCTACCTGAATCTGGCCCTATGTCTCCGCAACTTTTACGGGCAAGTGCTGTATTCTCAAAGCAAACGACGTAAACGACGGAAAAACACGACGCTGTCCCGACGTCCATACTTAACATGGCGTACGCCGAACCTACGCAAGGTTACCCCTCATATAGCAGGGGTAACCTTACGCTTACGCAAATGACGTAAACTACGACGACGGGGCGCAAATACGTTCGGGAATACGCGTATCTAGCTCATTTGCATATTCAAAGCAGAAATCGGCGAAAGCGCCACCTAGCGGCCAGCGTAACATTGCAACTTAGATACGATGGTGTAAGTGACTTATGCCAGTCGGATCTACGCCAAATCTATTCGTAACTGATTCTAAGAATCAGTCGCATAGATAGGACGCCTCAGAAACAGAGATACGACGGTGTATCTGGAGATATGCCGTTGAATCTCTTCTGAGAATCTGGCCCATTGGATCCAGCTAAAGAAGCGCAGCCCACTGGAGGAGGGACTATGGAAATGGAGTCGGATGATACCGCAAGCCATGTTATACCAGGGAGCGATTTGCATGATATACCTGCTAAATCAGCTAAGGCACTAAATACTTCAAATAGCCCCAATAGCGCAAATAGTCCGAATATAGAGTGTGCAATTACATTAAACAGACATTATGAGGGCCATTAATACATGTAATAGCTTTCTGAACATTCTAGCACATAAACTAGAGGGAATGAGATAAGATATGAATTTGTTCAGAGAAGCCATGAATACAACTAAAGGAAGAATAACAGGTGTGGAAGAAAGAATAAGTACACTTGAAGACTCCTTACAAACAATTATGAAGTCTGAGAAAAAAACTACACAACAACTATCCCTTTGTGATTCTCGTTTGGAGGATTTGGAGAATCGTCTCTGAAGAAACAATATTAGGGTATTAAGTCTACCCGAACGGGCCGAAGGTAACAACTCTGTAGAATTTATAGAAAGATGGCTTAAAGATACTATATGAGCAGAACAGGAGAGAGCAATCAAGACCTAGAACTTTTATTTTTAAGATGCTGAATTATAAGGATAGAGATATGATACTGCAAAGAGCTAAACAACTTGCAGATATAAGGATGAATGGCTCAGCAAATGTACAGCGCCAAAGAGTGGGTTTTATTGATGTGAAGCGATGCCAGAAACAGATGGACTTTTCCTATGCTATGCTATTTCCAGCTAAGCTAAAAGTAATGACTCAGGACAAGGCTCTTTTTTTTACATCGCGGGACTCAGTGTCCCAATGGCTGGATCGCCACCCATGGTTAAACATTTTTTTTCTTTTTCTGTAAGACATGGTGTGAAAACTTTTTTGCCTCCCTTTTTTGGAAGTGTATCCTTATTTGTTTTTCTCTTCTGAGGAGGGAAAGGGGGAGGGGCAGTAGATAAGAAATTAAGGGGTTAGTGTGGGCTTCAGTTTTTTTGGGGATCATATAACCCCTATGATTGTTTACATTTTTTGGTGTGTATATTATTGTCTTTGTTTGTGTATGAATGTTTCTATGTGTGTGTCCTTATGTGCACCCATATCCAGCGTTTCCATGCGCTGATTTTATAGTGTATGTTTGTCCTTGTTCTTCTGTTTGTTTTTGTATCTGTGTTTGTTCTTAGTCTGTGTATTCCTTCTATTCGATATCTGCTCATTAATTCTACCCTTCTGCTCGGGTCTCAACAGACACATTATATTCTAGAGGGGAATCTATACTCATAGCTAATACAATCGACTTTAAATGTAGGCAGGTTAAGAAGGATAGTAGGGGCAGGTATATTTTTCTAGATTGCTTATTGGCTGGACAGAGATGTGTATTGGCGAACATCTATATCCTCCCACCCTACACCCCGGAAATATTGAAAGAATTCATTGGGTTTGTATCTGATAAATCAGATCGCCTGTGGTTATTAACTAGAGTCTTCAATAACTGTATGATTCCATCGATGGATACATTTTGTCCAGCTGATAAACAATACCCGGAGGGGTCTACAGCTTTCGCTAATTATATAATAGAGATGGGGTTGTTTGACCTTTGGAGACTGCAAAATCTGGTAAGTAGACAATTCTCATGCTCCTCAAATACACATAAAACTCTTTCTAGAATAGATCTGGCGTTAGGATCCCACTCCATGTAGCCATATCTTTGTGAGATCAAATATGAGGCCAGAAGCATATCAGATCACACTCCCCTGGTCTTATCTTTTCTTTTTAAGACCAACAAGGGAGATAAGTTATGGAAGGTTAATCCTTACTGGATATCACTGACATTAACCACTTCCCCACCGCGCCATAAGCATTTTACTGCTACTGCGCGGTGGAGTTGCTTTGACACGACGTCCCTGGGACGTCCTCGTGCACTTCCGCGATTGCGCGTCCCCTGGGACGCGCTCGCGAAAGTGTCCGTGCTCGCCGGGTCTAGAAGACCCGGCGTATCACGGATCACGGTAAATTGCCGCTGATAGCGGCCGTTTACCACGTGATCGCGCCGTCGAATGACGGCGCGATCACTTGTAAACAAACCGGCGTCATTTGATGACGCCGGTTCCTCCCTCTCCTCGCTCTCCTCTCTGTACAGTGTGCGAGGAGAGGGGGGGGGGAGCGGGGTGTCAGCAGCTGAGCTGTGGCTGGATCTGTGACAAATGCAGTCACAGATCCAGCCATCCCTCAAAACACCCCAGCTCTGCAATCCCCTAGTACCCTGCAATCCCCAGTACCCAACAATACCCCAGTACCCCACAACACCCCAATACCCCAGTACCCAACAATACCCCACAATACCCCAGTACCCCACAATACCCCAGTACCCCACAATACCCCAGTACCCAACAATACCCCAGTACCCAACAATACCCCACAATACCCCAGTACCCCACAATACCCCACAATACCCCAGTACCCCACAATACCCCACAATACCCCAGTACCCCACAATACCCCAGTACCCCACAATACCCCAGTACCCGGCAATGCCCCAATACTCAACAATACCCCAATACTCAACAATACCCCAATACTCAACAATACCCCAATACTCGGCATGATACTTTGCAATACCCCAATACTCGGCAATACCCCAATACTCAACAATACCCCAATACTCAACAATACCCCAATACTCAACAATACCCCAATACCCCAATACTCAACAATACCCCAATACTCAACAATACCCCAATACTCAACAATACCCCAATACTCGGCAATACCCCAATACTCGGCATGATACTTTGCAATACCCCAATACTCGGCAATACCCCAATACTCGGCAATACCCCAATACTCTGCATGATACTTTGCAATACCCCAATACTCTGCAATACCCTGCGCGATACTCTGCAATACCGCCTATGGGGATTTTTAAGTAGCGAGGTTTGGCGCCATTCCACGAGTGTGCGCAATTTTGAAGGGTGACATGTTGGGTATCTATTTACTCGGCGTAACTTCATCTTTCACATTATGAAAAAAAATTGGGCTAACTTTATTGTTTTGTTTTGTTTTAAGCACAAAACAGTTTTTTAAAAAACACGCGTTCAATAAATTTCTGCGAAAATACCGTGCGAGATAAAACGTTGTAACGGCCGCCATTGTATTCTCTAGGGTCTTTGCTAAAAAAGCATATATAATGTTTTGGGGTTCTATGTAATTTTCTAGCAAATAAATGATGATTTTTCCATGTAGGAGAGGAATGTCAGAATTGGTCTGGGTGTTCCAGAATGCCTGATGGCGCTCCCTGCATGTTGGGCCTCTGTATGTGGCCACGCTGTGTAAAAGTCTCACACATGGGGTATCGCCATACTCGGGAGGAATAGCAGAATGTGTTTTGGGGTGTAATTTGTGGTATGCATATGCTGTGTGTGAGAAATAATCTGCTAATATGACAGAAACAAGTTTTTTTTTTTTACAGAATTTTCAGTCGTTTTCCTTTAATAGCGCAAAAAATAAAAAACCCAGAAGTGATCAAATACCACTAAAAGAAAGCTCTATTTGTGTGAAAAAAAGGACAAAAATTTCAAATGGGTAGAATGTTGTATGACTGAGTAATTGTCATTCAAACTGTGAGAGCACCGAAAGCTGAAAATTGGTCTGGTTAGGAAGGGGGTTTAAGTGCCCAGTGGTCAAGTGGTTAAACTAGAGATTACTACTTTTCAGAAAATAAATAAATGTACAGTTTCACCCTTAATATATTGTGATACACAGAAAGCCTACCTTAGAAGTATTTTTATTTCACAAATATCCCCAAAAAAGAAGCAATTTAGAAAATGGGACAAAATCTTGGCTGATAATGGTGCAAGTTGAAGCAGATTATGTATCTAATCCTAATAAATATACTCAAATGCAATGGACACATAGTTAAGAAAAATATGCACAAGTAGTCATTAAGAAAGCAGAAAACAAAAGGTTCTTCCTGCAGCAACCTTATTTTAAGGAGGGAGAAGGAACAGGGCGTATATTGGCCTCTGTGGTAAAAATGCAGCGTTCCTCGTCCCTTATAACGGAAATTCAATCCTCTGTATAAGGGAAGACTAACAACACCCCAGAGATTCTCGAGGTGTTTTGGATTTTTTACCAGGAGTTATATAAAAGTAGGATGAGAGGCCAGGAGGGGGGAATGGAAACATTATTTCCGAATATTAATTTGCCAATGCTACTAGATGACGAGAAAGAGGCACTAGAGATAACACTGGAAGAGTTGAGAAATACAGCAGCCAATCTAACCAATAATAAAGCACCTGGAACAGATGGCTTGCCAGGTAAAATTTATAAAACCAATGGAGATGTATTACTACTTGATCTCCTTTCAGTTTTCAATCATGCCTTCGAAGTGGGGTCTTTGCCCCCCTCAATATCTTGAAACCTGGCAAAGATCCAATTATGCCTGATGCATATTATCCAATTTCGCTGTTGACATATGATGTTAAACTTTTGGCAAAGGTAATGGAAACTAGAATTTAAAAATACACTGGCCAATTAATACATTGTGATCAGTCAGGATTTATTCCTAACAGATCAGCAGCTAATAATATTAGATGATTGTTTTTAAATCTACAATACCCATAGATAACACAGGAAATAGGGCCAGATGTGTCCAAGGCTTTTGGTAGTATGGAGTGGGAATTCCTATGGGCCTGTCTAAAAAAAAATTGCAATAGGACCAAGATTCATAAAGTGGGTACAACTGTTATATAGTGCTCTGAGCGCAAGAGTACAGATCAATAGATCTGTATCCTTACCGCGGTCGTGTGACGTGGCTCCCAAACAAAATTGGCGTCCTTTCTTCAAGTAAACTACAAGAAGAACTGTGTTGTGTATTCCTGCTGAGTTATTCCATTAACCACTTAAGACCCGGACCTTTAAGCAGCTAAAGGACCCGGCCAGGTTTTGCGATTCGGCACTGCGTCGCTTTAACAGACAATTGCGCGGTCGTGTGACGTGGCTCCCAAACAAAATTGGCGTCCTTTTTTCCCACAAATAGAGCTTTCTTTTGGTTGTGTTTGATCACGTCTGCGGTTTTAATTTTTTGCGATATAAACAAAAATAGAGCGACAATTTAAAAAAAAAATGCAATATTTTTTACTTTTTGCTATAATAAATATCCCCCAGAAATATATAAAACATTTTTTTTTCTCAGTTTAGGCCGATACGTATTATTCTTCCTATTTTTGGTTAAAAAAAATCGCAATAAGCGTTTATCAGTTGGTTTGGGCAATAATTAAAGTGTTTACAAAATAGGGCATATTTTAATTGCATTTTTATTATTTATTTATTTTTTACTACTAATGGCGGACACTTCAGACAATTTTGACACATTTTTGGGACCATTGTCATTTTCACAGCAAAAAATGCATTTAAAATGCATTGTTTATTGTAAAAATGACAGTGCGGTTTGGGAGTTAACCACAAGGGGGCGCTGAAGGGTTTATGTGTGACCTCATTTGTGTTACTAACTGTAGGGGGGTGTGGCTGTAGGTGTGACGTCATTGATTGTGATTCCCTATGTAAGGGAACACACAATCAATGCGGGCGCCACAGTGAAGAACGGGGAAGCCCTGTTTACACACGGCTCTCCCCGTTCTTCAGCTCTGGGGACCGATCGCAGGACTTCAGTGGCGATCGGGTCCGCGAGTCCCGCAGTCCCGGAGCTTCGGACCGGGTCGCTTGCACGCACCCGCGGCACGCGCGTGACCCCGCGGCTGGGCTTAAAGGGCCACGTACAGGTACGTGGATGTGCCCAGCCGTGCCATTCTGCCAATGTATATCAGCGTGAAGGGGTCCATAAGTGATTAATCACATTGCTAGGTGGGCCAGAGGGGCTGGGACATTTCATTGGGGTTGAAAGGCAGAGTGCTGCAAAAACCCAAAATTCTTTAGTCATTTTTGAGACACTCTTGCTATTGTATGGAGAAGGTCATCAAAGATGTGAGTCTTCAACCACCTCCACTCATTAGGGCAGTGGTTCTCAACTCCCTGTCCTCAGGGCCCACTAACAGGCCAGGTTTGCAAGATAACTGAAATACATCCCAGGTGATATCATTTGCTGCTCAGTGATTGCAGTATTCTAGTCTACATCTCCCCAAGGTAATACTTAAATCTGGCCTGTTAGTGGCCCTGGGGACAAGAGTTTAGAACCACTGCATTAGGTGATGAAAGAAAAAATTATTTTCAAAGCGGGGTCCACACAAAAATGGAACCTTCGCTGTCCGGATCTAAGACAGGTATTTGCACCCACTTCCGGGCATAGACCCCCGCAGTATCTGGGACACACTGGTCCCAGAAAACAGCAGGGACCAGTGGCAATGCGCAGCACAAGTCGCGCATGCGCAGTAGGGAGCCAGCAAGTGAAGCCGCAAAAAATGGTGGACCTCCACTTTAAGCTATGAAGTGGTACTTCAAGCAAAAAGGTCATCTAAATTCCTTATTTAGAAGATAAAGTATCTCAGGCTCTAATGATCAAGGCCAAAGGTGAAGCTAAGATCAAAAGTATTGGGGTCAGGGACCTCCAAAAAGAATAAAAAAAAAATTTCACAATCCAGGGCAACTTAAAATCTACAGATTAGATGGCTTTGCTAATGGTGGTGATAATAAATGTTAGATTGAATATGAAAGGTCAAAACATGGAATTCTAAAGCCTCATAACCCTCTCCAACAGAAGTAAGTGGTTTGGCTGGCTTCGGTCGGACGTGCATGCTAGAAAACCAGCAGCCAACCTGCTACCAATCAGTGCTCTCAGCCAATAGTGGATGGAGAGAGCTGATCAGAGTGATCTGGCAAGGGAACACAACAGCTCAGCGGGGAAGATTGCTGTACTAACGTCGGATAGTTAGTGCAATGGCTCAGGTCGGAGCTGTCAGTTTTGTTTTGTTCAACCAACAAAAACTAGTGGCATTACTTAAAAGATGATCCATGCATATTCAAGGTGTCAAGTGTCCTCTATGCAGGAGCCTCAAATAGCCTATTGACAATTATAAATATTCTGAGAAATGCCCGGGAGATGTCAGTCATAGTGTGTTGTTTCTTGAAGATCTGAAAGGAACAATTACAATTATAGGGCTAGATTCAGGTAGGAGCGGCTTAAATTCAAACCTGCCTAGAGTAGGGTATCTACACTAAGCCGCCGCAACTTTTTCAGGCAAGTGCTTTATTCTCAAAGCACTTGCCTGTAAAGTTGAGGCGGCGTAGCGTAAATGACCCGGCCAAATTCAAATTCGGCGGGTAGGGGGCGTGTATTATTTAAATAACACGCGATCCCGCACCGAACGTACTGCGCATGTGCCGGTCGTGAATTTATCCCAGTGCGCATGCTCCAAATCACGACGTCATTACGACGTGAACGATACTTCAGCAAAGCCCTATTCGCGAACGTTTTACGTAAACGACATGAAAAAAACGCCGGCACGCCGTCCATACTTACCATTGCCTGCATACATACATACAGCAGGGTTACCATTACAACGGACCTACGCTAACGCAAACGACGTAAAAAAAATAGCGCCGGCCGGGTGTACGTTCCGGAATCGGCATATGTGCTCATTTGCATATTTTAGACGGGAACACCACCTAGCGTCCAGCCTAAATATGAAAATAAGATTCAACGGCGTAAGAGACTTATGCCAGTTGAATCCAATGGAAATCTATGCGTTACTGATTCCATGAATCAGTCGCATAGATAGGAGGGCTCAGACGCAGAAATAAGACAGCTTAGGCTGGGTTCACACTACGATTTTCCCGTCCGTCAGCCGCATACGATTTCAGTTTTGAAAACGTACGGGCCCGTACGGGAAAACTCATACATAGACAATGCATTGCAAATCGTATGCACTCAGATGCATCCGGGTGCGTACGATTTGCTGGCAAAACGTTTTTTAACAGTACACAAAACTGTGTTCGACCACGGTTTTGAGTCAGTTTTTGAAACCGTATGGCAAACGCATACGTTTTTTTTTAACATTAAAGTCAATGGAAAACGCACATATGTGCGGTTCCATACGTATAAACCGTATGCGTTTTTCGTCTGCGCATGCGCATTTTCAAAACAAGAAAATCTTTTTTTATTAAATGACACTAATTCCAAAAACGTATGCGTTTTTTTAATCAAAACCTGATGGAACCGTACGCACTTTTTGAAACCGTATACGTTTTATAAACGCATACGTTTACGTACGGTTCAATCAGTTTCAGCCGCATACGTTTTTTCATATAAATCGTATGCGGCTGACGGATGGGAAAATCGTAGTGTGAACCCAGCCTTATCTGGAGATAAGCCGTCTTACTTCTTTCCTGAATCTGGCCCATAATCTCAATGCAGGAACTTCTGATGTTTCCAAAACAAATTAACTACTTAGAAGCCGACTTCTTAGTTTAACACACAGCTCCTTCAGCTGTTTCATACATTCAGCTGAGTCAGCCTTCTGGTTAAAGGCCGATTGATGCTGATTTGCTGATGTTCACTGAAGAAAAGGAGATTTATTTCAATTATTCAATCATGTGCAGATAAAAAAAAAAAAAAACACGAAAGGGCTTTTCTAGTGATTAGATCATCAAAGTGAATCTTCAATCTTTTTTGAGTGAACATTCTCAATTCCTTTAGTAAATCAGCCTTATTGTGTTGTTTTGAGCAGACATTTGTTTGGTCCAGGATTGAATATTATTAACCACTTGTCATAAGACCCTGTTGTTCTGGGCGGACGTCATATGACGTTGCACCATTACAAGCTACTAGGGGGCGTGCGCCAGCCGCGTCACTGGGGACCCGATGTGCATGCCCGGCGGCCACCCACGATTGCCCAGTAACTGAGCAGGAACGTGTAAACACACAGATCCATGTCCTTTCAGGGAGAGGGGACCGACGGTGTGTCCCTTGTACATAGGGACAACCATCGGTCACCTCCCCCAGTCACTCCCCTTCCCCCACAGTAAGAATCACTCCCTAGGGAATACAGTAACCCCTTGATCGCCCATTAGTGTTAACCCCTTCCCTGCCAGTCACATTTATACAGTAATCAATGCATTTTTATAGCAGGGATCGCTGTATAAATGTAAATGGTCCCAAAAATTTGTCAAAAGTGTCCGATGTGTCCGCCGCAATATCGCAGTCCTGATAAAAATCGCTAATCGCCGCCATTACTAGTAAAAAATAAAATAATAATAAAAATGCTATAAATCTATCCCCTATTTTGTAGACCCTATGGCCCGGATCCACATACCACGGCGTATCTTTGTGCGGGCGTAGCGTATCTTATTTACGCTACGCCGCCGCAACTTAGAGAGGCAAGTGCCGTATTCACAAAGCACTTGTGTCCTAAGTTACGGCGGCGTAGCGTAAATGGGCCGGCGTAAGTGGGCGTAATCCAAAGTAGGCAGGTAGGGGGCGTGTTGTATGTAAATGAATAGTGACCCCACGTAAATGCCGAACAAACGACGCATGCGCCGTCCATGGACGTATGCCAGTGCGCATGCTCTGAATCACATCGCAAATACTCAATGCTTTCTACGTGAACGTAACTTACGCACAGCCCTATTCGCGTACGACTTATTCAAACGACGTAAACGACGTACAATTCGACGATGTTCCGATGTCCATACTTAACATTGGCTACGCCTCATATAGCAGGGGTAACTTTACGCCACTCATACGCCTTACGTAAACGACGTATATCAATGCGCCGGGGGCACAAACGTTCGTGAATCTTCCTATCTAGCTCATTTGCATATTTTTAATGGTAACGTCTAATGCGCCCAGCGTAACTATGCGCCCACGATACGCCGGCGTAGGCAAGTTATGCCGGACGACTGAAGCCATGTTTTCAGGCGTTTCTTGCTTTGAGAATCGGCACAAAGATACGACGGCGCACATTTGAAATTACGGCGGCGTATCTGGAGATACGCCGGCATAATTCCTTTGTGGATCTGGGCCTATAACTTTTGCGCAAACCAATCAATATACGCTTATTGCGATTTTTCTTACCAAATAAATGTAGAAGAATACGTATCGGCCTAAACTGAGGAAAAAATTTGTTTAAAAAAAAATAAATGAATATTTACTATAGCAAAAAGTAAAAAATATTGTGTTTTATTTTTCAAACTTGTCCCTCTTCTTTTGTTTATAGCGCAATAAATAAAAACCGAAGAGGTGATCAAATACCACCAAAATAAATTTCTATTTGTTGGAAAAAAATTATAAAAATGTCATTTGGGTACAGTGTTGCATGACTGCGCAATTGTCATTCAAAGTGTGACAGCGCTGAAAGCTGAAAATTGGTCTGGGCAGAAAGGGAGTGAAAGTGCCCTGTAGGCAAGTGGTTAAAGAGCGTTGGACAACATTTTTGTTTTAAAAAGAAGTTGAAGATCAAAACATCCCTTTCTCCTCAAGCCTACAGGAATTTAACCAATTTAACCAACTGTGTGAAAGATATACTAGGAATGGTTCCATAAGGTCAACTATACTGCATAACTCTATGGATGGTTATTTACACCTGTGCATCTCAGGAGCCGAGTGCTGGCTCACCAGTAATTCATTCTTCATCTCACATTCAGTAGTAGAAAAAAGAAAGGTAGCCACACTCAAAAATTATAAGCCATTGTTAAAAATGTATTGAATACAGTACAAGACAGACCACCTATAATTCTGTTCTGGAACATCGCAAGGAAGGATACAACATGGAGTTCAAATCATGACCCTCTTCCAGTTTCCTCAGACTTTGTTTCAGAAAATTAATTTTGCCCTGAAGTTGGCTATGCTAGACCTAAAGCTATGTAAGATATAAGGTTTACGGAAAAAGGCTGGCATGTAGGCTTCATGGACCAACATGTTTTCAGACAGGCATAACAATGAAGATGTGCAGCGGGCCTAGTAATGCAGCTATACATGAGGGCAGGCAAGCAGGCAGGGTGATGAAGTGGTGCAGCAGGACGGGGAATGCAGGCAAGATGAGGGATAAGGTTGGCAGTAAAGGCAAACGGGAAGGACAACAGAGGGGTGCAGCAAGGCAGGCAAGAAGGAAGGATGATGGAGAGGTGCAACAGGTTTAGAAAGCAAAATGAAGAAAGGGTGCAGCAGGATGGGCACACAGGAAGGACAATTGAGGGATACAGTAGGAGTGGAGTAGACAAGCAAGCAGGGTGATGTAGGAGGTCAGTAGGACAAGCAGGTATGTTGATGCAAGTGTGAGGTAGGACAGGCAGAAAGGGTGTTGTGGAGGTGGAGTGGGACAGGCAGGATGATGTAGAAGTGGAGTAAGACAGGCAGGATGATGTAGAAGTGGAGTAGGACAGGCAGGATGATGTAGAAGTGGAGTGGGACAGGCAGGATGATGTAGAAGTGGAGTGGGGGAAGTAGGATGATGTAGAAGAGGAGTGGGACAGGCAGGATGATGTAGAAGTGGACAGGCAGGCAGGGTGATGTAAGAGTGCAGAAAGACAGGCAGGCAGGGTGATTTAGGAATAAAGTAGGAGAGGCAGGCAGGGTGATTTAGGAATAAAGTAGGACAGGCAGGCAGGGTGATTTAGGAATAAAGTAGGACAGGCAGGCAGGGTGATATAGAAATAAAGTAGGACAGGCAGGCAGGGTGATTTAGGAATAAAGTAGGAGAGGCAGGCAGGGTGATTTAGGAATAAAGTAGGACAGGCAGGCAGGGTGATATAGAAATAAAGTAGGACAGGCAGGCAGGGAGATATAGGAATAAAGTAGGACAGGCAGGCTGGGTGATTTAGGAATAAAGTGGGACAGGCAGGCAGGGTGATTTAGGAATAAAGTAGGACAGGCAGGCAGGGTGATATAGGAATAAAGTAGGACAGGCAGGCAGGGTGATATAGGAATAAAGTAGGACATGCAGGCAGGGTGATATAGGAATAAAGTAGGACATGCAGGCAGGGTGATATAGGAATAAAGTAGGACAGGCAGGCAGGGTGATATAGGAATAAAGTAGGACAGGCAGGCAGGGTGAGATAGGAATAAAGTAGAGCAGGCAGGCAGGGTGATATAGGAATAAAGTAGGACAGGCAGGGTGATATAGGAATAAAGTAGGACAGGCAGGCAGGGTGATATAGGAATAAAGTAGGACAGGCAGGCAGGGTGATATAGGAATAAAGTAGGACAGGCAGGCAGGGTGATATAGGAATAAAGTAGAACAGGCAGGCAGGGTGATATAGGAATAAAGTAGGACAGGCAGGCAGGGTGATATAGGAATAAAGTAGGACATGCAGGCAGGGTGATATAGGAATAAAGTAGGACAGGCAGGCAGGGTGAAATAGGAATAAAGTAGGACAGGCAGGCAGGGTGATATAGGAATAAAGTAGGACAGGCAGGCTGGGTGATTTAGGAATAAAGTAGGACAGGCAGGCTGGGTGATTTAGGAATAAAGTGGGACAGGCAGGCAGGGTGATTTAGGAATAAAGTAGGACAGGCAGGCAGGGTGATATAGGAATAAAGTAGGACAGGCAGGCAGGCAGGGTGATATAGGAATAAAGTAGGACATGCAGGCAGGGTGATATAGGAATAAAGTAGGACAGGCAGGCAGGGTGATATAGGAATAAAGTAGGACATGCAGGCAGGGTGATATAGGAATAAAGTAGGACATGCAGGCAGGGTGATATAGGAATAAAGTAGGACATGCAGGCAGGGTGATATAGGAATAAAGTAGGACAGGCAGGCAGGGTGATATAGGAATAAAGTAGGACATGCAGGCAGGGTGATATAGGAATAAAGTAGGACATGCAGGCAGGGTGATATAGGAATAAAGTAGGACAGGCAGGGTGATATGGGAATAAAGTAGGACGGGCAGGGTGATATGGGAATAAAGTAGGACGGGCAGGGTGATATGGGAATAAAGTAGGACATGCAGGCAGGGTGATTTAGGAAAAAAAGTAGGACAGGCAGGCAGGGTGATATGGGAATAAAGTAGGACGGGCAGGCCGGGTGATTTAGGAATAAAGTGGGACAGGCAGGCAGGGTGATTTAGGAATAAAGTAGGACAGGCAGGCAGGGTGATACAGGTGTGGAGTAGGAAAATCAAAGCTTGTGTAGGTGTGGTGTAAGACAGGCAGGCAGCTTTATAAGTGAAACAGGACAAGAAGGCGGAACAACAGAGGGATGCAGCAGGATAAGAAAGTAGGATGACTGAGGGGTTGAGCAGTCAAGAAGGCAGGATGATGAAGTGTAGCAGGATGACAGATGGATACAGCAGGATAGAAAAAAGGCAACATGACAGATAGGGGGTGCAATGGGACAAGAAGAAAGAGAACAGTAAATGGGTGCAGTATGAAAAGTAAGCAGTATGATGAATCCATGTAGCAGGAAAAGAAGACAGGAAATGTGCAACAGGACAAGAAGGGATGTAGGAAGTCAAGGGGTGCAACAGCAGATGAAGACAGAATGATGAGGTGTGATGGAGAGGTTCGGGAGATCAAACAAGCCCTTGGGACAATGGAGTTATGCAGCAGGACAGAAAGGAAAGAACGTGGTGTGTGCAGCAGGACAGTGGGGCTGTGTAACACAACGGGGTAGCAAAATGATGGAGGTGTGTAGCATGAAAAGTAGGCATGATGATGGAGGTGTGCGGTAGGACAGATAGGCAGGATGATGAAGATATACAGGAGGACAGATAGGCAGGATGATGGAGATATACAGGAGGATAGATAGGCAGGATGATGAAGATATACAGGAGGATAGATAGGCAGGATGATGAAGATATACAGGAGGATAGATAGGCAGGATGATGGAGATATACAGGAGGACAGATAGGCAGGATGATGAAGATATACAGGAGGATAGATAGGCAGGATGATGGAGATATACAGGAGGATAGATAGGCAGGATGATGGAGATATACAGGAGGACAGATAGGCAGGATGATGGAGATATACAGGAGGACAGATAGGCAGGATGATGAAGATATACAGGAGGATAGATAGGCAGGATGATGGAGATATACAGGAGGATAGATAGGCAGGATGATGGAGATATACAGGAGGACAGATAGGCAGGATGATGGAGATATACAGGAGGACAGATAGGCAGGATGATGGAGATATACAGGAGGATAGATAGGCAGGATGATGGAGATATACAGGAGGACAGATAGGCAGGATGATGGAGATATACAGGAGGACAGATAGGCAGGATGATGGAGATATACAGGAGGACAGATAGGCAGGATGATGAAGATATACAGGAGGACAGATAGACAGGATGATCGAGATATACAGGAAGACAGATATGTCTTCCTGTATCCAGTAATATGGGCAGATAGATGATGATGGGTGGTAGTAGGATGGGCAGATAGGTGATGATGGTAGGAAGTTAGGGTGATGATGTAGGTGGGTAGTCAGGGTGATGATGATGGATGGTAGAAGTAAGATGGGCAGACAGGTGATGTAGGTAGGTAGTCAGGGTGGTGATGATGGATGGTAGAAGTAGGACGAGCAGACCAGTTATGTAGGTGGGTAGTCAGGCTGGTGGTGATGGATGGTAGGGGGGGCAGACAGGTGATGTAGGTGGGTAGTCAGGGTGATGATGGATGGTAGAAGTAGGACAGGCAGACAGGTGATGTAGGTAGGTAGTCAGGGTGGTAATGGATGGTAGAAGTAGGACGGACAGACATGTGATGTAGGTGGGTAGTAGAAGGGGCAGACAGGTGATGTAGGTAGGTAGTCAGGGTGGTGATGATGGATGGTAAAAGTAGGACGGACAGGTGATGTAGGTAGGTAGTCAGGGTGATGATGGATGGTAGAAGTAGGACGGGCAGACAGGTGATGTAGGTAGGTAGTCAGGGTGGTGATGTAGGTAGGTAGTAGAAGGGGTAGTCAGGGTGGTGATGGTAGAAGTAGGACGGGCAGACAGGTGATGTAGGTATGTAGTCAGGGTGGTGATGTAGGTAGGTAGTAGAAGGGGTAGTCAGGGTGGTGATGGTAGAAGTAGGACGGGCAGACAGGTGATGTAGGTAGGTAGTCAGGGTGGTGATGTAGGTAGGTAGTAGAAGGGGTAGTCAGGGTGGTGATGGTAGAAGTAGGACGGGCAGACAGGTGATGTAGGTAGGTAGTCAGGGTGGTGATGTAGGTAGGTAGTAGAAGGGGTAGTCAGGGTGGTTATGTAGGTAGGTAGTAGAAGGGGTAGTCAGGGTGGTGATGGTAGAAGTAGGACGGGCAGACAGGTGATGTAGGTAGGTAGTCAGGGTGGTGATGATGGATGGTAGGACGGACAGACAGGTGATGTAGGTAGGTAGTGAGGGTGGTGATGATGGATGGTAGGACGGACAGACAGGTGATGTAGGTAGGTAGTCAGGGTGGTGATGATGGATGGTAGGACGGACAGACAGGTGATGTAGGTAGGTAGTCAGGGTGGTGATGATGGATGGTAGGACGGACAGACAGGTGATGTAGGTAGGTAGTGAGGGTGGTGATGATGGATGGTAGGACGGACAGACAGGTGATGTAGGTAGGTAGTCAGGGTGGTGATGATGGATGGTAGGACGGACAGACAGGTGATGTAGGTAGGTAGTCAGGGTGGTGATGATGGATGGTAGGACGGACAGACAGGTGATGTAGGTAGGTAGTGAGGGTGGTGATGATGGATGGTAGGACGGACAGACAGGTGATGTAGGTAGGTAGTCAGGGTGGTGATGATGGATGGTAGGACGGACAGACAGGTGATGTAGGTAGGTAGTGAGGGTGGTGATGATGGATGGTAGGACGGACAGACAGGTGATGTAGGTAGGTAGTCAGGGTGGTGATGATGGATGGTAGGACGGACAGACAGGTGATGTAGGTAGGTAGTCAGGGTGGTGATGATGGATGGTAGGACGGACAGACAGGTGATGTAGGTAGGTAGTGAGGGTGGTGATGATGGATGGTAGGACGGACAGACAGGTGATGTAGGTAGGTAGTCAGGGTGGTGATGATGGATGGTAGGACGGACAGACAGGTGATGTAGGTAGGTAGTCAGGGTGGTGATGATGGATGGTAGGACGGACAGACAGGTAGTAAATTCTCACTGGGGAATTTATTCGTCTCTATGGACACCAGGCCCCGCCCCCCGCTCTCCCGGCCGGTGTAGCGCCCCTAGCGGCGGCCCTCAGTCATGCCAGTGGCGGTGAAGAACCTCCGCCGTACCGTTCTCCCCCCTTAGAAGATGGCGGAACTTTCTCCGGTGCTGCCCCCGCACAGGGATGGAGGGAACCGGCTGGGATACACGGCGTTCCCCGTCTCGGAGGGAGAGTCTGAGGCCGAGCTGTCCCTGAGCCTGGCCCGCACCAAGACCCGCTCATACGGCAGCACGGCCAGCGTGACGACCCCCTGGACTGAGCGCTTCATAGATCACCCGGTCGGCCCCAGTGACACCCTGCAGGGGATCGCTCTGAAGTACGGAGTGACGGTAAGAGGGGGATGGGGGGGACGTGTTCTGTGTTATCTATATGAGGTCATGGTGACCCCCACACATCACATATGACATCACTTCCCCCCGGGGTCACACTATTGCTGACTTGCTGCAATGGCTGGGATAAGGCATCAGGCTTCATATGAGCAATGACCCCTCACTGCTCTCTGTAGGCCCCATTCACATCCAGTGTGGCGAGCTTTTCACTTCAATGGACTGGGCTACACACTATAAACATGGCAAAACCTCTCCAACACCTTTCCTGGCCTAGAGGTTTGTGTATTTTTCCCACCGCGCAAAAACCTGCTCGGCCCCTTCGCTGTGTTGGGGTGCCATTAGCACCTTGGCGGCGAGCGCACGCAGATATGAAGCCTATTGGTGGCCTTGGTGCCGAGTGGTTTTGCACAGAATGCCGATCTTTCCTGCTGGGGATTTTAGCACCCCCGCTTCTGTGTCTGCCACCATAGTAGGAACCTGCTTGTTATAGGGCAGTGATTGGGAACCTCGGCACCCCAGATGCTTTGGAATTACATTTCCCATGATGCTCCACTACTGCAGAGTTCATGAGCATCATGGGAAATGTGGTGCCAAGGCTCTCCATCACTGCTATAAGCGCACATAATCCCAAGCCGGGCTGTGTGGTTCCCTAAACACCTACAGCACAGTTGAGACCCACCCACTAAATTTGGCTGACATTGGCAAGACACAATGGCTCCCCCTGCTGTCAGCCGAGCCTGTGAGAGCGGGGGAGGAGGGAGTAGACCAGCAGACGGGCACAGCACTGGATCAATACAGGACTCCAGTAAGTATTTGGGGGACTGGCACAGCAATTGGCGGGGAATGCACTAAAGCAAAAAAAAAATTCACCTTTAGAACCAATTTAATGGCATCGCAAGTGCAACACACGCTTAATGCACGCTTTTCACATGTTCCCACAACACACAGATGTGAACGCAGCCTAAGCCCAGGTTCACACTAGAACGCAGCGCTGGCAACCCCCGATCTCCCTCGGTTCACACTAGAACGCAGTGCTGACAACCCCCGATCTCCCTCAGTTCACACTAGAACGCATCGCTGGCAACCCCCGATCTCCCTCGGTTCACACTAGAATGCAGTGCTGACAACCCCCGATCTCCCTCGGTTCACACTAAAACGCAGTGCTGACAACCCCCGATCTCCCTCGGTTCACACTAGAACGCAGCGCTGGCAACCCCCGATCTCCCTCGGTTCACACTAGAACGCAGCACTGGCAACCCCCGATCTCCCTCGGTTCACACTAGAACGCAGTGCTGACAACCCCCGATCTCCCTCGGTTCACACTAGAACGCAGCGCTGGCAACCCCCGATCTCCCTCGGTTCACACTAGAACGCAGTGCTGACAACCCCCGATCTCCGTCGGTTCACACTAGAACGCAGCGCTGGCAACCCCCGATCTCCCTCGGTTCACACTAGAACGCAGTGCTGACAACCCCCGATCTCCCTCGGTTCACACTAGAACGCATCGCTGGCAACCCCCGATCTCCCTCGGTTCACACTAGAACGCAGCGCTGGCAACCCCCGATCTCCCTCGGTTCACACTAGAACGCAGCGCTGGTAACCCCCCGATCTCCCTCGATTCACACTAGAACGCAGCGCTGGTAACCCCCCGATCTCCCTCGGTTCACACTAGAACGCAGCGCTGGCAACCCCCGATCTCCCTCGGTTCACACTAGAACGCAGTGCTGACAACCCCTCGATCTCCCTCGGTTCACACTAGAACGCAGTGCTGACAACCCCCGATCTCCCTCGGTTCACACTAGAACGCAGCGCTGGCAACCCCCGATCTCCCTCGGTTCACACTAGAACGCAGTGCTGACAACCCCCGATCTCCCTCGGTTCACACTAGAACGCAGTGCTGACAACCCCCGATCTCCCTCGGTTCACACTAGAACGCAGTGCTGACAACCCCTCGATCTCCCTCGGGCTCACACTAGAACGCAGTGCTGACAACCCCCGATCTCCCTCGGTTCACACTAGAACGCAGTGCTGGCAACCCCCGATCTCCCTAGATTCACACTAGAACGCAGTGCTGGCAACCCCCGATCTCCCTCGGTTCACACTAGAACGCAGCGCTGGCAACCCCCGATCTCCCTAGATTCACACTAGAACGCAGCGCTGGCAACCCCCGATCTCCCTAGATTCACACTAGAACACAGCGCTGGCAACCCCCCGATCTCCCTCGGTTCACACTAGAACGCAGCGCTGGCAACCCCCGATCTCCCTAGATTCACACTAGAACACAGCGCTGACAACCCCCGATCTCCCTCGGTTCACACTAGAACGCAGCGCTGGCAACCCCCCGATCTCCCTCGGTTCACACTAGAACGCAGCGCTGGCAACCCCCGATCTCCCTAGATTCACAGTAGAACGCAGTGCTGACAACCCCCGATCTCCCTCGATTCACACTAGAACGCAGTGCTGGCAACCCCCGATCTCCCTCGGTTCACACTAGAACGCAGCGCTGGCAACCCCCGATCTCCCTCGGTTCACACTAGAACGCAGCGCTGGCAACCCCCGATCTCCCTCGGTTCACACTAGAACGCAGCGCTGGCAACCCCCGATCTCCCTCGGTTCACACTAGAACGCAGCGCTGGCAACCCCCGATCTCCCTCGGTTCACACTAGAACGCGCAGAGCTGAAGCGCTGGCAACCCCCGATCTCCCTCGGTTCACACTAGAGCGCAGCGCTGGCAACCCCCGATCTCCCTCGGTTCACACTAGAACGCAGCGCTGGCAACCCCCGATCTCCCTCTGTTCACACTAGAACGCAGCGCTGGCAACCCCCGATCTCCCTAGATTCACACTAGAACGCAGCGCTGGCAACCCCCGATCTCCCTCGGTTCACACTAGAACGCAGCGCTGACAACCCCCGATCTCCCTAGATTCACACTAGAACGCAGCGCTGGCAACCCCCGATCTCCCTAGATTCACACTAGAACGCAGCGCTGGCAACCCCCGATCTCCCTAGATTCACACTAGAACGCAGCGCTGGCAACCCCTGATCTCCCTCGATTCACACTAGAACGCAGCGCTGGCAACCCCCGATCTCCCTCGGTTCACACTAGAACGCAGCGCTGGCAACCCCTGATCTCCCTCGATTCACACTAGAACGCAGTGCTGGCAACCCCCGATCTCCCTCGGTTCACACTAGAACGCAGAGCTGAAAACCCCCGATCTCCCTCGGTTCACACTAGAGCGCAGCGCTGGCAACCCCCGATCTCCCTCGGTTCACACTAGAACGCAGCGCTGGCAACCCCCGATCTCCCTCTGTTCACACTAGAACGCAGCGCTGGCAACCCCCGATCTCCCTAGATTCACACTAGAACGCAGCGCTGGCAACCCCCGATCTCCCTCGGTTCACACTAGAACGCAGCGCTGGCAACCCCCGATCTCCCTCTGTTCACACTAGAACGCAGCGCTGGCAACCCCCGATCTCCCTAGATTCACACTAGAACGCAGCGCTGGCAACCCCCAATCTCCCTCGGTTCACACTAGAACGCAGCGCTGGCAACCCCCGATCTCCCTAGATTCACACTAGAACGCAGCGCTGGCAACCCCCGATCTCCCTAGATTCACACTAGAACGCAGCGCTGGCAACCCCCGATCTCCCTCGATTCACACTAGAACGCAGCGCTGGCAACCCCCGATCTCCCTCGGTTCACACTAGAACGCAGCGCTGGCAACCCCTGATCTCCCTCGATTCACACTAGAACGCAGTGCTGGCAACCCCCGATCTCCCTCGGTTCACACTAGAACGCAGCGCTGGCAACCCCCGATCTCCCTCGATTCACACTAGAACGCAGCGCTGGTAACCCCCCGATCTCCCTTGGTTCACACTAGAACGCAGCGCTGGCAACCCCCCGATCTCCCTCGATTCACACTAGAACGCAGCGCTGGTAACCCCCCGATCTCCCTCGATTCACACTAGAACGCAGCGCTGGTAACCCCCCGATCTCCCTTGGTTCACACTAGAACGCAGCGCTGGCAACCCCCGATCTCCCTCGATTCACACTAGAACCCAGCGCTGGCAACCCCCGATCTCCCTCGGTTCACACTAGAACGCAGCGCTGGCAACCCCCGATCTCCCTCGGTTCACACTAGAACGCAGCGCTGGCAACCCCCGATCTCCCTCGGTTTACACTAGAACGCAGCGCTGGCAACCCCCGATCTCCCTCGGTTTACACTAGAACGCAGCGCTGGCAACCCCCGATCTCCCTCAGTTCACACTAGAACGCAGCGCTGGCAACCCCCGATCTCCCTCGGTTTACACTAGAACGCAGCGCTGGCAACCCCCGATCTCCCTCGGTTTACACTAGAACGCAGCGCTGGCAACCCCCGATCTCCCTCGGTTCACACTAGAACGCAGCGCTGGCAACCCCCGATCTCCCTCGGTTCACACTAGAATGCAGCGCTGGCAACCCCCGATCTCCCTCGGTTTACACTAGAACGCAGCGCTGGCAACCCCCGATCTCCCTCGATTCACACTAGAACGCAGTGCTGGCAACCCCCGATCTCCCTCGATTCACACTAGAACGCAGTGCTGGCAACCCCCGATCTCCCTCGATTCACACTAGAACGCAGCGCTGGCAACCCCCCGATCTCCCTCGGTTCACACTAGAACGCAGCGCTGGCAACCCCCGATCTCCCTCGGTTCACACTAGAATGCAGCGCTGGCAACCCCCGATCTCCCTCGGTTTACACTAGAACGCAGCGCTGGCAACCCCCGATCTCCCTCGATTCACACTAGAACGCAGTGCTGGCAACCCCCGATCTCCCTCGATGTCTGTATATGAAATCTAATATTAGCTGTGGCATGTATACAGCTCTGAGTGGCTGCATGGCCGAGTTTAGGTGAGTAGTGCTCTTACCACCCCATGGCTGCTTGTGTAAGTGAGCCCTAACAGTGATGAGTCTGGGTGTGTTTGGACTGGGATTCTAAGCCCACCTCCAGAACAACACAGTGATATGGGCATTAAGGTCCACCCACTGTGCTGTTTGTTGCTTATTTGCATTAGCCTGTTGTAAAGGGTTTAATATACAGGTCTGATCAAAGACCGCTTGAAAATGAGTTGAGGAGGGGGAGGGGAAAGAGTTATAAAATGATTCCAGAATCAAGTCCAGTCCTACCTTAAATCTACCACTACTTAACCCCTTTCCACCTGCTCTGTTTTACCTCTAAAAAGTTCTAAAAGTTGTGGGAATGAAAGATCTGCCAATCATATGGCCACTGTGATTGGTCGTCACATGTTCGGGAGCCGGTCCAGCAGGATTCTTATCCTTAGCAGGGACCAAGAGCTGTTTTTCACAGCTCAGTCTCTAAGCATTTGCGTGCGCTCTCAGCACAAAAACATTGGTGCATATGTGCTGCTTGTGGGCCTTAAATTCAACTGTTACATTTGTGATTCCTGTGATTGGTCATTACCGTAATCACATGGTATGGAGACACTCAGATTGGCTCTGTGTATGTGAACCGAGCCATCTGATGACCGCTCAGATCACATCCATATAAATGGAATGCAACCCATCAATTTAAATGTTTCCAAAAACAGTTCCAGTACATTCAAGGCATGCCATGATGGTTAACTCTCAGGCCTCGTACACACGACCGAGCTATGCGGAAGTCCGTAATCTGCCTCTTCCACTCCGCGGTGCCTTTTCTTCTTGTCCTTCTCCTTGTGAATGGGGCGCGCTGCTTTCTGGGAACTGTGTGTGTTCTCAGAGAGCAGCGCGCCCATTCACAAGCCAGCGTGAGACTCACGCAGGCGCAGTAGGAAATGGGCAGTGAAGCCGTAAGGCTTCACTGCGTGTTTCCCATAGTGTGAATGGCGGCGCGGGACCCGGAGCGATCGTGGGACCGGCATCAGGGGGGGCCGTCAGCGCGGGCGCCTAGGACAGGTAAGTGTCCTTATTCAAAGTCAGCAGCTACACTGTTAGTAGCTGCCGACTTTGAAAAAAAAAAAATGCGGGTGGAGCTCCTCTTTAACACGAGTAGCAAAAGCAGCCCCAAGGGTTGTGCCAGTGGAATTAAACCTCCCCTGCTGTTGTATGTGTTGTACGTCACCGCGTTTGAGAACGAGGAGATTTGGTCTTGACAGTGTGTATGCAAAGACAGCTTGTCAAGTTTCTCGACAAGCCTAACAAGGAACTCGTCGAGGAAAACGATGTGTCTTTTCCGACGAGTTCCTCGGTCGTGTGTACGAGGCCTCACAGTTACTTGTGCTGTCAACCAAACTGTCAAGTTATCAAATGGTTGGTGTCATAACTGGCCACCCCACCCAAAACACCATAATATCTGCAGACCAAAAAGAGGCCAACATGGCAGCTTCCTTGGCTGTAAGGCCCCTTTCACACTGGAGTGGTTTGCAGGCGCTATTGCGCTAAAAATAGCGCCTGCAAACCGACCCAAACAGCCGCTGCTGTCTCCTGTGTGAAAGCCCTGAGGGCTTTCACACTGGAGCGGTGCGCTAGCAGGATGGTAAAAATAAGTCCTCTTTGGAGCGGTGTGTAAACCGCTCCTCCACCGCTCCCGCCCATTGAAATCAATGGGACACCGTAGCTATACTGCTGGCAATGCGCCTCTGTGGAGGCGCTTTGAGACGGGTTTTAACCCTTTCTTGGCTGCTAGTCGGAGGTAAAACCGCCCAGCTATCGGCCCGAATAGTGCCACGAAATTAGCCGAATAGTGCCGATAAAAGTAGCGGCGCTTTACCGCTGACGCACCTCTCACTCCAGTGTGAAAGGGGCATAAAGAATAGGAGGGTTTAGTTCTACTTTATATTGCTCCCTGCTGGCCACCTGAGGATGGTTTGTGCAGTATTGCTCCAGAAGTAGACATCTGTTAACACACAATGTTTGATCCTAAAGTACACATATTATTATCTTTAGGCATTTTTCCAGCTTCTCTGAAGTGTTGAAAACTGAATAATAACATGTGTCACCTACGTGACTCAAAGAGTGGAAGAGATACTCGGATGACTTGCTTTGCTTTCCATGGACTGGGTTACGTAGATCGGCTCTATTGTGTCAGTGCAGGGCAGACGCATCAACACATGGGCAACCCTGCTGTGCTGTAGACCCTTGGTGCAGCTGTGGATGGTAGCCAATCAGCTTCTAACTTCAGCTTGTTCAATGACAGGATAAGTGCACCCTAACATTAAAATCCCTGCATCTACAGACATCCACGATCTAAATTGTGGAATTGTGTGATGGCAGGCTGTTGTTGGAAAATCCGACCGCTTTTATGCTCATCGGACAATTGTTGGATTTTCTGATAACAAATGTTGGATATCATGCTTTTTCCGACAACAAATGTGTCTTGTTGGATTTTCCGATCACGTGTGCACAAGTCCATCGGAAAAAAAAATCCAAAGTACAAAAACGCGTGTTTAGAAGCAATGCTAACCATAAGACAATGTCAGCAGATGTTGCCCAAAGGGTGGCGCTAAAAAGCTGAAAAACCACATTGTTTGGTGGACGACAATTCTTTGCCGTTTGTATGCAAGACAAGTTCACGACCAATGCCCTTTGGACAAAAGTCTCATGCTTTGTCCGTGGAAAATCCGATTGTGTGTACCAGGCTTTACACTAACCTACCTAACCCTGTAAAGAAGAAATCTGTATACATACCTTTTCTATCACCTGTAGCCTCGCTTTTGAGGCAGAAGCCCCATAGTAATTCTGTGGGTGACATAACTCCCCATTCATTTCACAGCCGTTGTCGGCCATGTCCTCTGCAGAGCTTCCCCGGCTGGAGACTGGATCTTCTTTAATAATCTTCTGTATACTGTTTTTTAATTTTTTTACAGTGTTAGGCCCCTTTCACACAGGCGGATCGTTCAAGTCCGCCTGTCAGTTTTTTAGGAGGACCTGAACAGCTATGGAGCGACGAATGTCCGCTGACATCTGACCCGCTCCAATCTGCTTAAGTGTGACGGATGGAAACCCTATTTCCATCCATCTGGCGGATCAGATGAAAACGCACTCTACGGTCCATCTTCATCCGCTTCCCCCATAGAGGAGAGCGGCGCTCTGACAGGTCAGTCCCAGCGCAGTGTGCAGAGACAGACGGAGTGATCCCCGCTGAGCAAAGCGGAGCCCGTACACGTCCGTGTGAAAGGGCCCTTAGTGTTAGATCGTGAATGTCTACAGATGTAGAAATTTTAGTGTCGGGGTGGACATTTATCTTTGACAAATAAACTCGAAACTGATTGGTTTCTATGCAGAGGTGTTCCAGATTTTGCACTGTCCGGTTTTAGTAAATCCACCCCTTTGTATGTTCTAGCAGGTGAGGAGAAAAGTGAATGGTAAAATGCACCATGACGCAACATGTCAACTCACGTGTGTTTACTTGGGATGAATACACATGTGTGAAAGAACCCCCAACTTTTGTTGAGCCTGGTGGTGCATAGAAGGAATCATCTAAATTCAAGCCATGGGTGACCGTACAAAATTTCAGGCGTCTATGGTCGGCCTTATTTTCCTTCGCTCTTCTGCTTCTTGTTAACCTGCCAGATATAAAGGTAAGTCATGTGTAAGCTGAATCACTAGTCATCACTTACACAGGGTGTGACGGTGCTAATTGGCCCAGACTTTTCACGCATAGTCATGTTTAACCAAATCATCTTCCAGGACAGCCCATGAGATATACCGGTAGGCAGGGCAGGACTTATGCCACGTACACACGATCACTTTTTGTGATGAAACAAAACGAAGTTTTTCAAACTTCATTTTCCAAAAAGACGTTGCATACACACCAAAACGACGTTGCATACACACCATCGTTTTTCCAAAATGCTCTAGCAAAGCGTGGTGACGTACACCACGTTCGACGGCACTCTGTTCCATTGAAGCTACGCGGGTTTAAAAACGTTGTTTTCAACATCGTTTTGCCCACACACCATCACTTTTTATGACACAAAAAACAACGTTTTGAATAACGACACAAAAAATTCAAGCATGTTCGAATTTTTTTTGGTCGTTTTTTTGAAGACATAAAACGACGTTTTGCCCACACACAGTCATTTTAAATGAAGTTTATGAAAACGTCGTTTTTTTTTCATCACAAAAAGTGATCGTGTGTACGCGGCATTAGGGTGGTGGGGGCCCCTGGGCTTGAGTGTTGAAGAGGCCCCCTGGAGCGAGGGGGTGCGCATTAAAGTCGTTGAGCGGGGGGGTGCGCATTAAAGTCGTTGAGCGGGGGGGTGCGCATTAAAGTCGTTGAGCGGGGGGGTGCGCATTAAAGTCGTTGAGCGGGGGGGTGCACATTAAAGTTGTTGAGCGGGGGGGTGCATTACAGGGGGGGACGACTCTCATCTGTGCACGGAATGTGTCGGCTCTCTTCCCTTCAGCAGACATCCCCACACCGCTTAGGTTCCTCCTGGGGGAGGTTTTGCAGTTGTTCAGCGGAGGGGGGAGTGCCTCTCACCTGTGCCGACAGCCAGGGCCACAGACTGTCATTAGCCCGGCTGTCGGCTTTCTTCCCTTCAGCAGCCACCATCCTCCACACACCGCTCCGGTTCCTCCTGCTTCCGTGCTGTCTCCTATTGCAGTGCGGGAAAATTAACCCTTTCGCGGGACTGCGGGAAGAAGCGGAAAGTCCCGCAGAATCTGTGCGTGTTGGGAGGTATGCGCAGGGCTGCCATCAGGAATTTTGGGGCCCCTTACACAGCTTAAGGCATGGGCCCCCCTGGTAGCCATCTGGGGCCCTTGGGATCTCTGGGCCCTTTAATAAAAAGAAACCTCTGGGCCCTTTAATAAAAAAAAAATATATACATTTATAAAAAATATAGAGAAAATGTAAACATTTTTATAAAAAAAGGGGGGATTGCCATCCGGGGGCCCTGGAGACCTCTGGGCCCTTTAATAATAATAATAATATATATATGTGTGTGTGTATGTATATGTGTGTGTATATATATATATATATATATATATAAATATAAATGTTATAAAAAAGGGGGGGGGGTTGCCATCCAGGGGCCCTGGAGACTTCTGGGCCCTTTAATAATAATAATAATAATAATATATATATATATATATATATATATATATATATATATATATATATATATATATATATATATATATATATATATATATATATATATATATATATATATATAAAAAAAAAAAACATATTTTTTTATAATAAATAAAAGAAGAGGTTGCTGTCCAGGGCCCTGGGGACCTCCGGACCCCTAAAAAAAAAATGTTTTTTCATTTTTTTTTTAGAGGGGCCCCCTATTGGGCAGGGCCCATGGGCTTGAGCCCAGTCAAGCCCAATGGTAAGTCAGGCCCTGCCGGTAGGTACCCCCTCCAAAAGTAACTGGAGACGCATCAACAAATACCCAAAAGATAGTTCCCCTGATGAACTGGTCAGTTTTTGTTGTGTTTTCCTCTGGAAGAGGAGAGGCATCGCCTAGAAACTGGGTCAGTGAGGAATCTGTTTCTCATGTATGGAAGGGACACACCACATTGACAGGGACCAGCATGGGTTCCCAGTCAGGTTGTCTGGGTGAGTGCATTGACTGCACTATAGGACACCTTGGTGGCGATGCACATGGTAGCTATGTTGGTTTATGGCCTGGCTGTGTTTTTGTTTGACCAGATAATGCAGAGGCATTAATCCTGGGTGGGGTGAAAACATTTCCAGGCATCGGAGGCTCTGGTTCCAAGTCTCATTTTCAGCACTGGGGAAGGACTGGCTGTGCCTTTTTAAAGGAGGTTCCCTTCCAGCAGAGGCTGTTAGGACACTAAAGATGGAGGAGCTAATGTTGCATTTTGGATTCTTCAATGAAGACTACGGCTCAGGCAAATACAGGTGATCTTGGTACCAGCAGGACACAGGTAAGCTTGAGATTACTGTACCTACCTACTCTCACTTGTGTTTATGCCTAGGGTTTCACCTAGCCTGTAATCTGTCACCTGGGGACCTTGGGTGTTGGGCTTAAAGCAGGTTCAACCCAAAAGTGGAATTTCCACTTATCTGTATCCCCCCCCCACCTCCAGTGCACATTTGGCACCTATAACGGTCACCACCGTTTACGACCTTCCATCCACCCAAGACAGCTTATCCGACACACCAACAAACCAGCAGACACGATCCATTCCACTTTCCAGAATAATGAGTCTCAGCTCTGTTCTCTAGTTCCAAAATGAATGAATGCTTTAATAGTTTCTTCTCAGCTTTTTATGCAGTTACAAGCATGTGACAGTAATCAAAGGGACAATGAAATCTCCACCCCCCTCCCAATCACACACTGGGGCTAATTACTAATTAGTATCCAGACATTTCGGCACCAGGCTATAATTAATATGATCTAATTACTACACCTGAGCAGCCACATTCCTTTATCAATAGAATTCAAACTAAATACCATCACACAATGAGTTGCCCTTCAATCCACATCTTTAGACAGACGGCCTGTCTCCGATAGAAAGGTGTTTACACCTGATAATCAAAAGGCTTTACACACAATAGAAAGGTCTAGGAGCAGACCTGAATTAACACCTCTACAGCCTTACACAGTGGACAATTAGTATATCTTCTGAGTCTATTGACTAGGGCTGCGCATCTTCACCGGTCACACGATTCGATGCGATTACGATTATCAAGTCCACGATTCGATTCGATTCCGCGATGCATCAAGATTACTGCGCACGGTTTTTATCTGTTCTTAAAAAAACTCTCTGCATGTAGCAAACTGTAAACACAGCAGACAACTTAAACAGGAGCTCCAGACTGACCCCCAAATACTACGAGATGGACAGAGACTGCAGACAATGATACTAGAGAGGATCAGAGACTGCGGACATGATACTAGAGAGGGTCAGAGACTGCGGACATGATACTAGAGAGGATCAGAGACTGCGGACATGATACTAGAGAGGGTCAGAGACTGCGGACATGATACTAGAGAGGGTCAGAGACTGCGGACATGATACTAGAGAGGGTCAGAGACTGCGGACATGATACTAGAGAGGGTCAGAGACTGCGGACATGATACTAGAGAGGGTCAGAGACTGCGGACATGATACTAGAGAGGGTCAGAGACTGCGGACATGATACTAGAGAGGGTCAGAGACTGCGGACATGATACTAGAGAGGGTCAGAGACTGCGGACATGATACTAGAGAGGGTCAGAGACTGCGGACATTGTCGTTTGGCAGGACTTTATGGGGACAATGTATGCCATGCTTATTGTCTTAGTGATTGATTCACATCACAACTTCATTGATACCTTTTTTTTTTGTACGATTTTTAGTTTTGCTCATTACTACCACACGTGCAATGCATGGCTGCATGTGTGTGGCAGTGATGAGCAAGAGCAAAAATCATACAAAAAAAATAAAAAAAGGGTATCAATTTCAAATCAATGAAGTTGTGATGTTAATCAATCACTAAGACAATAAGACATACATAAACTAGTGTGCCATCAATTGCTGCCAGTGTGCCATTGCCATCAATTGCTGCCAGTGTACCGCCAGTGTGCCAATGCCATTAATTGCTGCCAGTGTGCCGCCAGTGTGCCATCAATTGCTGCCAGTGTGCCGTCAATTGCTGCCAGTGTGCCGTCAATTGCTGCCAGTGTGCCGTCAATTGCTGCCAGTGTGCCAATGCCATCAATTGCTGCCAGTGTGCCAATGCCATCAATTGCTGCCAGTGTGCCAATGCCAATAATTGCTGCCAGTGTGCCATCAATTGCTGCCAGTGTGCCATCAATTGCTGCCAGTGTGCCATCAATTGCTGCCAGTGTGCCAATGCCATCAATTGCTGCCAGTGTGCCAATGCCATCAATTGCTGCCAGTGTGCCAATGCCAATAATTGCTGCCAGTGTGCCACAAATTGCTGCCCATTCTAACTGTGCCCATCAATTTCTGCCAGTGTGCATGCCCCGAGTACCTGATGATGATGAATCTGACTCATGTCACTGCTGCCTTCAGTACTCGGCTGTCTCGGTTCTCCCACAGCAGCGTGAGTTAAGCCAAGGAGGAAGGCTCTGGGGAGTCGGGAGCGGGACCGGGGACACTCGCTGAACGTGTCCCTCACATGGCGATGGGCGACTGGGAATGCCGTCAGCGGGGGGGGCGGGAAACGAGGCGCGGCGTCTTCGGCTGCATCAGCAGTGGGGGGTGGGAAAAGAGGCGCGGCATCTTCATTACATCAGCAGGGGGGCAGTAAGAGGCACGGCGTCTTCGGCTGCATCAGCAGGGGGGGCGGGAAAAGAGGCGCGGTTAACGCCCACGGCTTCCTTCGGCTTTCGGCTTCTGCTTTGACTCAAAAGACATAGCGGCACGCAGGTGAGATGACGTCATCAAAAATCGATTAATGCAAGTCGTAGCATCGTAATTGCATCGTGGGTAGCCGAATCCCGATGCATCGATGCTACGATTAATTTCAACACCCCTACTATTGACCTGGTTGGGGGTCAGAATAAAATCACCTGTAATATCTCCAGACATCCTGGAATATGAACTACCAGTAATGTCCCATCTTCTGCAATACATGAATTATGATTTATTAGCCACCTTATGCCCAAAAGGGGCACAGGGTGAACTTAGACCCAAGAGTTATTAGTGCTGCTGGCACAGGAGTATCCCCCATCCCTCAAAAGTCTCGGGTCATCTCGTTACAGCACCTTTCTCAGAAGGTTGGCCCCCTTCTCCTTCCCATGCTGCTGGGTCAGTAAGGGAGCGCAGCGCTCTTCGTGCATGCGCAGTAGGGACCTGGCTGTGGAGCCTCAAGACTTCACTGCCAGGTTCCCTTACCAGCAATGGTTCGGCAGCAGCCGATGGAAACATTGGCTAGTGTGCCGGCATCGCTGGATTCCAGGACAGGTAAATGTCCTCATATTAAAAGTCAGCAGCTACAGTATGTGGAACTCTGCTTTAATGTGACAGTGCAGTGTTGGGCTCTCCCTATTTACCACAGTGCCTAAAGAAGCTGAGAGTTAAAGTGGATGTCACAATGTAGAGTATAAGATTTCCTATTATCTGTGCCCAGTCTTGCCACACAGAGTTAATCCAGCTCTGAGCAATCCTCGTTTATTGTTCATTGAAATACAACAGACTTCCAGATAAAAACCAAAGTCATTGCTTCTGAAAAAAAGTGCACAATTCACATCCCCTCCCCTGTGTTTTGATTAAATGTTTTAAAAATATGGGGTGAGTCACAGTTCAGTGCCATGAGAAAATGCAACAGCCATCAGAATATACATAGAGCTGGAGGGAAGAGGGGAGGGGGATGTGAATTGAGCACTTTTTACAGAAGCTGTGTATGTCTGCAAGCAGTGCATGAGATATGTAAATAACCTGTCACTCAAGCAAGGACTTTGGTTTTTATTTGGAAGTCTGTTTTATATCACTGAACAATAAAAAGAGGATTGCTCAGAGCTGGATTAACTGTGTGGCACTGTGACTGGGCACAGATGATAGGAAATCTTATTCTCTACATTGTGACATAAAAAAAAAAAAAAATGGGGTTTACATCCACTTTAATGCATGCACCCCACCTCACATCCCCCCCCCCCCGATACCTGGAAGCACCGCATATCCTCTTTGGCTTCCAGCATTGAATGGTATGGTGGCGGAGCGAAGGCAAACTTAATATATAGTGGGAAGGATTTATGGAATAAACCTGTTTGCTGTACCTTAAATGCTTAACGCCCGCCGCACGACTATGTACGTCCACAAAATGGCACGTACAGGCAGATGGGCATACATGTACGTCCCTGCCTTCTTGTGGGTTGGGGGTCCGATCGGGACCCCCTCCGCTGCGTGCGGCGGGCGTCTTACCTCCAGGAGCGATCCGGGATGAGGGGACAGCTGTTCGTTTTTGTCCGCCCCCGCGTGATCGCTCCCAGCCAATCCCCTGAGCCTCCGCCGTGTCACTTTCTCTGCCTGTATAATGTAAACACAGGCAGAGGAAGTGATGTCGCCTCTCCTCTCGGCGATATTTTCAATCCGCCGAGAGGAGAGAAGACATCACAGTAAGTTGCACCAACACTACACTGACACCACACACATAGGCACACTTAACCCCTTCCGATCACCCCCCCAGCCCCCTGTCACAGTGTCACTGATTGCAGTGATTATATAGTTACTGATCACTGCATTTAGTGTTAGTGTGACAGGCAGTTAGTGTTAGGTCCAGGGTAGCCCCGTACCCCCCCCCCCTAATAAAGGTTTAACCCCTTGATCACCACCCTAGTTAACCCTTTCACCCCCCTATTGCCAACGTCACTAAGCGATCATTTTTCTGATCGCTGTATTAGTGTCGCTGTTGCCGCTAGGTAGCTAAATACATTTTTGCCTAAATGTTTGACTAAAATTTAGTTTATTCGATTTTTCTTAAAACAAAAAGTAAAAAATATTGTTGTTTTTTTTTTTCAAAAATGTCGCTCTATTTTTGTTTATAGCGCAAAAAATAAAAATCGCAGAGGCAATCAAATACCATCAAAATAAAGCTTTATTTGTTGGAAGAAAAGGACGCAAATTTTGTTTGGGAGCCACGTTGCATGACCACGCAATTGTCTGTTAAAGCGACGCAGTGCCGAATTGTAAAAACGCCTCTGGGCATTTAGCAGCATATTGGTCTGGGGCTTAAGTGGTTAAATGGGCGTAACACATTTTTGCTTCAATCCACTCAAAACTAAAATGGAAAATATAGTTCCTTTAAAGCTGACCCTAATAGTTCCCACCCACTCGCCCTCATTCCACTCCTACTCTCCTCCTCTGTAATATTTTGATTTATTAAATTATTTTAAGTGCTTTTTTTGGTGGGTGTGAACCTCTTCCTGCATTTTCCCTATTCTCACATAGGCAAAATGATGTTGCCCACAGCTTGGTGGGATACATGTCATGCATCCCAGGAGGCATTGGGGTACTCTGATGTGTATGCGCACATGACGTCACACCATCGAGGTGGCCCGCTTTCTCTTCCTTGTTTATGCAACCAGCCGGATGATGATGCACCATGGCGCATGTAGATTGTCAGGGGGCCAGTTGTGATAAACCAAAAGATACCGGTGGAGTGGGACTTGGTGGGGAGTGGTGGACCCCTAGAGAACATTGCTGGATCGATGGGTCTATCTTCTGTGCAGAACCAGGCTGTAGAAGTAAAAGGGGAGAAAAATGGGAGAGCGAGATTCACAAAGGAACTGAACTCTAAAGCTCCCCCCCCCCCCCCAAAAAAGCAGGCACAGGGCGAAGAACTGGTAATGCACCTTGCTGCCCCTTTATGCGTCATTCCTTTAAAACACTGAGACAGAACAAGCATGCAGACAATGACTTCTGACTTTCCTATAATGCAAACCTTTTCAGGTCAGTGATTCATAATGTAGCACAACAGCCACACAACTAAGTAGTAGATTGGCTACAAATGGGCTTCATTCTGCGCCTGCATACCAAATGCTTTGGATGTGTCCTCTGCAAGTTTGTTTTCCTAATAACAGGTTATCTTTTAGACCCCATTCACACCTGAGCGTTTTGTAGCTTGAAGCCTCAAGCTACAAAACGCTGGAGGTGAAAAAATCTATTATTCTCTATGGAGATGGTTCACATTTCCACTCCAAAACGCCTGAAGCTCAAACAAGTTCTGGGACTTGGTGTCGGTGCAGTGAAATACCCCCCATGATTGATGTCGGTGCAGTGAAATACCCCCCATGATTGATGTCGGTGCAGTGAAATACCCCCCGTGATTGATGTCGGTGCAGGGACAATCTCCCGGGATTTTCGGTGCAGGCAAATGCCTCTAGGCTGCTCTCTGGTGAAGAGGGGTCCCACTGACGACCAATCAAAACTGCAGAATCTCAATGGGCCATGCGTGCCAGATGATAGCGGTACGTACGCCAGCTTTGCACAAGTGCTCCAGGCTGTGACCCTTAAGCCCTGTACAGTACACACGATCGGATATCTGATGGAATCTAATTTTTTTCATCAGATATCTGATAAAGCTGACTTTCATCAGTCTTGCATACACTCAATCCGACTAAATTCAGACTGTTCCAAAACGCAGTGACGTAAAACACTACAACGAGCAGAAAAAAAGGAAGTTCAATGCTTCTGAGCATGCGTCAACTTAATTCTGAGCATGTGTGGATTTTTCTCCAATGGAGTTCCATACAGACGATCAGATTTTTCTATCGTTTTTTTATCCATAGGAAAAATTTAAAACATGTTCTATTTTTTAACACCTATGGAAAAATCACCGGTGGGGCCGACACACGATCGGTTTGTTTTCAGTCCATCTGTCTGTTTTCATCGGACAAACCGATCGTGTGTACACGGCTTAAGTGTTCCTTATGTGGTAGTTACTAAAATATACATAGCCAAGACGGCTTCATAAGGAAGGAAGGCTTACATTAAAGACAGTTGTCATTTTCTGTGCACAGCTCATTCTGGGCCGAGCATTTTAGAAATGAATGTTGTCGTTTTTTTGTGTCAGCCCTGACATTCATTTTATTGTGCACCCAGGTGTGACATTTTGTGTCTTGGTGCATTTGTGTTTCATGTGACTGGAGTAAATACGTTTTCCACTGTCAATGGAAAAAGTACAGCGTGACCCCATACTAGTGTTACGCTGGGACAGAGATTTATTATTAGGCATGGCCACAAAGTAATTATGGTTTAGAGAAAACAAAAATCACATGGCTGTTTTATGTTGGTTATATTTGCTCACAATCCACAGAATGTCCTGGAAGATGATCCCCAATATCAGCGTGACTTTAGAGAGGAGTTCCACCCAAATTTGGAACTTCCGCTTGTTCCACTCCTCACCCCCTTACATACCACATTTGGCATGTAATTTTTTGGGGGGGGGAGTGGGGGCTTCAGTAGGAGTGGGACTTCCTGTCCCACTTCCTGCTTCCACCGAGGGGCTGGTAAGGCGATTAGGCGTAATCGCCTTGTTTCAGCCCCTCCCTGTAGGCGATGGCCTAGGACACTGACAGGTCCTAGGCAATCGCCTGTCCAATCAGCGGCGAGCTGCGCGCGCATGTGCAGTGCGGCTCGTGCATGCGCAGTGGGTGCCCACAGTCGGGATGGAGACGCCGGCTGGGGAGGGGGTGAGAGGAGCGGAGCCCCGGTCGGTGCGTCGCTGGAACGCAGGAGCAGGTAAGTGAGTGTTTATTAAAACAATTTTTGGCTGGAACACCCCTTTAAGATCTCCTTCTTTAAATTGAAGATAATGCTTTTGCAAGAGCAGTTTGGGGTTCTCCCAATTTTAGCCCTTCTGACTCGTTTCCATGTTTGCTATTTAGGACGTCACGGTCCTCCCATAGAGCTCCTAAAACGTATGCTGCCTGCCCCCTTGAGGACTGGATCTCGTACTGGATCAGTCAGTCAGTCAGTCAGTCAGTCAGTTAGGCAGCGGAGTAGCAGCAGGAGCCCCCATCGGCACTCGCTCCTAGGAGTAGGAGCGTGCTGCTTTAGCTCCAGGCAGGCGTAGGCAGCAGGCAGGCAGGGTCTCCCCCAGTCCTTCCAGCCTCAGCTCCTACTGTACCACCTACCTGCATTTGGATCCGGATCTCCTTCAGGCTCCTCCGGGCCTCCTCCAGCCTCTCTCCATCAAACCTACTCTGGACTCCATCTGGCAGGTAAAACCTGCCCCCCCCCCTGGAATCAAGAGCGGCCGTCCTTTTCAGGACAAGCTGCAGCTTGTTTTTAGCCAGGAATCAGCCCACACTCACCACAGACCACAACCGAGGCACCCCCCCTCGCCACCCCTCCCCCGCAGCAAATTTCTGTCCTTTTCGGCGGTCCGCGCCAGCCTATGCTAGGTCCGCGGCATCCACGGCTCAGGAAAGTCCGCGGCTTCAACCGCGGCCTACCGGCGCACCGCAACATCGCTCGGGATCACCCCCAGATTCACCTGGCATACCCCCCCTCACCCCTGGAAGACCCTAGCCATCCCCGATTCACCCAACCAGCCCTCTCTGGCTGTCTGCAGCCAGTGTTAGCTCCCCAGCCTGGGGCCTCTGTCGGCGGCCATCTTGGTACACCTCCCCTTCCCCAGCTTTAGCAATACCTTTCACCCCAGCCCCTCACAATCATATCAGCATTTGATCCAGGGTTTGTGCCGATCGCCTCTTAGGGATCAGGAAGGAATTTTTTCTCCCTGCCCAGCACATTGGCTTAGCTGGGCCAGGGTGTTTTTTGCCTTCCTCTGGACCAAATAAAAAATAGCTAGGAGAGAGGATTCAAGGATTCCTCTCCCCACCACCAGCTGATCATCGCCACCAAAAGGAACGACTTTTCTCCCCGGTGAATGGCGACCATGGCTAATCTGCGGTACTCCGCAGAAACCATTGGGAATTTGAGGCATTTCGCCGCAATACTGCCAGCCATCACCAAAAAGACCCTAAGAATTGAGCACCTTTTGAGGGACGATCGACCGTCAAAATTTTTAGCCGTTTACCCCAACCTAAGCACATTTCATGTGCTCTGATCAACACAAGATCGGCAGTAAAACACCGACTTGAAATCCATGATTTCATTCTACAACACGACCTAGACTGCCTCTTTATTACAGAGAGCTGGCTCACAGCCGACTGTAACACCATTCTAGGAGAATTGGTGCCAGAAAACTACCGTATTATTACGGAAAACAGAATAGGGCAAAGAGGAGGAGGATTGGCAGTGATCCATAAGACGCGTCTTGCGATCACAAAATCAAGCCTCCAAAACCCTCTTCCGTTCATGGAAACCCTTACTCTTCAACTGCAAGTAAACGGCCAGAAGACCGTCCGGATTCTACTCTGCTATAGGCCACCTGGCCCCAAGTCGCAGCTGCTCCCATCTTTGACGGACTTTGTCTCCACCTATACCCTGAATAGCAAACACCTTTTGCTGCTCGGGGACTTCAACCTTTGGGCCAATTTCCCGCAAAACCCCATTGCCGACGCCTGCATCGACCACCTGGAAGGATTAGGGCTTCAGCAATTAGTATGTGGGCCCACACATGCTTCAGGTCATACGCTCGATCTTATTTTCAGACAAGATCTGGAAATAAAAATCTTGGAAAATGAACCATTGCCATGGACAGATCACCATGCAATTAAATTCATTATTTCCGAATTCCCCCCCTTAACAAAAACATCAAATCCAGTGACAACACACTGGACCAGATGTCAGAAGAAGCTCTACTCGGAACTCTTCAAAACTACGTTAAGGGTAAAAATAAACACAATTCAGCCGCACCAAACAGCGGAAGAAACACTAGAGGCCATAAACACAGCACTATTGCAGTCAGCTGACTTGATAGCGCCGAAACGAAAGACCCAGATCAGGAAACATAACTCCGGCTGGTTCAACAACCAGCTGGCGTTACTGAAGCAAGAGCGCAGAAGGGCAGAAGCAGCCTGGAAGAGAAGCTCCTCAGATGAGAACCTCGCGATTTACAAGGCAATAACCAGAAAATACTACAAGCAAATCTTCGAAGCCAAGAAAAATTATTTTTCTGAGGCTATCAACGGTGCCCTAAATCGCCCCCGCGAACTCTTCAAGCTGGTCACTCAGACCATGAATCCAGGATGTCTTGAAGCCCCCAACTTGGATACACAAGAATTTTGCGATGAGTTATCGGATTGCTTCATTAACAAAATTGAGGCAATCCGGCAAAGCATTCAGCGGAACAATTGCCTTCCCAGCCCCCCCCGTAGTCATTTACACAGCACTGGCAACAATTCACCACAGTTTGGTGAGTTCACGCTGGAACCCATCTCCATTCAGACCACAAAAAATATCATCGGCACTCTGCGCAACAGCACGGCGCCAAATGATATTATCCCCACCAAACTGCTGAAGGAATGCGCCGACATCCTGGCACCTCCTGTCACGCAGCTTATTAACCAATCCTTCAGGGAGGGCATAATGCCCTCCCAGCTGAAGGAGGGCTTCATTCAACCCATCTTGAAGAAAGCCACCCTGGATCCTAAGGATCCACTCAACTGGCGCCCCATAACAGGCTTAAATGTTCTCTCCAAGGTAATGGAGAAAGCAGTGGTACAGCAGCTGCAACAGCATCTAGATACCCACAACTTACTCGACCCATTGCAATCAGGATTCCGTCCCGGACACGGGACGGAAACAGCATTGCTTAAGATATGGGACGATGTTCTGGAGGCCGCAGACGAAGGAGAATCTTCTCTTCTGGTTCTGCTGGACCTAAGCGCAGCCTTTGACACAGTTGATCACAAGCTGTTATTGACTCGGCTGGCTAAAGTAGCCAAAGTCGCAGAAAGCGATCTATCTTGGTTCTCCTCTTTTTTGGAAAACCGATCGCAAATAGTCAAGCAAGGATCATTCACTTCGGAACAACGCACATTATCGTGCGGGGTCCCTCAGGGATCTCCCCTGTCGCCGATGTTATTCAACATCTATCTGCGTCCTCTTTTTGAAATCATCAGCAGCCAAAAACTGCTATATCACTCTTACGCAGACGACACGCAATTGTACTTCCGCATTAGCAATAAAAAGGATCACCACCTCGATCTAGAGACATGCCTCTCTTTGATAGAGGACTGGATGACAAAGAGTTATCTCAAACTCAACGGAGCGAAAACAGAACTTCTTCTGTTTCACGCCAAGCGCAGGAATCAACCGTTAACAACCTGGATCCCCCCGCCCATTCTGGGCAAAGTCATCACCCCTAGCGCCAAAGTCAAAAGTCTTGGGGTCATCTTTGACTCCGACATGACAATGAACGCACAAATAGGGGCAGTAGTCAGCGGATCTCACTATCTGCTGCGCCTACTACGCAGACTCACGCCTTTTATTCCGAAGAAGGACATAGCGGTCGTGGTGGGAGCAATTGTAAACTCCAGATTGGACTATGCAAATGCCCTTTACCTCGGACTCCCCAAGTACCAAATCGCTCGTCTTCAAGTCGTGCAAAATACGGCCGCCAGACTTGTGACTGGGAAAAAACCCTGGGAATCAATCTCACCTTCGTTGAGATCCCTTCACTGGCTACCAGTCAATGACAGAATCACTTTTAAAGCACTCTGTCTAACGCATAGATGTATCCATGGGAATGCTCCCCATTATCTATGCGAAAAATTAAAAATGTACAATCCCAATCGTATTCTACGATCCAACAATCAAAATCGGCTTCAAATACCGAAAGCCAGATACAAGTCCAAAGGAGACAGGAGATTCGCTGTCCAAGGTCCCAGACTATGGAACGCCTTACCAGTCAGCATTAGACTGGAGGAGAACTACTTGGTCTTCAGGAGAAAGATTAAGACGCATCTCTTTTGATCTCAAAGGAGACAGGAACAACAAGCGCCCAGAGGCGATTTACTTCGCATGTGCTGCGCTATACAAGTTCTTCTTCATTCATTCATTGACCAATTTGCTTTAAATCTAGTAGCCAGCTAAAAAAGTTAGGAGCCAGTTTTTTTTAACAAACAAAACTTTATTTTTTACTGTGTCTGCAGGCCTGTCAGTCGCACGGGTTCCTCCACCTCCGTGTCGGTGTACCTCGCATGCGTTTCACCGTCAGTTGAAATCCTGCTCCAGAGCGTCGGATGGTTCAAAACAGCGTGACCAGGCTATGCCGCTGATGTACGTTTCGTTGTAGTAACGTCTTCAGGGAACCGCCCCCCTGAAGACGTTACAACGAAACGTACGTACGTCCCCTTTTTTTTATATAATAAACCGCTTGCACTATCGAGGCTTTGTTTTGTTTTTAAATGTCTTTTCTTTGAAATTCTGGAGAACCAAGGCATTATCCTGCATAAGCGCATCTGACCTTCTTTTTTTTTTAGGAAAGTGGTCCAGCACTTCTGGTAAGCCTTTGACCACTAATGAGCACGTTTGAGGTGTCGATTGTTGTCTATGGTGGAGGAACACACAGAGGCACTTACTGAATGAGACTCTCTATGCAATTATTATTTTCCAGTGGCATCCATAGCTATTTGGATTTGTGACATTAAGAACTTTTTATATTTTTATATGTGTCCTATATGCTGTATCACCACGGTCAAGATTTCACTATCTTTTTTGGACTTTTTTATATTTAATAGGTTTTGTGAAATCGCATCAATATTATCACTTTATGCACTGGTTTGACAACCAATTCATGAATATTGTTTTTTTCGTTTTTTTCTGGTTGGAATTGCCATATTATGCCATATCCACCTGTACTTTGCATTAGCACTTTCTAGGTAATTTATGTCTAGCGCCCCCTACCACACAAACCATTCACTAAATTAGGAGCGACCTACTCCATTTTCTAGGGGAGCAGCTCACAAACACACGTTATATTTATTTTGGTTTTATATTTTTATTTATATTTAATCATTTGTATGATTTAAATCGTTTTTGGCGCGAAAATTCATTTTTGTCACCAATAGTAAAAAATCTGCCCCCATGTTACCAGCACTGCCCATCATTTAATGATCCAGCCCCATCGTGTTTAAAAATATGCCCCTCACCGACATAAACATGCCTCGGCAGTGCGCAGTGATCTATCGAGAAGTGGCTGCTATTGTGTCTCACCGACACTACAGCTGTCCGAATCGGTGTGACGTCACATTTGCGACACCACACACCGGTTTCCTACTGCAGGTGTGCGAGTCACCCGGCACTTTCTAAATAGTCCCGTTGCCTTTTGGGACACACACAGGCCTCAGAAGGCAGTGGGGGGCACGATCTGATTGCAGAAATTATGTACCTCGCCGCAGTGGTGCTAAGCAGGGGGAAAACAGAGTGCCCCATGGAAACAAGGTAAATCAAGCCAAAAAAGAAACATCCAATGTTTATAATATAATGTTTACCCTTTGTTTATATTCTACAGGAAGTGAATATTATACACATTAAAGGGGTTGTAAAGGTACAATTTTTTTTCTAAGTAGCTTCCTTTACCTTAGTGCAGTCCTCCTTCACTTACCTCATCCTTCCATTTTGCTTTTTAAATGTCCTTATTTCTTCTGAGAAATCCTCACTTCCTGTTTTTCTGTCTGTAACTCCAAACAGTAAAGCAAGGCTTTCTCCCTGGTGTGGAGTGTCGTGCCCCCTCCCATCCTGACTCTCACGACACTCCACACCAGGGAGAAAGCCTTGCATTACTTTGTGTAGTTACAGACAGAAGAACAGAAAGTGAGGATTTCTCAGAAGAAATAAGGACATTTAAAAGCAAAATGGAAGGATGAGGTAAGTGAAGGAGGACTGCACTAAGGTAAAGGAAGCTATTTTTTATTTTTTTACCTTTACAACCTCTTGAAACTAGTAAGCTTTTCTTTGACAATAGGGATTCATCTAGTTCTGGAACCCTTCTTGCCCTAATAAGTCATTACCAGCAATCTGTGTAGAATTTCAGTAAATGAATTTACACAAGGAAATCTCTGCAGCACGGAGATATTTCCACAAGTCATAAAACAAGCTATGAAGAGATTTCCTGTACTACAGATCCAGGAAATTGTTTATTGTATAATTTATAGTCTCATAATTGTGTTCTGTTTCTTACACACTAAGCGTTCTGGAATTTAACTTGGAATTTCAAATTTGCTGGTTTGCTTACTGTAAATGAATACGTTGTTCATATGTAACCTTTATGCGTCTTCCACTGCTTATTATAATGTACATTTTTAGAATAGTGGAATTTTTGACCATTTTCATTTGCTGACACTTAGAGCTCTTTCACACGGGCAGCTGGGGTGCAGCAAAAACAGGCGGCTGAGCCACAGTTTTACCGCCACCCATGGGAGAGTGCCAAAGGATATACAGAATTTTGGGTAGCAGAACCATCTTCATTAAAGTGGTTCTAAAGTCAGAAGCCGTGGCGGTTCGTCCATAGAGGGCGCTGGAGCGCCGCCCCCTCTGGCTCTCACCGCCACTGAGTCTAATTACATAGATTCATGCATTGCACGAATCTGTTATTATCGCCGCTGCCGCTCTTATTCAGATGGTCGGCGCTCATGTCCAGCCATCTGAATAACGCCAGCTGGTTGACTGTACGGAAATGTCTATCAGAGCCAACAGCTCTGATAGGCTTTCCCAGTACAGCCCTCGGGTCCCGGAAGCTTATTCTCTGAGCGCACAGACTGTACGCCCCTTGGATAAGATGACAGGCGTCTCAGCCAATCAGGTTGGCCGGTTCTGGCTACCGGTAACCTGATTGGCTGAGACGCCTGTCAGTCATCGAGGGCGGGAGAAGACATTGTGGGACGTGGATGTCTGACTCCAGCAAAGGTAAGTGCCGGGCGGGGGAGGGGGAGAGAGCAATTTACAGGGCACAGTGGGGACAATTGGCACAGCGGCGACCATTAAAGGGCACAGTGGTGACAATGGATGGCACAGTGGCTGGTTTAATGGCATGGAACATTGGGGACAATTGATGGCACAGTGGCTGGTTTAATGGCATGGAACAGTGGTGACAATGGATGGCAGAGTGGTGCGAATTGATGGAACAGTGGCTGCATTTGATGGCATGGCACAGTGGTGCAAATTGATGGCACAGTGGCTGCGTTTGATAGCATGGCACAGTGGCTGCGTTTGGGCACATTGAGACTGCAATTTATTTTTTCCTTTGCGCCCCCCCAAAAATGTTGAGCACCAGCCGCCACTGGTCAGAAGGTTTTAGAAGGAATTCTATGCATTGAAGGGTAACTCCACTTTCGTGGGGGGAAATTTTTTTAAATAATAATATATACTGTACAATTGTGACTCAAGTCGTATGGCAATTGAATGTTATTAAAAATGACCTTTCTTTTTCAATTTGCAGCTCTGTAATTGTCTGTGAAATACAATGTAATATAGGTAATTAAAGGTGTTCTGTACACAGAATGTCTACAGAAGGCATCCCCTGCAACAAAAATGACATTTTTGCTAAGATACTTCAATAGAAAATCACATCTAAAGGGATGCAGGCCCAGCAATTTTCCTCAGTAGAGCCCTGCAGGTGAAACAGCTAGTTAATAATTATGAAACCACTTATATTAGACTGGCTTGTGCACATGGGCACAGACAAACACACAGGGATTTATTTAGAATAAAAAAGGTAAGAATTTGCAACAAAGTTTGTCAAAATCCTTGTTGAGCACATTTATCACCCAGAGGGAAATGTTTTGTTTTTTTTTATAGTTACTCCTTGTGCAGCAACCCACTAATACTTAACTGTGCCCCATCTCGAGCCAGCGATGTTGCATGAGAGTCTCGGCTGTCCAACACTCTCCCTCTTCTTTGGCTGAGACAGCATTGGGGTGCCATTGGCTCCCGCTGCTGTGAATTAAAGTCGGTGAGCCAATGAGGAGAGAAGGGGGGGCAGGGCTCAGCTGTGGATCTGTATCTGAATGGACACACAGAGCAGCTTCTCAGCTCGGGTGTCCCCGTAGCAAGCTCCTTCCTTGCTGTGGGGGCACTTGGCAGGAGAGAGGGGCTAGAAGCACTGGTAAGGGGCCCAAGAAAAGGAGGATCTGGGCTGCTCTGTGCAAAATCACTGCACAGAGCAGCTAAGTATAAGATGTTTTGATATTTTCAAACAAAAAAAACAAAAACAAAGTCTGCCCGTGACCCCCAGAGGAAGTCTGGACAAAGTCATTAAATTAATTTTAATAAGATCACATAAAGGTTCTATATTTAGGGATACCTAGTCAAGGAGGGACAGGCTGACAAGCACACCGAAGTATTGCAGTGAGCTAACTCTGGCAATCGGAAGGAAGCTTGCTCCTCAGAGGAAGGAAAATTGACTAGGGGAGGAGCTTTGTTTGTATTTTTAGGTTGAGCTGCAGTCAAACAGCTAAGGTCACATCTGAAATATTTATAATGTACAGTCTTGTGATCCAGGCACTCCTGCTAGACAGCACAGCAAAGCTCTGAACGTCATGATACCTCTAATCAGATTACACTGCAGTTAAGAAACACAACCTGGTCTAGGACCCATCACAGCCTATGAATGGAGGAGCATCAGTACATTGATGAGATTATGGTGTGCTCTCCTCTTCTACCAGCACATGTACTACAGCAGGTCTTGATTGACTAAAGGCTTTTTATATATGGCTTGAATAAGGTCCGACTTCACCTGAATCAGTTAATATATGTAATCTGTACGTTGCTGTAATATGCGCCTTACTGTGCATTGCTGCAAGCATAGGTATTAATAGGTCCTAAAAACCCATTCTTGTGTTGATGCTTCAATGCCTTAACCAGTGCATGTTAACGTGAGCTTTACCATAGATAACGCATGGCAGTATGTTGGGGTGCCTTGTAGCGTAGATACATTGTGCTGAGGTTTGTCCAACGTGAGTGAGTAAATAACTTGTATAGCGCTACAAATGTGAACTGAATCGCCTTAAGGCGCTTGGTATCCATTTTCTTCTTTAGTCTTCAGAAGAGGCGGGTCTTGATTTTTTTTTTTTTTTTTTTCTAAAAGGCTTGATGACTTCTGTTCGGATGTTAGTTGGTAACGCGTTCCACAGTCGAGGTCCTTGGACTACGTTCTCCCTTAGACTTGTAGCGGGCTTTGGGGATTTTTAGTAGATTTTGGTTGGTCGATCGAACAACGCGATTGGGGTTGTGGTATTTTATTTTCTCACATAAATATTGGGAGGGCGAGTCCTTGTACACATTTGTGAATCAGGCAGCAGGCCTTAAATCTGACTCTGTCCTTTACGGCCAGCCAATGGGAGGGTCCTCAGGGACAGGGTGATTGATTCCCAGGGTTTTTTCCCGTTACCAGTCTTGCTGCCGTGTTCTGGACGACTTGTAGACGAGCAATCTGGTATTTTGGGAGTCCGAGGTAGAGGGAGTTTGCATAGTCGAGCCTGGAGTTAATTGTTCCAACCACTACTGCTGTATCCTCTTCCGGGATGAAGGGCATGAGTCTTCGTAGCAGACGCAGGAGATGGTGGGATCCGCTGACTACTGATCCTATTTGTGCATCCATTGTCATGTCAGAGTCAAATGTGACTCGTAGACTTTTAACTTTGGTGCTTGGGGTGATGGTTTGTCCCAAAATAGGGGGGTTGCGTCCATATTGTTCTAGAATTTGTCTTTTGGTTTGCGTGAAGCAGAAGAAGTTCTGTTTTGGATCCATTAAGTTTAAGGTGACTCCCTGTCATCCAGTTGTCTATTAATGTGAGGCCATTCTCTAGTCCGTGGCATTGGTCTTTTTTTGTTGCCGATGCGAAAGTAAAGTTGAGTGTCGTCAGCAACAGATGAAGCTATACAACATTACATATCAGTGGGGGTTCCCGGCGTGCCTCATAGGCCAGAAAGATGGAAGGTCTGCTAGATTAACCTTCCCGGAGGACTTACCGAGGTTCTGTGCCAAATTCGATATCCCGGTGCTGGATGTACCAGGATGGGTAGACTGAGCATATCTATATCCAAAAAATCAATATCACAATCATCACGACATAAGAAGAAGATTTGGAAAAGGGGGGGAGGGGGCGCCTATTGGGTGGTCATGCTGTCGGTAGACGGAACTGGCAGAGACCACTTCAGGCCAGAGGTCGGGGGGGGGGGCGCAGAGAAATCTCACCTCATGCAAAAGATTCAGGGGATATGGAGAAGGAGGATCCTCATGGTTCTGAGGCCCTGGTAGGGCCAAGGGGGGTGGATGGGGGGGAAGAGGGGGAGGGTGAGGGCAAGGGGGGCCATACTGGGTTCGGATAGGCGATCGGGACGGGATAGGATGGTTCTTTTGGTGTCTACAAGAAGCTCAATGTCTAAATTGATAGGTTGATAGAGATGACAAAATTAATGTTTTTATCATATAATGTTAAGGGCCTAAACTCTGCAGGGAAAAGACTTAAAGTCCTCAAAGAAATTAAACACTATAATGCTGATGTAGTCTTCTTACAGGAGACTCCTCTTTCCCTGGAATCAAGTGTCAAACTGTACTCACCCACGTTCCCTACGTGGTTTTATGAGGACTCTATATCCAAACGGGCACGTGGTGTGGCAATCGGTCTGGCAAACGGGATCAGGTTTACCTTGGAGACAAGGTTGACAGACCCCGAGGGGAGATTTTTATTTTTAAAGGGGTAAACTAGGAAATATGGCCTGTACCCTCGCTAATATCTATGCTCCTAATATCCATCCAATGAAATATATGGAGAGAATTCTTGGAAGGCTAAAAAAATTCTCTGAAGGTCATACGATTGTAATGGGCGATTTCAATCTTTGTATGAACCCGAGAGAAGATGGTACGTCCCGGGTGAGGGAGACTGAACGTACAGCTACAGAAATTAAGAAGGATACATAATTGCCAGCTTGTAGATGTCTGGAGGGCACTCCATCCCCAGACGTTGGATTATACGTTCTTTTCACCCCCACACGGAACGTACTCTAGGTTAGATTACATTTTTGTGGATCATATGCTGTTGGAGAGGATTACGGAAATGGATATTGGAGTGGTGACTATATCTGACCACGCACCAATAACTATGAAAATCCAGATATCAACACAACAGAAGCAATATCCGACGTGGCATTTAAATGAGAGTTTGATACGGGAGGCAGGAGGGGCAGAGAGGGTGGAAGAGGAACTTAAACAATTTTTTCTTATTAATGACACCAGGGAAGTATCCAGTGCTACCCTCTGGGAGACGCACAAAGCATACATTAGGGGGATTTTAATTTCCGAAGGGGCGAGAAAGAAACAAGGGCAGAGGCGCAAAAGGGATTCTTTAGTCCAAGAAATCACTTTTCTAGAACAACACAAAAAACGGCTCTCTAAAGATACTTATCTAAATCTAATCCTAAAAAGAGAGGAATTAAAGGAAATTGCAGAGCAAGACATTAAGAAAAAATTTAATAATATTTCCAGAGAGAGGTATCTCTGGGGAAATAAATCCAGTAAGCATTTAGCCAAAATGGCCCAAGTAAAGAAAACTAGAAATTATATCGAAAAAATTAAAAAGCCAAATGGCGAACTGGCCTATTCCACTAAGGACATTGCTGCGACCTTCAAGAACTATTATGAAGAATTATACAATATAAATCAGATGAGTTGGCTGGGGGATGATAAAGAGACTAAAATCCGAGATTTCCTAGAGAAAGCTAGATTACCTAAGATCGATGATACCAAAAGCGCTCATATGGATAGGCCTATAACTGAAGAGGAAGTCAAAATAGCCCTGAAAGCTACGGCGATGGGGAAAAGCCCAGGACCAGACGGGTTTACAGTGTTATATTATAAGAAATTTAGCATTATACTGGTGCCAAGGTTATGTAAGTACTTCAATGGACTAGGATCCGAGTACGGAATTAGTAAGGAGGCTCTCACTGCATCCATAGCAATAATTTTAAAAGAAGGGAAGGATAGTTCTTTGTGTTCAGGTTATAGGCCTATATCGCTATTAAACACAGATATTAAGCTCTTCGCGAAAATCCTTGCGATGCGACTGAAAAAGGTCATGTACTCCTTGGTACATCCGGACCAGGTGGGTTTCGTGCCCGGGAGAGAGGGCAAAGATAATGGTATAAGATAGGGTTGTCCCGATACCACTTTTTTAGGACCGAGTACAAGTACCGATACTTTTTTTCAAGTAGTCGCCGATACCGAATACCGATACTTTTATTTTTTTTAAATGTGTCCACAAATGCAGCCATGTGTCCACAAATGCAGCCATGTCCCCCCACAAATGCAGCCATGTCCCCCCACAAATGCAGCCATGTCCCCCCACATATGCAGCCATGTCCCCCCACATATGCAGCCATGTCCCCCCACATATGCAGCCATGTCCCCCCACATATGCAGCCATGTCCCCCCACATATGCAGCCATGTCCCCCCACAAATGCAGCCATGTCCCCCCACATATGCAGCCATGTCCCCCCACATATGCAGCCATGTCCCCCCACATATGCAGCCATGTCCCCCCACATATGCAGCCATGTCCCCCCACATATGCAGCCATGTCCCCCCACATATGCAGCCATGTCCCCCCACATATGCAGCCATGTCCCCCCACATATGCAGCCATGTCCCCACACATATGCAGCCATGTCCCCACACATATGCAGCCATGTCCCCACACATATGCAGCCATGTCACCCCCATATATGCAGCCATGTCACCCCCATATATGCAGCCATGTCACCCCCATATATGCAGCCATGTCACCCCCATATATGCAGCCATGTCACCCCCATATATGCAGCCATGTCACCCCCATATATGCAGCCATGTCACCCCCATATATGCAGCCATGTCACCCCCATATATGCAGCCATGTCACCCCCATATATGCAGCCATGTCACCCCCATATATGCAGCCATGTCACCCCCATATATGCAGCCATGTCACCCCCATATATGCAGCCATGTCACCCCCATATATGCAGCTATGTCACCCCCATATATGCAGCCATGTCACCCCCATATATGCAGCCATGTCACCCCCATATATGCAGCTATGTCACCCCCATATATGCAGCTATGTCACCCCCATATATGCAGCTATGTCACCCCCATATATGCAGCTATGTCACCCCCATATATGCAGCTATGTCACCCCCATATATGCAGCTATGTCACCCCCATATATGCAGCCATGTCACCCCTATATATGCAGCCAAGTCACCCCCATATATGCAGCCATGTCACCCCCATATATGCAGCCAGTTCCCACATACCTGCATCCTGCATCTCCGCTGCCGCCGTTTAGTTAATACATGCGGGGAAGATAACGGCTTTCATTTGAATAGCTGTATCGTTTCCTGCCGCGCCGCGTATAGACACTCCCCCTTGCTCGCGATCTGTCCAATCACGAGCAAGGGGGAGTGTCTATGTGCGGCGCCGCGGGAAACGATACAGCTATTCAAATGAAAGCTGTTATCTTCCCCGCCTGTATTAACTAAGCGGCGGTGATGCAGCGATTGTGCGCGGCGGTTAGCAGGAGCGGCGGGGCGAGTATTCTATTCTGGTATCGGGGGTATTTGCGGGAGTACAAGTACTCCCGCAAATACTCGGTATCGGTCCCGATACCGATACTGGTATCGGTATCGGGACAACCCTAATATAAGAGCACTCCTCCTGATCCAGCGGATTAGGAGGGAGGGGTCCCCAGGTCTATTCCTGTCAGTAGATGCTGAAAAAGCATTTGACTGGGTAGACTGGGGACTCATGCTGAAAACACTGGAAATGATGGGCCTAGGAACTAGGTTGATTAGCTGGATAAAGACACTATATCAGCATCCTACTGCAAAAATCAAAATAAATGGAGGGTTGTCCGAGGCCTTTGAAATGAAGAATGGAACCCGGCAGGGGTGCCCACTGTCCCCATTACTATTTATATAATCCCTGGAACCATTGTTGGCGACGATCCGAAATGATACGGCCATTAACGGTGTAAGGGTAGGAAAGGAGGAACATAAGCTGTCTGCTTTTGCGGACGATATTATATTTTACCTTTCAAAACCACTCAGTACGATCCCAAGGCTAATGAAGATACTGCAAAAATACGGGGCCATATCAAACTTTATTGAAACAAATAGGATGTGCCCTCATAGATGCTGGCGAGGTTCCGTTGTACCAAACTTGTGACACGAGTTTTCCGCATTTACACTTATTATTTTTATGCTTTCTTTTTTTTTTTTATTTTTTTTTTTTTTCGTTTTCAGTCTTCCTTTGGTACAAACTACCATAATAAAAAAAAAAAAAGAGGGAAAGAAAAAAAAAAAAGGAAAAAGAAAAGGGGGAGAAGAAAAAAATAAAAAGGGCGAAATAAAACATAATGCAGTCAGACCACAAATGATGCGAAATAGTTAAACGGAGACAGATATGCATATTTCCATGAGCTGGTCTCTGGGGGTCGATATCGGCTGATGTGAAAAAAAAAAAAGAAGTGGTAGATTAGGTCCTGATTACTGATAATTTTGAGGAGTGGGCAAAGATAGATGTTGAATAGTACGGGCGACAGGGGTGAACCTTGAGGAACTCTGCATGTAATGGTACGTGCTTCCGAAGTGAAGGGTCCTAGTTTCACTGTCTGGGATCGATTTATTTTATTTTTTTTCCATGAATGATGTGAACCAGGATAGACCAGGGTCTGCAACTCTGGCTACTTCTGTGAGGCGAGTTAGCAACATTTTGTGGTCTACTGTGTCAAAGGCCTAAGGTCTAGCAGTATCAGAAGTATCAACACGACTGAAGCTTCCTAAAAAAAAATTAAGAGACATGATCTTTTAGAATTTGGAAGAATGATTGGTTATCCACATACATAGTTTCATAGTAGATGAGTTGAAAAAACACACAAGTCCAACCTATGTGTGTGTTTTTTTTTTTGTCAGTATTACATTGTATATCCCTGTATGTTGTGGTCGTTCAGGTGCTTATCTAGAAGTTTTTTTAAACTATCGATGTCCCCCGATGAAACCACCGCCTGTGGAAGGGAATTCCACATCCTTGCCGCTTTTACAGTAAAGAACCCTCTATGTAGTTATAAGGTTAAACATTTTTTCTTCTAATTTTTAATGAGTGGCCATGTGTGTTGTTAAACTCCCTTCCACAAAAAAGTTTTATCCCTATCGTGGGGTCACCATTACGGTATTTGTAAATTGAAATCATATCCCCTCTCAAATGTCTCTTCTACAGAGAGAATAAGTTCAGTGCTCGCAAACCTTTCCTAATAATTAATATCCTCCAGACCCTTTATTAGTATTGTTGCCCTTTTTTTTGTACTCTCTACATTTCCAGTACATCCTTCCTTAGGACTGGTGCCCAAAACTGGACAGCATACTCCAGGTGTGGCCGGGCCAGAGTCTTGTAGATTGGGAGAATTATAGTTTTTATCTCTGGAGTTAATCCCCTTTTTAATGCATGCCAGTATTCTGTTTGCTTTGTTAGCAGCAGCCTGGCATTGCATGCCATTGCTGAGCCTGTCATCTACATGTCTTATTTTATAACCACATAATGATCCTATCTTCTCCTTGTTATTTTCCAGATGGAACAGATTAAAAGGGCCAACAAACTGTTTTCCACAGATTGTATTTTCTTGAAAAAGTCATTGAACATTCCGGTTATATCAGATAAGACTTCCCTATTTAACGGACTTAATTTATTGGACTCGCCTGAGACTGAATCTCAAGAAGATAGCAATATTCAAGGTGAAGACATTGTTTCTGCTCCAGCTAAGAATGCCTCTCCACCTAGCTCTCCAGAATCAAACCGACCTATAGTTACACAGGATGAAGAGCTGTCTGCCAAAGACTTCCTTCATAGACTGGACTTGCAGATAAAGAGGTCTACACAGGCAGCCAAAAGGCTAAAAGAAGAAGAATACCTCAGGTAAACCTGTATAAGTGCTTTTATATACTATTTAACAAGATATATTCTCCATTACCAGGTAAATATGGACCCCCTTGTAGTGGAGGTTGGCTTTGTCCCAACAAGTAAAGATGCTTGTAGAGTGCTACAAAATAAGTCCCCTACATACGAAGTTGTGAATATTTGTTTGCATAGTTTTTTTTTTCTTTTTTCGTTCAACCCAGCAGGCTGAATGGAAAAAATTGGCAGATTGCTGTACCGACACAAGCGATGTTGGTGCTTTGATCTACCCAGCTGTGCTATTGTATACTGACAGGGAGACTCTTCCCACCAGAACACACTGATCAATGCTGGCAGCATTTGTCTGTAAGCACTGAGCTTTGTAGGACTTAAGATTGAGCCCACGGAAACTAAACTCATTTCTAACTAGGGGGACTTGCTGTATATCAGTATAGGTCATTCACGTCATGAAAAATGCTCTGGAGCCCACACACGTTTTTAACCACTTAACCCCCGGACCATCTTGCTGGTCAAAGACCAGAGTACTTTCTTTCTCGTACATCACGGGACACAGAGCGGCATATTCATTACTATATGGGTTATATGGAGTACCTTCAGGTGTGGACACTGGCAATCTCAAACAGGAAGTCCCCTCCCTATATAACCCCCTCCCCTAGAGGGAGTCCCTCAGTTTTTTCGCCAGTGTCTTAGGTGTTGGTCACGGAATAGCTTTGCTCCACATCCTTGGGATTAAGGGCGGGCTAACCGGATCTGTCCAAGGAGCCTCAGTGCCAAAGTGGACAGTACCCGGGCCCCAAACCGTGGGGTTTTGCCTATAATGCTCCTCTTTGGAGGGCTGGACCCTGGGCCCAGGACTTGGAGTTTGTAAAAACCATAAGTGCCTGTTTGCCAGGGTGCTATATAGGTCCAGGACAGTGGGTACCTTCATAGGACCCCAGGGCCTGAAGGTCTACTACGCTACCCACGGAGATGGGAGAAGATTGGATCGTTTTGCTGGACAAACATCCTGCAGCATGGAGCAGGTAAGGGGGAGCCTGCGGGACTTGGTTCGACAGCAGGCTCTCCGGGGTAACCTAAAAGGGGGGATAGCCTAAGTATGCTCTGCATTGGCAACCTTGCTCACTATGTCTGAGAAAGACAGGATGACCCCTTTTTTCCCCCATCACTAGGTTCCCCTGTCTAAGAATGTGTTGCTAGCTAACCTGCTGCTTTCTTCCTAGGACTAGTAAGGATCCCTATGGGGCCTTTTGGAGAGTCCTACCTGGCCGGGGGTTTGAATCTGCCGCCTGATACTGCAGTCCTGGGTCTCCAGCAGCGCGGCTCCTCCATGTTCCTCCTGTTCCGGCATACGCGCGCGCGCACGTCTTATAGACGTTTTTTCGCGCCGTTCAGAGAGGAGGGCGGGGGGGGCGTGCCTGCGGCGTCATACAGGGGCGCGCCTTGTGCTGTTATAGATCAGCAGGCATTGTCAGTGCTCAGTCTGAGGCTGATTTCAGAAGGAGAGGACGCAGAGCGGCAGAACAGTGACTCCCGGTGGCGGAAGAGGGGTAGTACATGCTGGACTGTGTTCCAATGCCTTGTTTGTTAAGCCAAGAAATTCCCCTTTTTGCAGCAGGTTGGAGGCTGGCAAACTAAGTTTGGGGTCACTGTATGTTTTAAAAAAAAAATATATATATATAATATATATTTAAAAAAAAAAAAAAAAAAAGAAAAACATACGGGGCCCCATCAGTTTTTGGGCATTAGTGATCTATTGTCCCCTAAGCTCTGGTTTTGTACTCCTGGCCACTACAGTCTGTTGTTGTTGGCGGAGTCCCTCGATTTTCTATTATGGCTTCCAAAGGTTCGGGGTCAAAGGGTACAAAAAAGACCAAAAAACAAAGGGGTTCCCCCTCTGATTCTGATGATATGCCGATACTTTCCCCGCAACTTATTAACATAAAGGGCGCCTTGGATGAGCCATTAGGGGGATCTGGTGCGGAGGCTGGCCCAGATCAGCCCAGCCCTGTGTTTATCACAGAGGAGATGCTAGGCGTATCCCTAGGGGGGCTAGAAGAGAGAATAGCAGCATTGATCGCTAGAGCTATTCCTGGTAAGAAACGGGTTAGATCCCCATCACCAAGAGGTGTATCCTCAGATGCTGAGATTCTCTCTCCGGAGGAATTGGAATCACAGGAGGATCAACTAGACCTGAACCAGGAGGGTTCAGGGATTGAGGGATCTGCCTCTGAGGAACCATTTTCAGACTCCCAGACAGAAAGACTGTGGGTACAGTCTTTGACGGACATGGTCCGCTCTGCATTTAGTTTACCATTGCCAGAGCCTCAGGTTCCTCCGGTATCCTCTCTGGGCTCTTTGAAAGCTCCGTTAAGCAACGCAGTTTTTCCGGTCCATCCTCTCTTGGAGGAATTGATCTTTCGGGATTGGGTACGGCCGGACAGGATTTTTCTGCCACCGAAAAGATTTGCGGTCATTTACCCCATGGAGGAAAAATTCTCCAAGAGGTGGAGGCTCCCAGTAGTGGATGCAGCCATCTCATGTGTGAATAAATCACTAACTTGCCCGGTGGAAAACATACATATGTTTAAAGATCCGGTTGATAAACGGTTAGAGACACTTTTAAAAGCATCCTTTGCTACGGCAGGAGCAGTGGTACAGCCAGCTGTGGCTGCAATTGGAGTTTGTCAGGCGTTAAAAGACCAGACAAAAGAAATGTTAAAGGGCATGCCTACCCAACAAGCAGAAGAGTTTTCTGACATTCCCAGAGCTCTGTGTTTTGCTGTAGATGCTATAAAAGATTCCATCCAGCAGGCCTCTCGTTTATCACTATTTTTGGTGCACATGAGAAGGCTCTTATGGTTGAAGAACTGGGCGGCGGAGCCCCCATGCAAAAAGCTTCTGGCAGGGTTTCCCTTCCATGGAGGACGACTCTTCGGAGAGGATCTGGATAAATATATTCAGACTATTTCAAGTGGCAAGAGTACCCTTTTACCGGTAAAAAAGACATTCCGGGGTCCTACATTTAAAAGGCAGCTCTTTCCTGTCTCGGGGCCCTCAAATTCCAGGCAGTATCGACGGCCGCCTGCACGATCCAACGTTAACAGTAGATCGCAGGGACAGGCCCCTGGGGGTAAGAGGCCATGGTATCGCAAGCCGACAAAGACAGCCCCTAAGTCTGCCTTATGAAGGGGCGCCCCCACTCTCGCGGGTGGGGGGAAGGCTTCGTTTCTTCTCAGAAGTTTGGGAAGCCAAGATCCCCGACAAATGGGTCCGGGCATCTGTAACCACAGGCTACAGACTGGAGTTTCTAAGGTGTCCTCCGCCTCATTTTCAAGAATCAAGGCTACCAAAGGATCCAGCAAGGAAGGCCTCATTGCTGGCAGCTTTGGATCACCTGCTTTGCCAGGACGTAATAATAGAGGTGCCAGCCCAAGAGCAAGGGCTAGGTTTCTATTCCAATCTCTTTGTCATACCAAAGCCCAACGGCGATGTCAGGCCAATCTTGGACCTAAAGAGGTTAAACAGTTACCTAAGGGTTCGTTCCTTCCGGATGGAATCCATCCGGTCAGCAGCCGCCGCGCTTCAGAGGGACGATTTTCTGGCATCCATAGACATAAAGGATGCTTACCTTCATGTACCAATCTTTCAGTCGCATCAAAGATTTTTACGCTTCGCGGTGGGGCAGCGACACTTCCAATTCAGGGCGCTCCCCTTCGGGCTGGCCACGGCCCCCCGGGTATTCACGAAGATCCTAGCCCCAGTTCTGGCCAATTTAAGGATCCAAGGGGTCACAGTCCTAGCATACTTGGACGACCTTTTAATCATAGATCACTCGCGGCCGGGTCTGCAACAGGCAGTAAACCTCACGGTTCGGTACCTCGAAGGATTCGGCTGGGTCTTAAACCGGGGAAAGTCAGCGTTCCAGCCTACAAAGCAGTTGGAATACCTCGGCATGAGGTTAGACACAGAACAGCAAAGGGTGTTCCTGCCCCTTGTAAAGATCGAGCATATCAAGGGGTTGCTTCAGTTGGTTCTAAACAAGAAAAAACCAACTATTCGCCTGTGTATGCGAGTACTAGGCAAGCTAGTAGCCACGTTCGAGGCAGTACCATACGCTCAGATCCACACTCGCGTCCTACAGGCAGCCATTCTAGCAGCCTGGGGCAAGAGGGCACATGCCTTAGAGTCCCCTTTGACGCTATCATCAAGGGTCCGACAAAGCCTGGCCTGGTGGTTGAACCCCCAGAATCTTCTAAAGGGAAAATCCTTCAGCCCTGTTGTCTGGAAGGTAGTTACCACAGACGCCAGCCTGGCAGGCTGGGGGGCGGTCTTCGAGGGGTTCTCTCGCCAGGGAACTTGGGTGAAAGCAGAGAGGCAGCTCCCCATCAATATCTTGGAGATCAGAGCTGCTCGCCTAGCCCTTCTGGCATGGACCTCCAGATTAAAGGGGTTCCCGGTGAGAATCCAGTCAGACAATGCCACGGCGGTGGCATACATAAACCACCAAGGGGGAACCAGGAGTCAGGCCGCTCAGAGGGAGGTGAGCTTGATTTTTCAGTGGGCAGAGGTTCATGTACCCTGCATTTCGGCGATATTCATTCCCGGAGTGGACAACCTGCAGGCAGACTTCTTAAGTCGCCAGAGTCTGTTGCCAGGGGAGTGGTCTCTGCATCCCCAGGTCTTTCAGACAATCTGCCAGAGGTGGGGAATGCCGGACGTAGATATAATGGCATCCAGGTTCAACAAGAAACTAGACAGGTTCGTGTCTCGAGCGAGGGATCCTATGGCCTGCGGAACCGATGCGTTGGTTTGCCCTTGGCATCAATTCAAACTTCTATATGCATTCCCTCTGCTACAGTTACTCCCTCGCCTGTTGCGCAGGATCAGAGTGGAGCACAAGCCAGTCATTCTAGTAGCTCCGGCTTGGCCCCGGAGGACTTGGTACTCACTAGTCCTGAAGATGGCAGTGGGAGACCCTTGGACTCTTCCTCTACAACCAGACCTACTCTCACAAGGCCCGATCCTCCACCCTACATTACAGCGTCTAAATTTGACGGCCTGGAGGCTGAATCCCTGATTCTCAGGGGTAGAGGTCTGTCTAGGCAGGTAATTCCTACCCTGATTAGGGCTAGAAAGCCGGTCTCCAGGGTGATTTATTACAGGGTGTGGAGGAACTACGTAGGCTGGTGTGAATCCAAAAGATGGAATTCCCGCAAATATACTATTGATAGGGTGTTAAGTTTTCTCCAGCTAGGAGTGGATAAAGGCCTGGCACTAAGCACAATCAAGGGACAGATCTCAGCTCTGTCAGTGTGGTTTCAGAGGCCGCTGGCCACCCACTCGCTGGTAAAGACCTTCTTACAGGGGGTCTTGCGTATTAATCCTCCTGTCAAGTCACCAATTTGTCCATGGGACTTAAATCTTGTCCTGTCCACTCTACAGAAACAACCCTTTGAGCCGTTGGCTGAGATTCCTTTAGTCTTACTGACAAGAAAGTTGGTTTTCTTGGTCGCCATAGTTTCGGCCAGGAGAGTGTCAGAATTAGCAGCCTTATCGTGTAAGGAACCATATCTCGTTCTGCATAAGGACAGGGCAGTTCTCCGGCCCCATCCTTCCTTTCTACCAAAGGTTATATCCAAATTTCACTTGAACCAGGATTTGGTACTTCCATCCTTCTTTCCAAAACCCACATCTAGAAAGGAGGGGTTGTTGCATACCTTGGATATTGTCCGGGCCATGAAGGCCTATCTTAAAGCTACAGAAAAGATCCGGAAGACAGATGTGTTATTCGTTCTACCAGATGGCCCCAAGAAGGGGCAGGCAGCTGCAAAATCCACCATCTCGCGATGGATTAGACAATTAATCATTCAAGCCTACGGTTTGAAGAGGTTGCCTCCTCCTTTGTCGGTAAATGCCCATTCTACCAGGGCCATGGGCACCTCCTGGGCAGCACACCATCAGATCTCTATGGCTCAGATATGCAAGGCGGCGACGTGGTCATCAGTCCACACGTTTACAAAGTTTTATCAACTAGACGTGAGAAGGAATGCGGATTCTGCCTTTGGACAGGCAGTACTACAGGCTGCAGTTTAAGATCCTCGGGATCAGAAGCACCCTTGGTTGTAAAGAAAAAAAAAAAAAAAAAAAAAGTTTTTTCTTGACTAAGTTGGATTTATTATTATTATTTGAGTATACCTCTAAATTGAATCCTTCTTTGGAAAATGTCTCCCTCCCCTCATTAAAGCATTGCTTTCGGACATCCCATATAGTAATGAATATGCCGCTCTGTGTCCCGTGATGTACGAGAAAGAAAAAGGGATTTTTAAATACAGCTTACCTGTAAAATCCTTTTCTTGGAGTACATCACGGGACACAGAGCTCCCACCCCTCTTTTGGGTGACCATTTTGGGAGGCATACTGCTTGCTACAAAACTGAGGGACTCCCTCTAGGGGAGGGGGTTATATAGGGAGGGGACTTCCTGTTTGAGATTGCCAGTGTCCACACCTGAAGGTACTCCATATAACCCATATAATAATGAATATGCCGCTCTGTGTCCCGTGATGTACTCCAAGAAAAGGATTTTACAGGTAAGCTGTATTTAAAAATCCCTTTTTTTGCGATTAGGCAATGCGTCGCTTTAACTGACAATTGTGCAGTCGTGCGATGTGGCTCCCAAACAAAATTTTTTCTCACAAATAGAGCTTTCTTTTGGTGGTATTTGATCACCTCTGCGATTTTTAATTTTTGCGCTATAAACAAAAATAGAGCGACAATTCTGAAAAAAATGAATATTTTTTACTATAATAAATATCCCCCAAAAATATATATAAAAAAAAACAATTTAGGCCGATACGTATTCGTCGACATATTTTTCGTTAAAAAATCGCAAGAAGTGTTTATTGATTGGTTTGCGCAAAAGTTATAATGTTTACAAAATAGGTTTTTACTAGTAATGGCGGCGATCAGCGATTTTATTTTTTTGGTACTGTGACATTATGGCGGACACTTTGGACACATTTTTGGAACCATTGGCATTTTTATAGCGATCAGTGCTATAAAAATGCATTGATTACTGTAAAAATGTTTACACACACAGCTCCCGGTCCTCGCACTGTAACAAGCGAGCGTGTGTGCCCGGCAGCGATCGCGCCCGCCGGGCACGGGAGTCGGGGGAGCGCGCTCCCCTAGTGGCTGCTGGGCGAGGTGACGTAGAGCTACGGGCTCTCGCCCAGCAGAGCCAACCTGCTGACGTTGAACTGTGGCGGCTGGTCGGGAACTAGTTAATGACCAATTGAAAAAATTGTGTTTTTCACGTCATGAAAAACGGTCGTGTGTACACGGCATAAGTTCACCTTTAAAGAAAAATGCAATTTTTTTGTGGCAGATAAAAAAAATGCATTTTTTTTTGTTCCTTAGAAGCCTGCACACTTCTGATATGGGCAGGCAGTTACTGAAGTCCAAGAAGATCAATGGACTACAAGAGTGCTCCCCAGCGCCCTAGCAGTTCATTGAGAACTATAAGCCTTCCGCCGCAAGGGCTGACGGCAGTTCTTCATTCATTCGCTGAAATCTGGAGAAGGATCCCTGCCCGCTGTCACAGTGATGGGGGGATGGAAGGTTGGGGTGGTATATGCTTAACATGTTACACCCTAAGCACAGGTGTAATTTGTTGAGAAAGGTAAACTTTATCCTTTAAACTTAAAAAATAAAATTACATTTTGTTAAAAAATGTTGTTCTGGTTTGTGTAAAGAGCTCCATTTGGACCTGTTTACAAGTACAGTGGTTCTAAACACACTTCTGGAAAGTGATCCACAGTGGATTACTTTTAAGAGGTGATTTACAGATCCTCCTGAATTACTTTTGTTTCCAATCCAAGGAAAATTTTGCAGTGCAATACTGCACTGCAACTGCATGCCAAGCATGTGTCATTGTCCCGTTGACTTCATTGGCATGTTTGGCAATCCGTGCCACTTGGAAAAAGACATTGCAAGATAAATTTGCCACACCACTGTGGCCGTTTAAACATTCCTGAGGGGTCACCATGTTGTTTTGTCAGGTAAAACGCAGAACTGCCTGTTTTTACTGCCCCTGTGGACTCAGCCTTATGGCTTATGAACCTCTCTGCTTGGATCGGCCTTACTTCTTTCTTTTCTGTACATCCAGTGAAATACCAATCATTTATTTTTGAATATAGGGGATATATTGACAAAGCACACACATGGTGACAGATTGGCCAGTTGACCTCCAAAAACAAACAGTATTTTCTTCTCTTCAGAACTGACCATTGGAAAGACTTCAGTTTGGGTATTAGATTGTTGTCTGAGATCCATTCCTATAGTTGTTTTCAGCTGAGCATTAACAGTAAAGCTGCATTTAGTCAAAAAGAAAGAACATTTGGAAGAGCAGCTTATGCCTCATAGACACCGCTGCTCCTAAACTCAAATTTTTGGAGCTTTTGGCATTTTTTTGCCAAAGCCCTGAACCCCATTCAATAAAAGCCTGTATCCATTGCACACGCAGGCTTTTACCAGAGTTTAGAGGCAGTACAACGCTCCTCTCCTGAGTGCAGAAAAATCTCATTCAGGAGAGAAGCGTTTCTTTTTTTGTAAAATAATTTTTATTGAGATTTATAATATACATACAACTTCAGCCACAGTACCAGGCAACAGTCACCAGTTGTAGTAAAATTCCAGTGTGTAGCACAGAAAAATAAGGGTAAAATATAAACAAAAACAATAATGCAACACTTGCCCAGACAGATATACACAATCCGAGCCTCCCACCGAAGGAAGTGCATTGTGATTTAAGTTGTGGTCTCTGTTTGTACTCCAACAATACCTACAATGTAGCCCCTCCACCCCCCATGAGAGATTATGGTCTAGAGCAGGGGTCTCCAAACTGCGGCCCGAGGGCCAGATGTGGCCCTTTGCTAGCCTTTATCTGGCCCTCGGGCACTATCCCTCTCACTGATATGAGGTACTATTCCTTCCACTGACACCAACAAGGAGGCACTATTTCTTCCACTGATACCAATGATGGAATACTATTCCTCCTACTAATAGGGTCACTACCCCTCCTCCTACTGACCACCAACCCTGAGGCCATATTTATTCTCACTAATGCCAAGCCCAGGACATTTTCTGCCCCCACTGGCCACAGTCTGGCCCTTCTAAAGTCTCAAAGACAATAAACTGGCCCTTCGTTTGAACAGTTTGGAGACCCCTGGTCTAGAGCAGGGGTCTCCAAACATTCTAAACAAAGGGCCAGTTTATTGTCCTTCAGGCTCTAAGAGGGCCGGACTTTGGCCAGTAGGAGTGGAAATTTTCCTGGAATCAGTTGGAGTAAACATCTGGCATTAATGGGAAGAATTGTGCCCCATCATTGGTATCATAGGGAGGAATAGTGCTCCATTGTTGGCATCAGTTGGCAGAATAGTGTCTGGTATTAGTGGAAGGGATAGTGCCCCAAGGGCCAGATAAAGGACAGCAACGGGCCACATCCGGCCCTCAGGCCACAGTTTGGAGACCTCTGGTCTAGAGCAGGGGTCTCCAAACATTCTAAACAAAGGGCCGGTTTATTGTCCTTCAGACTCTTGGAGGGCCGGACTTTGGCCAGCGGGAGTGAACATTTTCCTGGCATCAGTGGGAGTAAACATCTGGTGTTAGGGGGAGGAATAAGGCCCCATTGCTGGTATCATAGGAAGGAATAGTGCCCCATTAGTGGTTTCAGTGGGAGAAATGGTGCTCCATTGTCGGTGTCGGATGGTAGAATAGTGTCTCGTATCATTGGGAGGGATAGAGCTACCAACGGCCGGATAAAGGCAAGCAAAGGGCCGCATCTGGCCCTCGGGCCGCAGTTTGGAGACCACTGGTCTAGAGAATGAAAAGGCCAAATTATCATCATCATTATTATTATTATTATTATTAAAAAATGCTTATAAACGCAGTCTTACCCATGGGCCTCGATGCATATGACTCATAGAGAGCAGGGAGATTCTGATCTTAGTCTGGATCCTTAACTGGCCAGGATGAAGTGGCCTATAAAGTAAAAAGTAGGGGATGAGTCATAAGAGGGCCAATTAGTTGCAGAGCTGGATGTGTGTGTCTTGCGGCTTCACAGCCAGTTTCCTACTGCGAAGCATGCTGCGCTTTGTGAATGGGCTGGCTGCGGGGGAAGGGGGAGTGAACTTCCAGCTCAGTTCACTGTGGCGATCTGAGCCAGAAGTGGGAGCCGGTACTTGTCGACACCTAAACCTGTTTAGGTTTGATCTCATATTTAATTGTTTTGATAAATCTAAAGGAACATTGTGAGGTTAGGCCAAAGGAGTATCCTGGCTGTGCTGACATAATTCCTGTTCTATATGTTCCCTCCCCTGTGTGGCCGGAACCTATGGAGTCCAATAGTAGCCCCCTCTACATGCACACTCGCGCTCTGGTCTACAGCTGTACATGTACTGAGCACTGCACACACAGGTAGCATGAGGAGGACACATCTGTGGAGGAGGAGGAGAGACATGGCTTTTGCTCTGTGTCCTTCTCACATTGCGTGTGTGTAGAACGCTGGGAACACATACAGTTGTAGTACAAAGCAGGTAGTGGGGAACCCATAGGTCCCTGTTGTACAGGGGAATTTTTTTTAAATGTAATCGCAGAGGAGGAACTTGTTAGAAAAAAAAACAGCAACTACCTGTAAGTTATTCTGTTTTATCAAAAACGAAACTTAGAGGTTTATTTACTAAAGTTGGAGAGTGCAAAATCAGTCTCACTTCTACAGAGAAACCAATCCACTTCTAACCTCAGCTTGCTCATTTAAGCTTTGGCAATAAAACCTGGAAGCTGATTGTTGTTTGTTTTTTATGCAGAAGTGAGACCCCATCAGTGTCCCTTTTAGTCCCGGTTCATACTTATGCAATTCCTATGCGTGTTTCTGCATCACGTCTCTCACAGGCGGGTCACACTGCCCTATGCGAACTGCTGCATGTATCCATAAAAAAGTTAATGATGCCCCCAGATCGGTTTTCGGATCGTAGTGCGAGCTGTCAAATGGTACAGGAATCGTATTCAGTTCCAGTGTGGACCAAAAAAGGGGTCCTACACCATTTTGATGCAATGCCATTTCAGCCATGCAGTTTGTATGGCTCAATTCGCATCGCACAGACTTTGCAAGTGATCTGCACAGCAATGCAGTGCGAATCATATGTGATGCCTGTGTTTGCACCAGTGTGAACCCAGCTTTAGCCCTGGTTCACATTGGTGCATTTTGGCAAGCCATTTTGGCGGCAATGGCATAGTCCGAATCGGTGTGACGCCACACAGATTCCCAAAAGTAGTTTATGTACTACTTTTGGCGACTTTAGTGTGCAATTTCAATAGACGTCGGTGCAGCAACCTGCAAAGATGTCTCTAAAATCGCCCTTGAAGTCAGCAACATTTTGTTTTTTCTATGACATGAATAACGGTCTTGTGTACGCGGCATGAAGGTTAGAAAATGCAATTTAGTATGACTAAAGCCCATCTTTGAGCAAAGCTAAACCTAATGCTCAACCACAAAATGTCTGTACCTAAATAACAGTAATGTGTGTGTGTTCAGGAAGTCCACTGCCCACTATCCCGTCTCTAATATTTACAGTTTAGAAATGATTCATCTTGCAATTTACTTGCATCCGTTCTGCATAGAAAAGCTGTATTATTACTCTAATTAAACGCTCTGGAAAGATGGCAGAGATGATTTTATTTTGTGATTTAACATTTGTGTGGATTTCACATCCATGTATATCTGTGCATAATCCTGAACGATCTTATTGATACAATAGAATTAAATATAAAACATTCACCAGTATGGTAACCAGTAGGCGACTCTAGACCAGTGTACGTGGTGGACAGGTTTGATTAGGGCAGGGGTGGCCAACCAGTGGCCCGCGGAGCCCTCTGATGTGGCTCGTGACCTTCTGCTCTGGAATGGCAGGATGGCAAGCCCAGATCGCAGGTTGCCACCCTGCCATACCGCAGAATCAGTGTTGTGAATGAAGCTGGTGGTAGAAAGAGAAAGCGGCTGCGGAGCAGAGCCCATAGGCCGATGCATCCTCTACAGCGCCGGCTTTTGCCACAGGTGGTTTATGGAAAAGTTCAGCTAACCCGCAGGTGTGGGTAAACCACAGCATATCAGTGTGAAAGTTGTCTTAGGCTCTTTTCACACGATCAGCCAAACCAAAGGGGACCTTCAATTCGCTTCTATAGAGCAATAGATGTCAGTTTACCTCCAATCCGAAAAACAGAAGGGAATTAGTCTCCCTTCCATCTGGGCGGTTCGGAGGTCCTATAGAGTAGCCGTGACCTGTCATCCACCCTCTCCTCTTGTGGCCCGGGACTGGTTACTAAGTTGCTTAAGTGGCCCTCGCTCTTCAAAGGGTTGGGCACCCATGGATTAGGGATTAGTAATTTTTATCTAAAAAGGAGTTTTAGTAGATTTGTTAACATTCCTGTCATACATTTTACTATTAGAAAGGCCCTTGCGGAGGAAACATTGGCATCCATTACCAGGAGGCATGCCAGTACACTGCGGGACATTGATTAGAAATGCACCGCCTGAAAATATGCCAATCTGAGCGCTTTATAGTAGTATGCAGTTTTGCTGAGTAATTATTCAGCACTATAAGGCCCTGTACACACGATCAGACATGTCTGATGAGACTTGTCCGACGGACCGTTTTCATCAGACAACTCTGAATTTGTCTGATGGTCTGATGTGCGTACACACCATCGGACCAAAATCTGATCAGACCAGAACGCGGTGACATAGAACACAACGACGTCATGAAAAAACGAAGTTCAATGCTTCCAAGCATGCGTCGACTTGATTCTGAGCATGTGCGGGTTTTTGGTCCGATGCTTTTGTGTACTAACCATCGAACCTGTCCGACGGGCAGGTTCCATCAGACAGGTTTTAAAGCATGTTTTAAAACTTTGGTCCAATGGAAAACGGTCTGATAGGCCGTACACACCATCGAACTGATCCAATGAAACCGGTCTGCAGACCAATTTCATCGGACATGTCCGATCGTGTGTACGCGGCCTTAGACTGCTCTTCAGAAAACATAAGGATACGTAGACGATGTTTCCTTTATAGGACTGCACTAGGTGATTGCTGGAATCCTTAGCCTGTTCATTGCATCTTGCTGAAGTGCCGGAGATAGAAATGAATACAACTACATGACTATTTAGCAGAGAGCAGGCACGTTTGGTGCTGCCGTTTTTATATTAAGTGTCACTTTGATACTTGTCATTGTTTGCCCATCAGCGGTCTTCAGAAATGGATGGCGGTAAGGGAAATGACTAAATTAATGTCTTCTTCATTTATCACATAGGGTGGACGAGGAGTTGATTGCTCTTCACATATGTCACTCCTAGTCATGCATGTCACCTTACATTTTCTCACAAGCCATGCAAACTAGCAATTTCAGTCCCCGAATTCAATTAGAACTTCTAATAGATATAAACCACCACCTTCATTATAGGAAGATGATGCGGTAGACAGCTGGGGCTGGGCAGGTTTCTTTTGTTGCTGGCCATACACATAATAATCAAGCTGAACTTCAGGCAAGCTAAATATACTTATGAAATGCATATATGGCAGCTGTTTTACCTGCCAAAGGATTTGTATTTTTGATCCAGTCCTGAGATTTACACTGCTCTGCCCCACAGCACAGTCCTTTCCGGCGAGTTTTCTCACCTGCAGTTCAGTATCACTTACAGGCCATGTCCCTTCCTCCCCAGCCTATGACTGGACTGTAAAAGGAGAGGCAGCAGACATATGAGCTCATCTTTCTGTCGCTCTCTCCTCCTGTCGGCATGCTCCTTTTATTTCAGCACACCTGATTGGCTCCTTGTGCTGCTTCCCGTTCTTCCACTGCTGAGCTCTGTTGTATGAGGATTATAATAGGCTAAAAAATGTAATGACAATTTATAGAGTTGCATTTGTTTGTGTCTTAAACATCTGCTCAAAGATTTGGTTGTTTTAAAGTTTCAGCCCTCAAATATTAGGAAAGATTGATTTGGCTGAATTTCATTGCAGCTATGATAAAAACGGAATGCTAACTATTTGAACACCACCCATATAGTGCAGCTCTTCCAATTATTAGGCTAGGTTCACGCGCATATTTATTTTTGCTTCTTTATTACCATATTGTTTTTTCTGTCTTCTGGCAGAGCGCCCGGAGCTCTCTTTCCACTCCGTCGGGTTGAGATGATCTTGTCTGTTGGCTTCCCCCAGTGTGAATCGGGTGCTCGCAGCTATGTGTTAACTATGCAGATTTGTGCTGGGAAGAAGCCTTCACCCAGTCAGATGCCTGGAAATTAACCCCGTTCTTTCTGCCTTTTTATTCTTCCTGTATAATTCTCCAGTGTTGTGTGTTACAAAAATGCAGTTTGGAGCAATGTTGGAAATAAAGTTTTCCAAATATATTTTAATATGCAAATATAGGCATAAGGGGAATATATTTTATATTGTAGATCTATTTTACTAGGGTTGTCCCGATACCACTTTTTTAGGACCGAGTACAAGTACCGATACTTTTTTCAAGTACTCGCCAATACCGAATAACGATACTTTTTTTTAAATGTGTCCCCAAATGCAGCCATGTCCCCCCGCAGAGGCAGCCATGTCCCCCCGCAGAGGCAGCCATGTCCCCCCGCAGAGGCAGCCATGTCCCCCCGCAGGGGCAGCCATGTCCCCCCGCAGGGGCAGCCATGTCCCCCCGCAGGGGCAGCCATGTCCCCCCGCAGGGGCAGCCATGTCCCCCCGCAGACCCGCAGAGGCAGCCATGTCCCCCCGCAGAGGCAGCCATGTCCCCCCGCAGAGGCAGCCATGTCCCCCCGCAGAGGCAGCCATGTCCCCCCGCAGGGGCAGCCATGTCCCCCCGCAGGGGCAGCCATGTCCCCCCGCAGGGGCAGCCATGTCCCCCCGCAGGGGCAGCCATGTCCCCCCGCAGGCCCGCAGAGGCAGCCATGTCCCCCTGCAGACCCGCAGAGGCAGCCATGTCCCCCCCACAGAGGCAGCCATGTCCCCCATACCTAGATGCCACCGCATAGTTAATACGTGCGGGGAACATTACAGCTTTCATTTGAATAGCTGTAGTGTTCCCCCGCCTTGTATAGACACTCCCCCTTGCTCGGGATAGGACAGGTCACCCATCCAATCCCGAGCAAGGGGGAGTGTCTATACGCGGCTTCTATGCGGATTATTTGTGCTGGGAAGAAGCCTACACCCAGACAGATGCCTGGAAATTAACCCCGTCCTTTCTGCCTTTTTATTCTTCCTGTATAATTCTCCAGTGTTGTGTGTTACAAAAATGCAGTTTGGAGCAATGTTGGAAATAAAGTTTTCCAAATATATTTTAATATGCAAATATAGGCATAAGGGGAATATATTTTATATTGTAGATCTATTTTACTAGGGTTGTCCCGATACCACTTTTTTAGGACCGAGTACAAGTACCGATACTTTTTTCAAGTACTCGCCGATACCGAATAACGATATTTTTTTTTAAATGTGTCCCCAAATGCAGCCATGTCCCCCCGCAGAGGCAGCCATGTCCCCCCACAGAGGCAGCCATGTCCCCCCACAGAGGCAGCCATGTCCCCCCACAGAGGCAGCCATGTCCCCCCACAGAGGCAGCCATGTCCCCCATACCTAGATGCCGCCGCCACCGCATAGTTAATACGTGCGGGGAACATTACAGCTTTAATTTGAATAGCTGTAGTGTTCCCCGCCGCGTATAGACACTCCCCCTTGCTCGGGATTGGACAGATCACCTATCCAATCCCGAGCAAGGGGGAGTGTCTATATGCGGCTTCTATGCGGATTCGGAGTATCGGATCTGGCATCGGGGGCATTTGCGGGAGTATTCCCGCAAATGCTCAGTGTCGGTCCCGATACCGATATCGGTTTCGGGACAACCCTATATTTTACTATTGCTAAAATTTAATTTTCATTTATGTGTATGTATGGGCAAAATATAATAAAATATGCAGTACATCTCTACACTACCTGCACCTGTTACATCTCTTAAAAAATGCTGCATATACAAAAAAAATGTGGATGTCTTCCAGAAATCTAGTAAATACCTAACTTCCTGTAGTGGGCTGGCACTGCACTGCACTGCACTGAAATATCAGTGTTGTCAGGCCTGCCTGAGTTTTCCCTAATGGGATGTATGGAAAGGAAAGAATACATTACATCACTTCTGAAGTTGTATTCTGTTTTACCAGAATTTTTATAACTCTAGTAACCTATTTGTTTTATATTTGAGACTAGAACTTAAAGCTGAGCTCCACCCTAAAGTGGAACTACCGCTGATCGGAAACCCTCCCCCCCTCCGGTGTCGCATTTGACACCTTTCAGGGGGAGGGGGAGTGCAGATACCTCTCTCTAAAGACATGTATTTGCACCCACTTCCGGCCACACAGTCTTGGGTAAACTGCGGGCATGACGTCACCTCCCGCCCCCCCTGTTGTGTTCTGGGAACACTCGGCTCCCAGAACACAGCGGGAGCCAATCAGCAGGCATAGCGTGACTCGCGCATGCGCCGTAGGGAACCGGGCAGTGAAGCCGGAGCGCTTTACTTCCTGGTTCCCTCACCGTGGATGGTGGTGGGGGCAGCAGAGTGACGAGCGATTGCTCGTCCTCTGCTGCGGACGCCGCTGGACTCCAGGACAGGTAAGTGTCCTAATATTAAAAGTCAGCAGCTGCAGTATTTGTAGCTGCTGGCTTTTAATATTTTTTTATTTTTTCAGCCGCTTGAAAAAAAAAAAAATTAACAATCATTCTTACGATATTTTCATTGTGTGTACCTGGCTTAAAGCGGTAGATACTTTAACTAAAATTAAAAAATCTCCCTACAAGGTAATGTCATAAAGAGCTACAAAACATTACATCTGTCTTTTTTACTGCCCAGCTACAGTGCCACATGGCAGCCATCCATTCTACTCACATTGTCATAATTCCCCTGTTTGGGTGGCTGCCGAGTGAGGGGAAGATGGCTCCATAGCATTGACTGACGAAAGCAACGTCAAATGTCACTTAAGCACCGTGCTCTTAAGGCTCCATGCACACTGAAGCTGATAAACTGCAGTTTATTGGCGTTTTGTCTTTTTTTTTTTTTTTTTTTAAAGCCTGTAAACTGAACTCTATGTTAGCCTATGTGCCCATGCACACCTGGGCGTTTTTCAGTGTTAATGACCTTTGGAGTTTATTGGCTTTTTTCTGAACGCCCGAAATTCGCGTTCAAAGTGCCGTTTTTTGGCAGGGGAGAACGCTCAAAAAAGCTGGCGCCAGCGTTTTTTTTGTGTTTTTTTTTTTTTTTATCCATTAACAAAAAAAGTCAAAGGGGAAAAAAAAAAGCTGATAAAAGCTACACTGAAAAACGCTGATTAAAGCTATTGCAAAAACGCTGAAAAACGTTGCAAGGCTCCCTGCAAAGCTACCCCCCCCCCCCCCCCCAAGTTCCTTTTTTTTTTTATTTTATTGCATTTTACTGTAAATATGAGATCTGAGGTCTTTTTGACCCCAGATCTTATTTAAGAGGTCCTGTCATTCCTTTCCTTTTTTTCTATTACAGGGGATGTTTTTTCTTTATCGTACATCATGGGACACAGAGCGGCAATCCATTACTATGTGGGTTATAGAGTCTACCTTCAGGTGTGGACACTGGTGTAATTAACTACACAGGAAGTTCCCTCCCTATATAACCCCTCCCATACTGGGAGCTCCTCAGTTTTTTCATCAGTGTCTAAGGTGTTGGTCACGAGTGAACATGTGCTCTTAGGAGCTCCACTGGAGGGATCCATGCTGGATGTAAAAAACCTCCATAAATCCGGATCTGTCCAAGGTGCTTCATAGCCAAAGTGGACGGTACCCGGGCCTCGGTACGAAGAACGAGGTTTAGCCTATAATGCCTCTCTGCGGAGGGCTGGATCCTGGGTTCCAGAACTTTGTGCCTTCTAAGGACCAAATGTTTTTTCTGCTGCCAGGATGCTATATAGGTCCAGGGGAGTTGGTGTTCCTGCCATGGACCCCGGTCCCTGAAGGTCTAGGACAATACCCGCGGTGAAGGGGGAAGATTGGGCCTCTTGCTTGGCAATACCCTGCAGCGTGGAGAAGGTAAGAGGAGGGCCTACGGGACTTGGTTCGACACTAGGTCCTCCGTGGGGGACTTGGGTCTCGCCTATATTATGCTTCTATGCATGGGCAATGTAAACCACTATGTCTTCTGAGACAGGATGGCTCAGGGCACCCATATACTTCCCCTAGCCGGCATGCAGCCTGGCCCACCATGTCTGTTAGACAGGATGGCTGCAGTACCTATATATCTCCCCTTGAAGGGGCTGGTACATAAATAGAAAAAAAAAATATGCCCTTAATCCTATACAAAGGATTGTCTTCCATGAGTAGCTGCAAGTCTTATCTGTGTTTCCACTACTATGGGCAGTAGAAGACATGCCTGATGTTTTTGCTTACCATGCTTTCCAAAAAACGGAAGCTTAAGTGTTAGCTGATCTATTGTGTCCCACTTCCTCCGCTTCAGGCTCTACCATGTTGCACGTGCTCAACGGCTCAGTGCAGTCGCAGAGAAGGCTCTTCAAAGGGCCCGGGCGTCAGAGCTCTGTAAAGCTAAGGGGACACAAACGTAAGCACCTTGTGTGAGTTGGATACAGATTCATCTAAGACGCCTACTCGCATCTAGCTGTGCAGATTAGCAGGCATTGTGTCAGACTAAATTCAGCTATTTGATGCACCTGGGTTAAGTGCCTCTGCTTTAGCTTAGGACTTGGTCTCCCCATTGAATAAGGTCAGGGGTAGGAATATAAAGAGGGATCGCCACCTGAACCTGGTGGACCCTTATTCTCCTCTAAAGAGACTTAAACAGCTCATAGATTGAGCCATCAGACCTGTCAGGCAATGCAGCCTTCCCCCAACATTGCAATCACTCTGCATGTGTTTTGTGTTTTGCAAGAAAAAAAAAAAGGGGGTGTCCCCCTTTTCCTGCTTTAATCCTGAAACAAAGGGATTAGAAAGCTTGGGGATAAAAGTTTCACTGTCAGAGGACAGGAGACAGGAGCTGCAGCCTAACAAGGAGAAGCTATCAAAAGCCCTACAGGTTCTGATTACACCTCTATCTTCTCCTTAGAGTGTAAAGAGAGGTTTTCCTATAGGTGGCTAGTAAGACCTCCATATAATCCTCAGCCTGGTGTCGGCTTCAGGCTAACCAAATGCATCGGAGGGATGCACAGTTGCGGGCACACATTGCTAATGTCTCTTAATTGAGGAAACACACATCTGCAGAGGATAATTTCCTCTTTACCAGTCCGCATGTTGCATAACATACATGAGTTTGGAATGCATGTGGGATAAAAACAAGTAACAGAGCAGATTCTATTGTGGATCGCATAAACATACATGTTTCTGTCTATATGGTGCTGCATGTTTCCACAAAAGAGGTCGCATAAAAGATGCTTGTAATGCTGAATCGCATAAAGACGTTTGTAGGCATAAAAATGCTGAATCACACATGATTACCTGATCACCCAAGTCCTTGTTTCCCCCAAGGATGTTTGGTTATACAGAAGAGGTTTGTTTCCATAGAAAGGCCTAAAATCGCATAAAGTTGCTTGGATGCAAAAAAGATGCTGGATCACACATGGTTAACTGATCATCAGCGTCCTGGATTACCCAAGGATGTTTGGTCACACAAATAGGCTTGTTTCCACAAAGGTACCTAAAGTCGCATAAAGATGCTTGTATGCATAAAAATGCTGAATCACACATGATTACCTGATCACCCAAGTCCTTGTTTCCCCCAAGGATGTTTGGTTACACAGAAGAGGTTTGTTTCCACAGAAAGGCCTAAAATCGCATAAAGTTGCTTGGATGCAAAAAAGATGCTGGATCACACATGGTTACCTGATCATCAGCGTCCTGGATTACCCAAGGATGTTTGGTCACACAAATAGGCTTGTTTCCACAAAAGTACCTAAAGTCGCATAAAGATGCTTGTATGCATAAAAATGCTGAATCACACAGGATTACATGATCACCCAAGTCCTTGATTCCCCAAGGATATTTGGTCACGCAAAGAGGCTTGTTCCCACAGAAATGCCTAGAATCGCATAAAGAGGCCTGAAGGTATAAACATGCTGAATCACACAGGATTACATGATCACCCAAGTCCTGGATTACTCAAGGCCTAAAGGGATCGCTTAAAGATGCTTGAATGCAAAAAGAAGCTGGATCACACATGGTTGTTGGATCAACAGAGTCCTGGATTACCCAGGGATACTTGATCACATAGAGAGGCTTGTTTCACAGAAATGCCTAAAGTCGCATTAAGATGCTTGGGTGCATAAGGATGTTGGAACGCACAGGGGTGCTTGGTCACACAAGGGTTCTTGTCCGCACAGTAGTGCTTAAAATGCATAAGATGTTGATCGCATGGAAGATGCTGAATCGCATGCATGGTTACTTTAAAGTTGCACATGGTGGCTTAATTAAGCAAAACATGATGCCTTGTGTTTGCATAGAGATACGTGTCTGCATGGGTTCATGTTGCACATTGTTGCATAACACGTTTATAGCACATGCTTGCTTGCAAGGATGCTCGTTCCAGAGCACACATGCTATATGCATGTTTGGCGTGAGACATATTTATATGATTTCATGCTTCCATGAACACACACTGCCATGTACACACGCCTCCATTGAGGCATATGGCTTTAACACTTGCCACATACACATATGGGGAGCCAGTTGCATATGTGTTTATTTACTTGGGACTGCAGAGGTTGTCTGCGTTGTGCAGGGGAACAGCACTATCTCCAGTTGGTGGTCTTGCCCTTTTGGGTTAGCCTCCGTGTCTGGGTTGTCAGGGTGCTAGGGCCCGCCTCTAGCAGGTCTGTAGGCCCAGGGTATAGCAGTAATGGCATACGGAAGCAGACTCCTGCTGATGGGTCAGTCAGCAGCATGGCTGGACCTAAGGGTGTCCAGCATGGTCAGGTATCTGGATCTCCTGGGTTAGGATTCCACTCTAAAGATACATTCTTCATTGACAAGAAGCTGGGTATGTTTTGCACCAGGAGAGTACTTTTGGCCTAAGACAAGACCATCGCTATAAGAAAGCTGGTCTAGGTGGTTACGGCAAGGAACAGTTCCTTACTTTTGGCCTTCTGCTTAAGGCACTAGAGAAGATGCTGCTTCATTCAAGACAGTTCCCTATACTTTTATTCAGGACTGTTATAAACAGTATTGTGTTGGCCTAGAAGGAGTGGATCTTGACCTAGCATTATCCAAAGAACCGGTCCCAGAGATAGGCTGGAATTCCTCTTGGTGGTTCTTAACTAAAGGGTTTGCCAGGTCAGGAAGAGACCTTGGCCCAGGGGAAGTAGTCGAGCTCCAAGGGAGCCTCATCTGTCAGCTAGAGCTACCGATGGAGCATCTGGCTTAGGGGCCTGAACGTCCAGGGGCTGGTTGGTTCGGTCAGAGTTCAATCAGACTATACCATATTAAGTGATTTACTTAATTTACCAAGGAGGAGCTTGTGTCTTGCCTATTGACATTCGTCATTTCATGAAATGCAGAATTGGCAGGCGATTCGCTGTAGCCGTCAACAAGTGTCTCCAGGAGAAGGACCTCTACACCCCGACTGTTTTCCTGACCAAGGGCCACAGAAATAGTACCCTGTACATAAGATGTATTGGCGTCCAGGCTCAACAAGAAATTGAACAGCTTGAGGTCAAGGACAAGGGATCCACCCGCATGCGGGGCAGATGTGTTAGTAATCTGGTGGGACCAGTGGTCACTGGTTATGTCTCTCCCCCCAGTGCCGCGGCGTTTGTGGCTTCCATGCAACATTAGAGGATGGCGGAAGCTGGCCTGATTACTCCGGCATAACCCTGACAACCTTTTCTGTGCAGGGATAGTAGGGGTGGTAGTAGAGGACCCACGGTCCCTTACATCTTGTCCAGGCCTACTTCGAAGGGGGTATTGCATCCTGTCGTGCAACAGCAGGACCAGATATCCCAGGATTGGGAGAGCCCATGTTCCTGGTATGAAACAGATGGTGGCATCCTTGGAAGTTTGTCAAAGATAAAATTCCTGCCTTCCTGCATTTGGAAAGGAGACGGAGCCAGCCTTAAGTTACATCAAGGATCCGATCTCGGCCTTGCCTCCAAAGGTCGCTTGCTTCACACTCTTTGTTCCGAGCCATTATACAAGGGGTGACGTGCATAAGTCCACCAGTTTAGTCGCCCTTGTGCTTGGAGGATTGGCTCTAGTTTTGTCGGCTTACAGGGTCAGCTCTGTGGGCCGATGCACCATATTTCCCTTGAGCCTTTAACAAGGGAATTGGTGTTCTTGGTTGTGGTAGCCTCCAAGAGAGTTTCAGTATTGGCAACCTCTTGGTATAAAACCATACTTATTCTTACTAGTAGGGTGATGTTAATCCTCACCCAGCCTTATTTACTAGAAGGATCTAGTGTTCATTTGAATCTAGATATTTTTACCTCCCCCTTTTTCAAAACCTTGTTTTCGGAAGGAAAGGTTATTGCTTTCTCTCAGTAGAGATGAGAGCAGTTTAAATATCTATCTGAAGGTTCAGATATAGAAATCTGAAGTTTTAATTGTGCTGCCAGAAGACCCTAGATGTGGGCAGGCAGTGTTCAGTTCAGCTATTAAAATGGTTACACTCTCTCCTTTGGAGTAGAAGGGTCAAGGCCTATCTGAAGCGGCTGCTCGGATACGGAAAGCTGATGTTATTGCGCTACCAGGAGGCCCCAGGAAGGGGCAGGCAGCGTCTAAAATCAACTGTTTTCAAGATTGATTCATCAGGGTATTATTTAGGCTTGTGGTTCGGAGAGTGGGACTCCCCCTGTTTCTTGGGGGGGGGTGCTCCGTACCAGGATAGTAAGCGCTTTATGCGCGATGCTTTACCGAGCCTTTATGACGCAGATTTTCAGGGCCGCAACTTGGCGTCTGTGCTTAGGTTCACTGATTCTTGTCAGATGTACATAGGAGGGCAAAAGGATGCAGCTTTTTGGCGCAGTATGCATCTGGCAGCATTATAGATCCTCACATCTGATGGCGGCCTGCGTTGTTTGTGTCTCCCTCCCCTCAGTAAGCATTGCTTTCGGACATCCCACATAGTAATGGATTGCCGCTCTGTGTCCCGTGATGTACGATAAAGAAAATAGGATTTTTTATGACAGCTTACCTGTAAAATCCTTTTCTTGGAGTACATCACGGGACACAGAGCTCCCACCCCTCTTGTTTGGGGATATTGGAACACTTATTGCTTTTCTACAAAAACTGAGGAGCTCCCAGTATGGGAGGGGTTATATAGGGAGGGAACTTCCTGTGTAGTTAATTACACCAGTGTCCACACCTGAAGGTAGACTCTATAACCCATATAGTAATGGATTGCCGCTCTGTGTCCCATGATGTACTCCAAGAAAAGGATTTTACAGGTAAGCTGTCATAAAAAATCCTATTTTTCTATTACAGGGGATGTTTACATTCCTTGTAATAGGAATAAAGGTGACCAAAAAGGACAGTGTCAATTTAAAAAGTAAAATAATTAAGAAAAACAATTTTTATTAAAGCGCCCTGTCCCGCCGCATTCACACGTAGAAGCGAACGCATACCTGAGTAGCGCCCACATATGAAACCGGTGTTCAAACCACACATGTGAGTTATCACCACGATCGTTGGAGCGAGATCAATAATTCTAGCCCTAAAACCCCTGGTAACCTGTAGAAGTTTTTTAAACGTCTCCTATGGAGGTTTTTAAGGGTAAAAGTTTGTCGTCCATTCCACAAACGGGAGCAACTTTGAAGCGTGAGGGCGCGTACACACGACAGAATTCAGTACTTGAAAAATTCCTCGGCAGAATTCAGCAAGAAACTCGATGGGAGACGTATTCTGCCGAGAAAACCGGTCGTGTGTACACTTTTCGCCGAAAAAACTGTTGAGGAACTCGTCGAGCCAAAAAGAGAGCATGTTCTCTATTTCCTCGACGGGCAATGGGAAAATTTGGCTCGACGAGTTTTTTGACAGCCGAACAAGGAACTCGACGGGGAAAACTATGTGTTTCGCCCTTCGAGTTTCTCGGTCGTGTGTACACGGCCTGACATGTTGGGTATGAATTTACTTTGCGTAACATTATCTTTCACAATATAAAAAAAATTGGGCTAACTTTTACTACTGTTTTTTTTTTTTTTTTTTTTTTAACGTGCGCTTATAAGACCGATGCGCAAATATGTTGTGACAGAAAGCATTGCAACAACCACCATTTTATTCTCTAGGGTGTTAGAAATATATATATATATATATAAAGAAGGCCAGTATGGTGGCCTGACTTTATGGGAGGAGCCCGGAGGGTATTTAAGCAGCCCACTCACACATGCTCTTTGTCGGTTCAGTGTGCAGTACTACACGTCGCTGGGCTGACTCTTCCCAGCTCACCTCATGTCCGTGAGTCTGCGCATTCAATCGCATTCGACACCCTCCCGCCCTTCCCTTTTTCAGGGCACTTCTCAGCATATCCTTCTTCAATTAACTACCCATTACTTACTTTGGGTATGCCCCCTTTTCTTGGCATACTGACCAGACCACCAAGGCACACTTCAGGTCTATTTATGTTGTAAGTCTTGTCGCGTGTTTATGTGATCCACATCACTTTCAGTCAGAGGGCCACGACCATAAAAAATATATATATATATATATAATAATATATACAGTGCGGAAAATAAGTATGTGAACACCCTGCTATTTTGCAAGTTCTCCCACTTGGAAATCATAGAGGGGTCTGAAATTGTCATCGTAGGTGCATGTCCACTGTGAGAGACATAATCCAAAAAAAAAATCCAGAAATCACAATTTATGATTTTTTAACTATTTATTTGTATGATACAGCTGCAAAGAAGTATTTGAACACCTGTCTATCAGCTAGAATTCTAACCCTCAAAGACCTGTTAGTCTGCCTTTAAAATGTCCACCTCCACTCCATTTATTATCCTAAATTAGATGCACCTGTTTGAGGTCATTAGCTGCATAAAGACACCTTGTCCACCCCATACAATCAGTAAGAATCCAACTACTAACATGGCCAAGACCAAAGAGCTGTCCAAAGACATTAGAGACAAAATTGTACACCTCCACAAGGCTGGAAAGGGCTACGGGGAAATTGCCAAGCAGCTTGGTGAAAAAAGGTCCACTGTTGGAGCAATCATTAGAAAATGGAAGAAGCTAAACATGACTGTCAATCTCCCTCGGACTGGGGCTCCATGCAAAATCTCACCTCGTGGGGTCTCAATGATCCTAAGAAAGGTGAGAAATCAGCCCAGGACTACACGGGAGGAGCTGGTCAATGACCTGAAAAGAGCTGGGACCACCGTTTCCAAGGTTACTGTTGGTAATACACTAAGACGTCATGGTTTGAAATTATGCATGGCACGGAAGGTTCCCCTGCTTAAACCAGCACATGTCAAGGCCCGTCTTAAGTTTGCCAATGACCATTTTGGATGATCCAGAGGAGTCATGGGAGAAAGTCATGTGGTCAGATGAGACCAAAATAGAACTTTTTGGTCATAATTCCACTAACCGTGTTTGGAGGAAGAAGAATGATGAGTACCATCCCAAGAACACCATCCCTACTGTGAAGCATGGGGGTGGTAGCATCATGCTTTGGGGGTGTTTTTCTGCACATGGGACAGGGCGACTGCACTGTATTAAGGAGAGGATGACCGGGGCCATGTATTGCGAGATTTTGGGCAACAACCTCCTTCCCTTAGTTAGAGCTTTGAAGATGGGTCGAGGCTGGGTCTTCCAACATGACAATGACCCGAAGCACACAGCCAGGATAACCAAGGAGTGGCTCTGTAAGAAGCATATCAAGGTTCTGGCGTGGCCTAGCCAGTCTCCAGACCTAAACCCAATAGAGAATCTTTGGAGGGAGCTCAAACTCTGTGTTTCTCAGCGACAGCCCAGAAACCTGACTGATCTAGAGAAGATCTGTGTGGAGGAGTGGGCCAAAATCCCCCCTCCAGTGTGTGCAAACCTGGTGAAAAACTACAAGAAACGTTTGACCTCTGTAATTGCAAACAAAGGCTACTGTACCAAATATTAACATTGATTTTCTCAGGTGTTCAAATACTTCTTCTTTGTAGCTGTATCATACAAATAAATAGTTAAAAAAATCATACATTGTGATTTCTGGAATTTTTTTTTTTTGATTATGTCTCTCACAGTGGACATGCACCTACGATGACAATTTCAGACCCCTCCATGATTTCCAAGTGGGAAAACTTGCAAAATAGCAGGGTGTTCAAATACTTATTTTCTGCACTGTATAATGTTTGGGGGATCTAAGTCATTTTCTAGCCAAATTTTTTTTATTTTAACTTATAAACACAGCGTCTAAAAAACGGTTAAACGAATATAAACTACTTCTAAAAAAGCTATTCACCACAGATCACTTTTAAGAGGGTCGGTAGAGCCTGCCACCCTTGTGAAAGAGCCCAAGAATGTTGGATTTCCAAGCCTTGGCGATCATTTGCTTGACAGCCAGATAATTCGGGAATTTAAAGGTGTATTTGTCTTCGTGAGGGGGGTCTCCAAATTTTCCAAACAAAGAGCCAGTTCTCTTCTTCAGACATTGGGGGGGCTGAGCTGTGGTCCGATGGGAGTAAAAAATGCCCTGCCGTCAGAAGGAGTAAAAAATATAAAAAAATACATAGCACTTCTGGTCGGTAGGACCAGGCATAGTGTCCTGTCAATGGGGAGATAAGTGCCCCAATCATTGGTGTCATTAGGATGAATAGTGCGCTATCATTGTTGTTAGGAGGAATAGTGAACCAATCATTGGTGTCATTAGGCGGGATAGGGCCCCAATCATTGGTGTCATTAGGAGTTATAGTGCTCTATCATTGTTGTCATTAGGAGTTGTAGTGCTCTATCATTGGTGTCATTGGGGAGATAAGCGCCTCAATTATTGGTGCCAGTAGAAGGAATAGTGTCCCGTCATTGGGGAGATAAGTGCCTCAATCATTGGTGTCATTAGAAGGAATAGTGTCCCATCATTAGGGAGATAAGTGCCTCAATTATTGGTGTCAGGAGGAGGAATAGTGCTCCATTGCTGGTGTCAGTGGGAGTAACGGTGCTTAGAGGGCCAGATAAAGGCAAGCAAATGGCCACAGTTTGGAGACCACTGGTCTACATTATCAGGTTTGTGGTTCAGTGAGGCCTTTATAATGTTGTTGTGTGTGTGGTAGCCATACTATTTTTATTCATTTATTATCATAATTTTAATCATTAAAAATAAAAAAATTGCTATACCCAGATTGCCCAAGAGATGGCAGTCTTAAACACGTGGTATAAGGGGTGGGTGGTGTGTACTTGCATGTTTTTAAATCTCAAACCCAAGAACAGTAAAAATCCTCCCTAACAGGGGGGCTGTTCTTATACAGTTGTAGCGGCCAAGGTGGTGAGCAGAGGAAACAGGCAGTTGATGTGTGGTTGCCACCTCTGGACTACCCACCTAAAAGATAGCCACTCAGGGGTTGTATGCGCACAAATTGGTTGCATTCAGTGGGCAGTACAGCCACCAAATGCAATTCATTCAAGTGAGTGGGGTCACACTTCAACCAAATGCTTGGCTTGTGGTTGAAGTGTTGTATTTGTGTAAAAAATCCCCATTCAGCTGTTTTAAAAAGAACAAAAGAGCATTCAAGAGTCACCAGTACCTTAGTCAGTGCTCTACATGCTGGCTTACTGTAGATCTCGGATGGGGGTTGGCTACCAGTCAGTCACGGCCAGGTGACTTTGGCTTGCCGACCCACCATCTGCAGACCGAAGAGTGTCACTGAAAAGCAGTTGGAGTGGGACTATTTTTTTTTTAATAGTGGGGCTGGCACCAGCTCCGCTAGTTCTGGCTGCAGGCCCCGGCAATATAAACTGAAGTGTGCTTCTCTGTATCCTCCCACAATCGGACTGGAGCAGCGCAAGCACTCCAACTTGTGTGCTGACAACGGACTCCTCTTGTCTATAAAGAGAAGCATGCCCTCCAGGCACACACAATCTGAACTGCAGTGCACCGATGTCATCAGAGACATAACACCAGCTTTAATAGAAGGCAACTATCATAGGAGGCTTGGGAAAGTAAAAGCTGATTTGCACTCCCTTTAGCTGCAGTGGCAAGGGGTGTACACATGCTTGGCCACAGCAGGGATTATATGCCCACCAAGCGTGATACATTAAAGTGAATGGGGCTGCTTTGCAAGCGCCCTGAAATCATGTGCATTACAGCGACCAAGGGGTTAAGGCAAGTGGTGAGGAGGCATCGTATTGCCACAACGTCTCCTTGCCACCTGCTTTAACTCCTTAGGCCCCAACATTAGAATGCTGCAACTGTGTGCATTGCATGCCGTTGCAGGGCCCAATTCATTTGAATGGGTTGCAACTGGCAGGAGGTAGCGCTCGCCAAAAGCCGCAGGGGGTATATCTCTTGCCGCCAGTGGCTACAATGGCAGGGCACAGTGGTGACAATGGCAGGGCACAGTGGTGACAATGGCAGGGCACCGTCGGCTGCTGCCCCTGCAGCTAAAAGGGGTAGGGATTGGGGATGGTAAAACCGTGGCACAACTTTACCTCATGTGTGAATGAGCCCTAAGTCTACCACCGCTAAATGCAACTAAGGGCTCATTCTTAAGGGCAGCAGGCACTGCTGCTTCTCTGAAAAGCGTTCCAAGCGTGGTTGACAAGTGGTGAAGAGTCAATTTTTTGCCTCCTAACCATCCGATTTAAACCTATTATTACCATGCAATGCATGTGATAGCGGTGTAATAGTAAAGCAATTATAGGTCTAATTTAGGCAGCAAGGAGGCAACATTGTACAGTGCCTGGTGATCTTTGACTTCTCCCATGTTGTTCAGGTAGATCTCCACCTCTCCAAGGTTGCCCCAGGTCTAGGGTATGGGCAGAGCCGTTTTACTTACCCGATCCTCTGCTCTTACAGCAGCCATTGTTCCAGTGATGGATTGTTTCTAAATCGCCTTGTTCTATGCAGGGCTGTGTACCCTAAAATGGACTTGATGTCAGAGGAGCTGCAACCGATGGAGTGTAATGAAGGAGAAGCTGTGGGGACCAGTTTGTACAGCATGGAGGATATTGTAATGGTGCCGCCTGACTTGGTCCCTAAACATAAATGAACATTTAACCCTTACAATCAGTGTTAATTTAGGTGACTAAAATCTTGTTGACTAAATATATACTATTTTAGTCAACTAAAATATGACTAAAACAAATCAGGTGACTAAAATACGACTAAAATGGCATTTTAGTCAAGACTATGAATGAAACTAAATCGAAATTTGATGTCAAAATGAACACTGCATTACCACATACGAATATGTTGGGGGCTCTCCTGGCTCTGTCCCTCATCACTGCACAGATTGATGGCAGCGGGCACCATTGGCTTCCGCTGTTGTCAATCAAATTCTGTGACAAATGAGCAGGGAGCGGGGCCGAGCTGCCCTTTCTGTGTTGATAGATGCAAATAAGGCATCTCGGGAGCAAGCCTGCAAGAGTGCCCCCTTGGTAAGCGGATTCCAATGGCACTCAGTGAAGAAGAGGAGGCAGGTGTGCCAGTGGGGACCCAAGAAGAGGAGGATCTGGACCTGTTCTGTGCAATACCACAGAGCAGGTAAGTATGACATGTTTGTTTAAAAGGAAAAAAAGCCTGAAGGTTTAATGCAGTGCTGGGACAAGGTCACCTAGAGCCCAGGGACAACATGCCAAACTGTCAAACAAGATGCCAAAAAAACTGAGCAGTAATCTTCATGCTTACCCCCTCTACACATAAGTTCCACCCCCCATCCCCCAAATCTTCTCAGCTCAAAGCCCCCCAAGAAAAAAAAACCCTCCTAGTACAAATCCTCTACTCCTAAAATGTCCCCTCCTAGCACAAATTCCCCCCAATCCCCCTAAATAATCACTCTTGGTACCACCCAAAAATTTCACTCGTAGAACAATACTTGCCCCCTGCCACCCCCCAAATCCTCTCCTCTTCCAACACAAACCCCCCAAATATCTTTGTAGTGCCCCCCTCCTTAATACCACAGTGCCCAGAGCAGCCTCCCCTCCTGCCCATTCCTTGCCCTGGCCCGGGTTTACTGTTACTTTAAATGAATAGTAGACTCAGATTAGTACTTCTTAAATATATATATATATATATATATATATATATATATATATATATATATTTTTTATATATACATTGCTACTTTCAAGAGAAGGTCCAGCCTGAGTGAAAAAAATTAAGTCAGCAGCTACAAATACTGTAGCTGCTGACTTTTAATATTAAGACACTTGATTGTCCAGGGAACCCGTGATGTCGGTACCCCAGGTAATTTTTTTTGGATCAGCTCACAGGTGCTGCCACCGCCATTCCAGTCTGGTTCCCTACTGCGCATGCGCACTGCGCTTTCTAATTGGTCTGGCAGCGGGGAAAGGCAGAGCGTGGCCGAACTTCAGAAAGACCAGGCCATGGCTCCATCTCCGGAAGTGGGGAAGAGGACCTGTCAAAAACAGGTCCCTGTCCCCCCTCCCCTGAAAGGTGCCAAATGTGGCATCGGAGGGAGGGGAGCGTATAAGCGGAAGTTCCACTTTTGGGTGATTCTTCACTTTCATTTACCTGATCTTTAGTGAACTGAAGTCCTGTTGGTATTTCAGGAGGGTTGTTTCCTAGCTCAGCACCTGCTTTCTTTATACTCAGAGATACAAACAGGTTACAGCTCTTTGCTTGAGCGCTGACACTTGATATTGAAGTAAGAGGACAGATCACGGCCAGTGACAGCGCTAGTTATTTATAAGGTGCCCTAGATGCGGACCATGCAAACGTTTGTGAATAGCAATAATGGAAAGCAAAGAGAACATTGTTTCTGTGTATTATTAATTCACAAGTTCAGCAGCACTGCTATTTGAGATCCTTTGCTGTAAGGAACCATTGTAATTCTGCAGTCAGACATTCTTCCTAAAGTCCAGCCTATAAGACGGTTTTACAGCGGATACATATGTAAGCTACAGGGAATGTTATTTGCAGGATCACCAGGAGAAAATAGAGGGGGAAAAATAAGATTAAAGCAGCTGTAACATCTAATGAGACTGAAATCAGGATGGTGGTAGTGCTGGTGCTGGCTGTGAGGGTTCAGCAGTTAAGTTGAATGTGACCATTGGTTAGAAAGATTTATTACATGCACTTATCATAAGTGCTCTTGTGAGTACAAGACATGTAATAAAATAAGCTTTTATAGGGGCCTGTGCACTAGGGTTGCCACCTGTCCAGGATTCACCCAGACAGTTCGGGTTTGGAATCATGCGTCTGGGTTTCAGACTGCCTGAAACCCGGACACATTATTCAGACTGGACTAAGGGTTGCTGACTGCAGAGTGTCTGTCACACTCTTTCACACTGCCCAAAGCCAGCACTAACAGTTGCAACCAAGCCCCTCCCCCCCACACACACACAGATGGGAGAGGAGAGAGGGCTCGATATGAACCTCTTCCTCCCACCCCTACCCCTCTGTGTCTGCCCACACTCATATCCCCAGCGCTGTGCCTCAGAAAAGGAAAGTTGTGGCCAGAAATTTGAAGTCCTGCAGCCTCGGATACATCTGGGTGAGAGGTGCTGACTGCCAAGGGGATAAGTGAGCTCACCATCCATCCCTCTATGTGACTAAAGTCTACCCCCTTCTCTCTCCTGCCTCTTAAGTGAGTACACTAAGGCAAATCAGGGTTCTCAGAGCTTCCCTTGCACCAGAGGCCACAGTGTTTTCCACTTACATCAGAGTCTTCTCCGTACATCAGAGTTCCCTTATATCAGGGTTTCCAGAGCATGTTGGAGGCCCCAGAGTTCTCACTTACATCAGAGTCTGCAGAGTCCCCCTTTACAGTGAAAGGAAACTCTGGGAGTTTAGATGGAAAAGGGGAACTCTGGGAGTTTAGATGGAAAAGGGGAACTCTGGGAGTTTAGATGGAAAAGGGGAACTCTGGGAGTTTAGGTGGAAAAGGGGAACTCTGGGAGTTTAGGTGGAAAAGGGGAACTCTGGGAGTTTAGGTGGAAAAGGGGAACTCTGGGAGTTTAGGTGGAAAAGGGGAACTCTGGGAGTTTAGGTGGAAAAGGGGAACTCTGGGAGTTTAGGTGGAAAAGGGGAACTCTGGGAGTTTAGGTGGAAAAGGGGAACTCTGGGAGTTTAGGTGGAAAAGGGGAACTTTGGGAGTTTAGGTGGAAAAGGGGAACTCTGGGAGTTTAGGTGGAAAAGGGGAACTTTGGGAGTTTAGGTGGAAAAGGGGAACTCTGGGAGTTTAGGTGGAAAAGGGGAACTCTGGGAGTTTAGGTGGAAAAGGGGAACTCTGGGAGTTTAGGTGGAAAAGGGGAACTCTGGGAGTTTAGGTGGAAAGGGGGAACTCTGGGAGTTTAGGTGGAAAAGGGGAAGTCTGCGGGATTCGATGTAAAGGGGGAACTCTGCGGGATCCGATGTAAAGGGGGAACTCTGCGGGATCCGATGTAAAGGGGGAACTCTGCGGGATCCGATGTAAAGGGGGAACTCTGCGGGATCCGATGTAAAGGGGGAACTCTGCGGGATCCGATGTAAAGGGGGAACTCTGCGGGATCCGATGGAAAAGGGGAACTCTGCGGGATCCGATGGAAAAGGGGAACTCTGCGGGATCCGATGGAAAAGGGCAACTCTGCGGGATCCGATGGAAAAGGGCAACTCTGCGGGATCCGATGGAAAAGGGCAACTCTGCGGGATCCGATGGAAAAGGGCAACTCTGCGGGATCCGATGGAAAAGGGCAACTCTGCGGGATCCGATGGAAAAGGGCAACTCTGCGGGATCCGATGGAAAAGGGCAACTCTGCGGGATCCGATGGAAAAGGGCAACTCTGCGGGATCCGATGGAAAAGGGCAACTCTGCGGGATCCGATGGAAAAGGGCAACTCTGCGGGATCCGATGGAAAAGGGCAACTCTGCGGGATCCGATGGAAAAGGGCAACTCTGCGGGATCCGATGGAAAAGGGCAACTCTGCGGGATCCGATGGAAAAGGGCAACTCTGCGGGATCCGATGGAAAAGGGCAACTCTGCGGGATCCGATGGAAAAGGGCAACTCTGCGGGATCCGATGGAAAAGGGCAACTCTGCGGGATCCGATGGAAAAGGGCAACTCTGCGGGATCCGATGGAAAAGGGCAACTCTTTTACATTAAGATAAAACTCCTTCTCCCTTTAGAATCAATTTAATAACGGGGCGCTCAGATTTTTGGTGGAATCTGTTTAGTTGCTTAATAACCACTAAATTCCTCTGAAGGTAGCTCATAGTTTCTAGTTGTAGACAAGGCAGGAGCAGCTGTGTAAACGGTAAGAGGGAAGCACTAAACAAGCAATTCAACGTAAAAGACTGGCCACATATAATGGGCTTCAAGCTGGTGGAGGGATTTTGATCTCCTTTTTATCGTACAGAACTATGCCAAACACTCCCCAATACATATATACAGTACTTCACTTGAGTGAATTTTATTATTTTCCTCAAAATTCTACAAACCATAGCCCATAATGCCAACATGAAAGATGTTTGTTTGAAATTTGCAAATTTATTAAAAATATTAAAAAAATCAGTGCACAAGATTTCACAGCCTTTTGCCAGGACACTCAAAATTGGGCTCAGGTGCATCCTGTTTTCTTTCCACTGATCATCCTTGAGATGTTTCTACAACTTGATTGGATTGCACTTGTGGTAAATTAGGTTGATTGGACATGATTTGGAAAGGTCCTACAGTTAACAGTGTATGTCAGAGCACAAACCCAGCCATGAAGTCCATGAATGTAGACAGGATTGTCTCGAGGTATGGATCTGGGAAAGGGTACAGAATTTTTTTCTGCCGCATTGAAGGTCTCAATGAGCACAGTGGCCTCCATCGCCCGTAAATATAAGAAGTTTGGAACCACCAGGACTCTTCCTAGAGCGGACTGCCTGGCCAAATCGAGTGTTAGGGAGGTAACCAAGAACCCGATGGTCACTTAGAAAGAGCTTGATCATTTCTCTTCCAGAAGAACAACAATCTCTGCCACACTCCACCAATCAGGCCTGTATAGTTGTGTTTTACACCTATCAGAGTCTATAAAGGAGGTGAGCGTACATTGCACCTGGTGAAGGGAGCACTTTTCACGGAGTTGCGTTTGATTTATAAAAAAAATGTTTCTTCACAGTGAAGCTTGAACTGCACTTTCTTTGCGTAAGATTTTGTTCAATTAATACCGTATTTATTCATCATATGTTCTCTTTTTCATCATATTTTTTTTGTCTTTGGACTTTGGGTATTTGCAGTCAGCACTGTAGCAGCGCCCAATACACTTTATACAATAAAGTGATATTAAAGTTGTTTTTTGTTAAAAATAAACATGTTATACTTGCCTGCTCTGTGGAATGGTTTTGCACAGAGCAGCCCAGATCCTCCTCTTCCCGGTTTCCTCTTAGGCGCTCCTGGCCCCTCCCTTCTGCTGAGTGCCCCCTTAGCAAGCAGCTTGCTATGAAGGCAATGCAAATGGGAAGAAATTCAGGACAACCGCATGCCAAAAAAATGGATTCAAAAATACATGCCACAGCAGATCAGATTGGACAGAAGAGCTGACGTGTTTCACACTAACGGTGCTTAGTCATAACTGGGGGGCACCCGAGCCGATGCTCCATGTGTCTATTCAGACATGAAGCTGCAGCTCAAACTCGCCCCCCCTCCTCATTGGTTTACTAACTTTCATTGAAAGCAGCGGGAGCCCCAATACTTGGCACATACCCCATATTCATGTATTTGTCTACAACAAAATTCTAAAGTGTCTTATGCCGCGTACACACGATCATTTTTCGACATGAAAAAAAAAACGTTTAAAAAAATGTCATTTAAAATGATCGTGTGTGTGGGCTTCACATCATTTTTCGGGTTCTGAAAAACGGCAAAATGTTTTTTCGAACATGCTGCATTTTTTAACGACATTGTTTTAATGATGAAGTTGGAAAAAAAAAAATTCTACATGCCGAAAAACTTTTTTTTTTTTTATGCCGAAAAATGATGGTGTGTACGCGGCATTAGACATTCTCACTGTGTGTACTGCATGTTCTCTTCTATTCCTTGTCAATGCAGCAACTGCTTGTAGAGGACTTGTATTTCTAGATGAAAAAGTGTAAGTTTGTAAATCTTCTAAAAAATAAATACAACTTGATCCATGTGTAAATGTCAGTTGCTACACTTTTTTATTACAACAGGCTTTTGCAGTCTTTAGCTGGGTTTGTTTTAGAAGCCCTTGGTGCTAGAAAGATACATAGTTTATTAAATTGCAGCATAATGTCGATGGAAATCTTAGCCATGTCTGAAGCGTGGAGACAAAATTTGTAAATATCAGCCTGATTTTTGTAAATTATTTATTAATTTATTTTTATTTTTTTTTAAATGCATTTTTTTTAGAGAAGGGCAACCGAACTGATAAGAGGCATGGAGGAGCTTGGCTATGAGGCAACATTAAAGGAAATATTTTTTTTTTTTTTGGAGAAGAGGAGATTAAGGGGGGGATAAAATCACCATATATAAATACATAAGGGCCCTTCCACACGGGGACGTATCCGTTGCATCGGTCCACCAGCTCAGCGGGACATCTCTCCGTTGATCTCTGCTGAGTCTGTGGATGACAGGTCCCTCTCTGCTCACTGAGCGGGGAGAGTCTTGTTAAGGCGCCACTGTTTTTCTATGGAGAGATCGGACGAACGTTTTCATCAGATCTCATCCAATCCGCCAGGACGGATGGCGACATATCGCCATACGTCTGATTTTAGTGGATCTGTCATCCGGGGTCCCCTGAAAAATGATGTTAGGGCTGTTTTGAATTTCCTTGTAGGTATCTCCAGATGTCTAGAAGCGAGATCATTTTGTGTATTTCCGGTGGCTGTCACATTATATACGATTCAGGAAGTATTCTACAATAAAAGGTAGAAGGAAAAATTAACAGGATACAGTGCATACTAGTACATTATGACTTAAAGTGGTTGTAAACCCTTTACAACCACTTTATACTAAAGCTAAGCCTATATTAAGGCTTACCTGTAGTTACCCAGTACGGTTTAGGAGATATTTGATCCCCTGCAGGTTTTTTTGTAAGTTTGCTCACTTACAAAGAAATGAAGGGTCTATCATTTTTATCATAGGTGTATTTTAAATGATAGAGACAGGACATCAACCAAAAATTCTGAAAAAATACATGGAATTTTTTTTTATAAGTGAAGTTGCAGTTCAGTGAGTAAAATAAGTGTTTGATCTTGAAGCAAAACTTGACTTACTACTTGGTGGAGAACTCCGTGTTGGCAAGAGCAGAGGTAAGACATTTCTTGTGGTTGATGACCAGGTTTGCACACATCTCAGGAGGGATATTGGTCCACTTTTCATTACAGATCTTCTCTAAATTCTGAAGGTTTCTTGGCTGTTAATGGCAACTCAAAGTTTCTGCTCCTTCCATACATTTTCTATAGGATTAGTGTCTACAGACTTGATAAGCCACTCCATGATCTTAATGTGCTTCCTCTTTAGTCACTCCTTTGGTGCCTTGGTATGTTTTGGGTCATTGTAATGCTGGAAGACCCATCTACGGCCCATTTTCAGTGTTCTGGCTGAGGGAAGAAGGTCCTCCTCCAAGATTTTACAATACATGACCCCGTTCATTGGTCCCTCAATGTGGCAAAGTCAGCCTGTACATTTAGCAGAGAAATGGCCCCAAAGCATAATGTTTCGACCTTTGTGCTTGACTGTAGGGATGGTGTTCTTAGGGTCATAATCAGCATTTTTCTTCCTCCAAACACGGAAAGTCAAGTTAATGCCAAAGAGCTTAATTTTGGTCTCATCTGACCACAGCACTTTCTCCCAATCCTTATCTGAATCATTTAGACGTTCATTTGAAAACTTCAGACGGTCCTGTACATGTGCCTTCTTGAGGAAGGGGGACCTTGTGGGCGCTGCAAGATTTCAATCCATGGCGGCGTATTGTATTACCGATGGTTTGTTTGGTGACTGTGGTCCCAACTGCCTTGAGATCATTCACATGCTCCTCCCGTGTAGTTCTGGGCTGATCCCTCACTTTTTTCATGATCATCCTTACACCTTAAGGCGAAATCTTGCATGGCGCTCCAGACCGAGGATGATTGATAATTATTTTGTATTTCTTCCATTTGCGAATAATCGTTCCCAACAGTTGTCTCCTTCTCACCAAGCTTCTTGCTGATGGTCTTTGTAGCCCATTCCAGGCTTGTGCAGGTCTACAGTCTTGTCCCTGATGTCCTTTGACAACTCTTTGGTCTTGCCCATGATGGTGGGTTTGAATGGAAGAAAGAAATTCTGGGGACAGATGTCTTTTATACACACAACAATTGTCGTTAGTAGCACCTTCTTTAATTGACAAGACTGATCTGTGTAGCACATGAGCACATACTGTAGCCAGCCTGTGGGAGCCACAATTATTGTTGGTTGGTAGGGGATCAAATACTTATTTTCTTTATCGTACATCACGGGACACAGAGCGCATAGCCATTACATATGGGTTATATGGGTACCTTCAGGTGTGGACACTGGTGTAATCAACTTCACAGGAAGTTCCTCCCTATATAACCCCCTCCCACTGAGAGTGCTTTAGTTTTTTCGCCAGTGTCTTAGGTGTTGGTCACGTCTAGCTGTCCCTCGGAGGTCTCGGGACCCAGGATAGCTAGCCGGATCCGTCCGAAGTGCTTCAAAGCCAAGGTGTACGGTACCCGGGCCCTGCCTGCGTGGGGTGTTGCCTATAATGCCTCTCCTTGGAGGGCTGGATTCTGGGCTCCAGTGCCTTGGTCTCTTCCAGGACTAAACGCTACTGATGCCAGGATGCTATATAGGTCCAGGGGTGTGGGTTCCTTAACACAGGACCCCGGTCCCTGAAGGTCCGAGACAATACCCACGGAGATGGGGGAAGATTGGGCCTCTTGCAGTTTGCAATACCCTGCGGCGTGGAGCAGGTAAGAGGGAACCTGCGGGACTTGGTTCGACAGTAGGTATCCCCCTGGGGGTTCTGGGTTGGCTAACAGTATGCTTGTGCATCAGCCACTATCTCCACTATGTCTGTGTGGGCAGGATGGGATACTAATGTTTACCCAGATAACATGTAGATATATGTATACTTGTGTAAGATATATATTTGCTACTCACCTCAGGTCTGCCTGTTAGCATTGATACTGCAACCCCACATGTTGTAAAGAGGAAATTGCTGGTGAAAACTCCTGTTTCTTAGGAAGCCCATGGGGACAGCTTCCTCTCTGTGTGTGCACTACAAATAAGATTAGTGCTTACCTGGTGTCTGTTGGTGCTGCCTGGCGCTGGTCCATGTTGTTTCCTCTGCTCTGCTTCCTCCATGTGGTTGTCAGCGTGGGGGGGGTGCGCGCGCGCACGCCGCCTTTTATAGCGTCGGCGTGCGTCGGGGGGGCGGGCCAGCAGCGTCGGGGTCGGTTTAAAGGAAAAACTTTTTCTCTGGCTGGTCTTTCCCTCCTGGAGGCAGAGGAAGAAAGGATACAGAGCGTGCAGCTGGGTCTTTTGACCACACAGGGACACCTAGTGGCGGTTTTGTGGATCTTCAGGTCTAGGACTTAGGTCCACTATTGACCAGAAAAAAAGAAAAAAAAAGGAAGTTTTTTGCTTAAAGGGACTCAGCCTTAGATCCAGCAGTATCTGAGTCTACCTTGGACTCCGGCTAACGGGCATTGGTGTGTCAATACTCACAGGTTTCCTCAGTATTGCCACCTCCCAGGCGGGTAAAAAAAAAAAAAAAAATGTTTCCTCATACCTGTCCTCATATTGGTTACTCCTAGCTGCAACAGTCAGGTGTTGGCTATAGGGGTGACTCAAGGTTGTACAATGGCTCCAAAGGGATCTGGACCAGCCAAGGCTGCTAAAGGTGCCAAGAAGCAAAAGGTCTCCATCGGGGTCAGAGGATTTGGGCCAGGCTTCAACGGCCCCACCCTCGCCAGTTAGAACACCGAGTGGCATAGTACAAGAGCCATTGGGGGTGCTGGGGGCAGAGGCGGCCCCCGATCCACCCATTCCCGTTTACGTGACGGAAGAAATGCTAGCAGCCACCATGAGTGGGCTAGAGAAAAGGTTAACTGCGTTGTTTGCCCGTCCTTGGCCAAGTAGCAAGCGGGCTAGATCCCCCTCACCCAGTGTGGGGTTTTCAGATGCGGAGGTCTCCTCTTCAGAGGAACGGGACCCACAAGGGGATCAGGCAGACCCAAGTCCCGACGGTTCAGACAGGGAAGATTCCACTATAGATGAATATTTCTCGGCCTCTCAAGCGGAGAGCCTGTGGATCCAGTCTTTGACAGATATGGTTCGCACTGCCTTTAAACTTCCAGTGCCAGAACTAGTAGCCCCGGAGGTTTCCTCATTGGGTTCTTTAAAGGCTCCATTAACTTGTGCGTCTTTTCCAATGCACCCCCTTCTGCGGAACGTGATTTACCAGGATTGGACTCGACCTGATAGAATCTTTGTCCCTCCTAAAAGATTCTCTATTCTCTATCCTATGGAAGAGGAATATTTAAAGAAATGGGCACTCCCCACAGTGGACGCGGCCATTTCCTGCGTGAATAAATCCCTGACCTGTCCGGTTGAAAATGTCCAGATGTTCAAGGATCCGGTCGACAAGAAATTCGAGACCCTACTGAAAGCCGCTTTCACCTCAGTAGGTGCCATGGTTCAGCCAGCAGTAGCAGCCATTGGTTTTTGTCAGGCCTTGAAGGATCAGGCAAAACATATATTAAAGGACATGCCGGCTCAGCATACTCATGAATTAGCAGAATTCCCTAGGGCTCTCTGCTTTGCAGTAGATGCTATTAAGGACTCCATCCAACAGGCATCCCGTTCATCTCTACTGATGGTTCACATGCGTCGTCTTTTGTGGCTAAAGAACTGGTCAGCAGAGGCACCCTGCAAAAAGCTTTTAGCAGGGTTTCCCTTTCATGGGGGAAGACTATTCGGGGAAGACCTAGATAAATATATCCACACTATATCAAGTGGAAAAAGTACTTCCTTACCGGTCAAGAAAAGACCGCGTGGGCCCACGTTTAAACGACAGGCCATTGTAGGCTCGGCCCCTTCGACTTCTCGTCAGTATCGACGGCCTCCCGGGCGTCCAGCGGTTAATAGCCGCCCACAGGGTCAAGCCGCGGCAAACAAGAGACCCTGGTCTCGCAAACCGGCTAAACCAGTCGTCAAATCAGATACATGAAGGGGCGCCCCCACTCTCTCGGGTGGGGGGAAGACTTCGGTTTTTCTCCGAAGTCTGGAAGGCCAGAATTCCCGACTCTTGGGTTCGGTCCGTGGTAGCCACGGGATACAAACTAGAGTTTCGAGAAATCCCCCCCTCCTCATTTTCAGGGGTCAAGTCTTCCAAGCGACCCATTAAAAAGGGCCTCTCTCGTAAAGGCGTTGGATCGCCTATTGCTCCAAGGAGTAATTGTAGAAGTACCAACCCAAGAATGGGGTCGGGGATTCTACTCCAACCTTTTTGTTATACCAAAACCCAATGGCGACGTCAGGACTATATTAGACCTCAAACGCCTAAATCGCTTTCTAAAGATTCAGACCTTTCGTATGGACTCCATACGTTCAGTGACAGCCAGCCTGCATCAGGGCGACTTTCTAGCATCTATAGACCTAAAGGATGCATATCTGCATGTGCCGATTTACCCAGCACATCACAAGTTTCTTCGTTTTACGATAAATCAAAGTCATTACCAGTTCGTAGCCCTCCCTTTCGGGTTGGCAACAGCTCCGCGGGTATTCACAAAGGTGTTAGCCCCGGTGCTAGCCGTCCTAAAGACAGAAGGCATCTTGGTCCTGGCATACCTGGACGATCTCCTGGTTATCGACAGATCAGCTTCCAACCTCAATCATGCAGTAGTCCGCACAGTGCGGCATCTAGAAGAATTCGGGTGGATTGTGAACCAAGAAAAATCAAGGTTACAACCCACAAGACAGTTGGAATATCTAGGCTTTCGGTTAGATACAGAATGCCAGAGGGTATTTTTACCTCAAGAGAAGATCAGGTCGTTGATTTAAACGATTCAAATAGTCTTAGGCAAAAAGAAGCCGACTATTCGCCTAAGCATGCGACTGCTGGGAAAGATGGTGGCCGCCTTCGAAGCAGCGCCCTATGCCCAGATCCATACCAGAGTTCTTCAGGCAGCTATTCTCTCTGCTTGGAACAAGTCCATACAGGCATTAGACCGTCCATTAGTTCTTTCCCCAGGGGTCAAGCGCAGCCTGTACTGGTGGCTGATCCCTCAAAAATTGTCAAAAGGGAAAACCTTTTGCCCCATCACGTGGAAAATAGTAACCACAGATGCCAGCCTAACAGGTTGGGGGGCAATCTTAGGAAAACGGACCCAGCAGGGACAGTGGTCAGAGGCAGAAAGTCTGCTTCCCTTCAATGTCCTAGAGATCAGAGCTGCTCGGTTGGCCCTGGTCGCCTGGACTCTCCCCCTGCAGGGTCTGCCAGTAAGGATACAGTCCGACAATGCCACGGCGGTGGCATACATAAACCACCAGGGGGGCACAAGGAGCCTAGCGGCTCAAAGGGAAGTAAACCTGATTTTCTCATGGGCCGAAGCCCATGTACCCTGCATCTCAGCAGTGTTCATCCCAGGGATAGACAATTCTCAAGCAGATTTTTTGAGTCGTCAACAGTTACTCCCGGGAGAGTGGTCTCCTTACCCCCAGGTATTCCAAGAGATTTGCCAAAGATTCGGAGTTCCCGATGTGGACATCATGGCAACAAGATTCAACAAGAAATTGGACAAATTCGTATCCCGAGCCAGGGACCCCTCGGCCTACGGGACCGATGCGTTGGTTTGCCCCTGGCACCAGTTTTCTCTCCTGTATGCGTTCCCTCCACTACAGATGATTCCCCGCCTTCTACGAAGGATCAGGGTGGAGCGCAGGCCGGTGATCCTGGTGGCCCCAGCCTGGCCCAGAAGGGCTTGGTACGCACTCATCGTGAGGATGTCAGTAGGGGCACCGTGGCCACTCCCCCTGCGCCCAGATCTGCTGTCTCAGGGCCCGATCTACCACCCTGCTTCACAGCAGCTAAATTTGATGGCTTGGCGGCTGAATCCCTAATTCTTAAGGGCAGAGGCCTCTCAGCCCAAGTCATATCTACGTTAATTCATGCTAGAAAGCCAGTCTCTAGAAATATCTATTACAGAGTCTGGAGGACCTATGTGGAGTGGTGCGAGTCTCAAGGAGGGCATCCTCGCAAGTTTTTTATTGACAGGATCTTGCGATTCCTCCAGGTTGGCGTTGACAAGGGGTTGGCTCTTAGTACTCTAAAGGGGCAGGTGTCTGCCTTATCGATATGGTTTCAAAGGCCTTTGGCCACGCATTCGCTTGTGAAAACCTTTTTGCAGGGGGTCTTGCATGTGAATCCCCCTATTAGAGCTCCCCTCTGCCCCTGGAATTTAAATCTGGTCTTGTCAGCTTTACAAAAGCAGCCGTTTGAACCTCTGACAGAAATCCCTCTTGTGCTGCTAACCCGAAAATTGGTTTTCTTGGTGGCTATGGCTTCGGCCAGAAGGGTCTCCGAGCTGGCAGCCTTGTCTTGCAGGGAACCGTACCTGATTCTGCATAAGGACAGAGTGGTTCTGCGGCCTCAGCCTTCTTTCCTTCCTAAGGTCATATCCAGTTTTCACTTGAATCAGGACCTAGTCCTACCATCCTTCTTTCCTACTCCCCAGTCCAGAGAGGAAAGATTGCTTCATACTTTGGACGTGGTCCGAGCCATGAGGGTTTATCTCAAGGCTACAGAAAAGATTCGGAAAACAGATGTGCTTTTCGTTCTCCCGGATGGCCCCAAGAAGGGTCAGCCGGCTGCCAAGTCTTCCTTGGCTAGGTGGATTAAGCAGCTGATTTTTCAGGCCTATGGTCTGAAGCGCGTTCCACCTCCCTTATCAGTTAAGGCCCATTCTACGAGGGCCATGAGTGCCTCTTGGGCGGCACACCATCAGATCTCTATGGCACAGGTTTGCAAAGCGGCAACCTGGTCTTCCGTACATACGTTTACTAAATTTTATAAGCTGGACGTCACAAAAGCTACGGACGCAGCATTTGGGCAGGCGGTCCTACGGGCAGCAGTATAGAATCCTCTGGCCCGGTTCACGCCCCCTTTTTTTCTGTTGGTGGAGCTATTTTTTACCTCCTGATATATTTCTGTTTGGCTAATTTGGCCTTACGGTCTCCCTCCCTTCATGGAGCATTGCTTTGGGACATCCCATATGTAATGGCTATGCGCTCTGTGTCCCGTGATGTACGATAAAGAAAAAAGGATTTTTAATAACAGCTTACCTGTAAAATCCTTTTCTTGAAGTACATCACGGGACACAGAGCTCCCACCCCTCTTTTTGGGGAACATTGTGTAACCTCGGAGAAATTGCTTGCTACAAAACTAAAGCACTCTCAGTGGGAGGGGGTTATATAGGGAGGAACTTCCTGTGAAGTTGATTACACCAGTGTCCACACCTGAAGGTACCCATATAACCCATATGTAATGGCTATGCGCTCTGTGTCCCGTGATGTACTTCAAGAAAAGGATTTTACAGGTAAGCTGTTTATTAAAAATCCTTTTTTACTCACTGAACTGCAACTCAATTTATAACATTATGTATGTGTTTTTTTCTGGATTTTTGGTTGATATTCTGTCTCTATCATTTTAAATACACCTATGATAAGAATTATGGACCTTTCATTCCTTTTGTAAGTGGGCAAAATTACAAAATCTGCAGGGGATCAGATAATATAATATAAATTAATATAAGATCAATTTATATATTTACGGTATTGCTGAGTTTAGCTTTGCTGCATAGGTAGGGCTCACCAAACCTTTACTGAATTTAATTTTATCTGGTCATACATCAACATCAGCACTTTAACATAATTGGGAATAATCACACTGTAAGTGGCATGCTTTGAAAGGCCCTTTGAGCACCAAATGGCTTCAGAATAACTGTAGTCGTCCTTTCTAAATAATATAATTAGTCCTCAGCGATAAATGTCCTAACAGTTAATTGAAAATAAGTCCTTCAGCTGCTGGAAAAATGCGTCCCTGGGCAAATAATAACACACCACTACGACCAGCGCTTCTATAATCCACTAACAAGCTTCTGTTGTACACCAACCTGTATGACTCTTTTAGTAATTTTAGACTCTTATTGGACTATCTGACCCAGCCAAGTAAGGGTCAGATGAAGCTCCTTTGTTCCAAAGCAAATGTATATGGTATCTTCTATCTTCTCCAAAACCTAGCTATATAGTGTAAGATGTTCACATACACTATACAATTAATTTCTCCTTATAGTAATGTGCTCACATACTGTATATGTGCCAATTTACATTGTGCACCCCCTAGTTTAAATCGCATGCCAAAATACCCTTACCAAACTAGTACATTCTAGTATTCATCTATCCCTCCATTAATAAATCTTTCTCCCCCCTCTTGATCCAGACCTGCTCCTAATTGTTTCAATCCTTCAGAGATATCAAAAATGTGTGTGTATATTAAAAAAAAAAAAGTCTTCTTGGCGACTCGTGGGACACCGCGGTCTGGCACCGTGCTACGCAGAGAGCGTATAAAGGTATTCTCAATATTTCTCTCGTAGAAGCTAGCCTAAAATTTTACTTAGGTGGTACTATGTTCCTTCCAGGCTGGCAAGGATGTTTCCTGTGACCTCCCCGGTATGTTTTAGGGGATGCGAGCTGGAGGGGTCTATGCTTCACACTTGGTGGTCCTGTCCCTGCATTAGATCTTTCTGGCAGAAGGTTTTTCGCACCATTAGCTCCTTGACAGCAGTGGTGGTAACTCCCCACCCAGGCATAGCACTTTTACACCAGGGTATTCCTGATTTACCCAAACATTCCCAGGCTTTAACGTTTTTCATAGGATGTCCATTGCCAAGGCCTGGAAGAAACCCACTGTATCCTTTCTAGGGGTCCGGAGGAAAGTTTCCTGGATCAGCTAAATCAGAGAATTTTGGCCATTTGGGAAACCTGGGCCACCTTTTTTAACATTTCTCTCATACTGGGAGTGCAGCCCGGAGACTAGACTGCCCGTGCCATTTCTTGATTGAGCAGACGCGCTTCTTTTTATTCCTATCCTACACTTTCCTTTCCTTCCTCTTTCTGCCACCTCCCTTGGTGTTTTCCTTGATATTTTTTCTTTTTGTTTTACTTTCATTTATTGTTGCTGAGAAGGACTTGGTACCGCATTTAATGTAACTGCCATCCTCACCCATCCACCTAATGGTATTTGGCTGATGGCCTAGGGTGGGAGCGTAGTCTTCACATCTCCCGAGAAGCAGTGTGTTCCTGTTGGGGCTGCTCGGGGGGATGGGAAGCGATGTGCCTGACCCGTTGGGGAGTCTCCTTAGAAATATTTTAGGGTGGCTAGTTTTTCTGGGGTGGATAGATTCGCCTTGCTTGTGGTTGGCTGATGTTGGCATATTTTACTCACCTATGTCATTGGTGAATGGTCTATGCGGTTTTCACCTCAAGATTTGGAAGGTTCTATTTTTGTGAATGACACTGATTTGTTGTATCTTTCTTCATGATGTCTGTTATTTTTTGAAAAATCTTCAAAAAATTATTGAAAAAAAAAAAAGTCTTCAAAAAGTTTTCTCCCTTTTATATATTTAAAAAGGTGTAGAAACTTTTTGAAGAACCCTTGTATAATATAGTGTAATCTATTTTCACAAATGGACAAGTATATAAAATAAATATGCTCACATGTGCACTCCGATCCTCATGCATCAATCCCCATGCCGCTATACATGAACAGTCTATGCCCACGTGTCACCGGGCTTGCTCTCATTAATATTAAACTTCTTTACTTCGGCTTAATATCCCCAAACAAGACATTCTCCTCATTAGAATGCAGAATGACCATGTAAAAAAAACCAAACATAAACACCAACCACAGTGCAGCTACATAAAGCAAAAAAAAATTATTCCATGCTAAAATGCTCACATGTATAGAAATGAATGAGAGACCAGTAACCAAGATGGTGGATGATGGGACACATCTTGACATCACTTCCTGCCTGCTTTGGTCACATGACTTCCTCAAAATACATTTTAGCAATTGTTTCTCTGGCAAATGTCAAGTGGATATATTTACATTCAGAGGCCTATTTACACTTTTTGGCTTGAAAACCTCAAATCTTTTTTGTTTAATCCTACTTCTATAAATATCACACCCAAAATCGAGGTGGATTAGTAGGTTTAATATATTGGTTTGACTGTTGCTGATCCTTTTTATTTCTTTTTTGCAGAGCTTCCGAATTATTCAAGAAATGTCTATATTAAGAATGTCCTCCTAATAAATTCCTACTGCAGATTTAGAAATGTGACTACCCTCTTTCTGTGAAAACATTAAGGGGTTCTCTGAAAAGCAATCTGCTATGGCTTGCTTTTCAGAGCACAGCTAATCAGCCACTGTCAGGTGTCCAGGACACAATCCTGCTACCTCCAGAATGTCTATTTTTTTGTTTTCTTTATAATGGGGCTTAAAGGGCCACTAAAGGATTTTTTTTTTTTTTTTTTAGCTAAATAGCTTCCTTTACCTCACCGCAATCCTTGTTTCATGTCCTCATTGTTTGTTTTTTCCCCGATGTTGCTGTAATTCTCCTCTGTTCTGGACACTTCCTGGTTGTCTGTTTCCTGATGACCACAGTACTGGGAGCTTCTAGTTTCATTTTCCAAACCATCACTGCTCTATGGCTCTGTATAGCACTGATACAGCATAACATGCAAAAATGAAACTAGATGAAAAACTAAACTAAACTGCATTATATGATTGATTTTTTTATCTATTTTTAATCGTTTTTAAAATGAATCAGTTTTATGTCTCTATACCCTGTAAACAGTCATTTCAGCAAAAAAAAAAATTTTTCTTTTACAACTCCTTTAACTAATTGCCGACCGCCCGCCGTCATATTATTGCGGGACGGAGCACTGCTACGCGGGAGCACGTAGCTCTACGTCCTCCCTTTAGCAGCTTGTAGGGCGCGCGCGAGTCCCCCGAGCGTGCCCGGCGGGTACGATCGCCGCCGGGCATCTGCGATTGCTCGTTACAGAGCGGGGAACGGGAGCTATGTGTGTAAACACATACCTCTCGTTCCTGTCAGCGGGGGAAACGCTGAACTTCTGTTCATACAATGTATGGACAGAAGATCAGTGATTTCCCCTAGTGAGGCCACCCCCCCATACAGTTAGAACACACCCAGGAACACACTTAACCCCTTCCCTGCCCCCTAGTGTTAACCCCTACACTGCCAATGGCATTTTTATAGTAATACAATGCATTTTTATAGCATTGATCGCTATAAAAATGCCAATGGTCCCAAAAATGTGTCAAAAGTGTCCGATGTGTCCGCCATAATATCGCAGTACTGAAAAAAAAAACGCTGATCGCCGCCATTACTAGTAAAAAAAAATAATAATAAAAATGCCATAAAACGACCCCCTTTTTTGTAAACGCTATAAATTTTGGGCAAACCAATTAATAAACGCTAATTGCGATTTTTTTTTTTTTTTTTTTAACGAAAAATATGTAGAAGAATACGTATCTGCCTAAACTGAGGAAAAAAATAATTTTTTTATATCTTTTTTGGGGATATTTATTATAGCAAAATGTAAAAAATATTGCATTTTTTTCAAAATAGTCGCTCTATTTTTGTTTATAGCGCAAAAAATAAAAACCGCAGAGATGATCAAATACCACCAAAAGAAAGCTCTATTTGTGGGAAAAAAAGGACGCCAATTTTGATTGGGAGCCACGTCGCACGACTGCGCAATTGTCAGTTAAAGTGACGCAGTGCTGAATCGCAAAAAGTGCTCTGGTCTTTGGACAGCAATATGGTCCGGGGCTAAAGTGGTTAATGCACAGCAACTGTGATTTGGCTTGCAGTTGGGGTGCAGCTCCATTGACTTTAATGGCCAAGTTTGATTGGTGGCGCCGCCTGTCAGCTCGGCATGTTGCAGTGAATTTGCAGTGGCCACATGTAAATCATAACATGTATAGTAACTAATTTTGCTAAAGGGAATATAGTTCTGTATAAGGTTTGGTCTTTTGATAATCTTTTCATATTTTGTTTCTTTTCACTTCTAGACATGACGAGGAGGAGGGACTATATTCAGCGTCGTCCTATCAGCATTGAGCACCGCCCATCAGATTCCTCAAGTTCTGGATGTCACCACACCAGAAGATCTAATGGACTTCTATCTGATCCATAGCTATTTTATTGCTATAATTGCACTGAATCTGTTATATCTATTTTATTCACAGAATTCCATGTCACAGCAGCCTTTCTTTTGCAGACCTTTCATGTAACCAGCTATTTACAAGATTTATTATTTTGTGTTTGAAGTTTTAAACATAAAAGGGACGTTTTTTGCAATATTCATTCCTATGACTGTTTCTGTTATATGACTGTTCAGCAACCTCTTTCATTTACAATACAGACAGTGTGTCTTTGATTTATTGTTGCTCATTTTAACGATTGTTTGTTCAGTCCCTTACATTTGTTACATTTGTATTTTTAGTTTGCCGAGTGAATGGTGTATGACTTATTTTGTGTGTGCTTTCTTGATTAAAATTCTTAAGCTTTACGACTTTTGATATTTTTTTCTTTTTTTTAATTAATTTTACATTATACCCATTAAATAAGATTACTAGCTTACCATGGCTTGTTTTACAGGGGAATTCAATAAAGCACTTGGAACAGGTTTGCCAGTAGTTCCCTTTCCCTGTGTTTGATTCAGGCACACATATGCACCGTTTTTGGTAGAATTACCCATGTGTGTCAAATTCAGGTAGATCTAACTACTGCCACTTTAAGAACCTATTATGGCAGTGACAGATTCTTCAAGAATTATTGCCAGTTCCCAGATTATGAAACTGGCAGTAATAACAGTGATATTAAAGTAGAAAAAATGTGGGAGGGTAACAAGCCCTGGGACTTTAAAGATGTCACAATGAAAGGTAGATCCAAACAGATGTAGTAAATAAGCAATAATTTATTATATAAAAAAGAAAGATTCAAACAATAAAATTAAATCCCTGGGATTATTAACGGCTTCAATGAAGAGCCGCAGCAGAACCTGTATTGTTGATGCCCAACATGTTTCGCTCAAAAAGAGAGCTTCATCAGGAGCGTATACAGGATAAAATAGAAAAATAATAATCCATAAGAAATTAAGCATTTTACATGATGCTATGATTACATTTACATTGGATAATACCATAATTATCAAAAAAATATATTGCAGTAATAGTTGAAAACAACAGGGTAATGGACATGACGAGATTTGTAATAGCAGTAACTGATACACATACATAGATCAAAATGGATGTAACTACATCCAGTAAACGACCATGAGCAATCTTACCTATCTGAGCCACAGACAATCCAAATGCATTGAATGAAAACATGTGTTTTTTTAAAACAAATTTTTTCGGAATAACTTTGAAGAGACTTCATTAGTTCCTGCCACCTTCATTGGGGTCTTGTGCAGGTTTAAGGTGGCAAGAATTATTGAAGTCTCTTCAAAGTTATTCCAAAAAAAATTGTTTTAAAAAAACACAACGTTTTTTTCATTCAATGCATTTGGATTGTCTGTGGCTCAGATAGGTAAGATTTCTTGTTACCCTCCCACATTTTTTCTTCTGTTCATTGAATGGGATGTGGTGTCCAGATTTGACCTCCTATGCCTCACCCACCAGTGATATTAAAGTGTTTGTTAATAAAAAACATCATACTTGCCTGCTCTGCGCAATGGTTTTAAACGGCAGCCCCGATACTCTTCTTCTCGAAGTCCCCCACCGGTGCTCGTGGCTCCTCACCTGCACAGATGTCTCTGTAATCACGGCCGAAATCGGGACTGACAAGCGGGAGTGAAATCGTGCAAGTTCAGCTGAACGCGCACAGCTTCATTCCCGCATCCCAGTGTGAACCTGGGCTAAACTGGAATACAAGAAATCACATTGCCTTATTGGTAATTATGGAAGCCGCTACACTTGCAGCATTTACCTAAATAGAAGCTTGAGATTACCTCTCGAAAATGATGTTCTCATTTGAAACGCAATTGAAATCAAAGTGTTGCAATAAGACATTTGTAATCAAGTTAAGCTCATGTAACTAACCAATTAACATGTGTTTGTGTATCTATGCCCTTAGGAAGTCATTTATGCCCGTGTGTAATAAAAACTGATGAATTGGTGTCATATTTAAGTCACATTAGACATTTTGTGCAGCTTTTGTTACATCCGTAGCTGAGGTGCACTATAAATAGCTGCTTTCATCTTTAAGATGGAACGTGAAATTGCAGCTCACATCCTGTTATTGTTATAACCCAACCATATGTGAGCAATTGAGTTTGACTTCAGTGTCACAGCAAATAATGTTGCCTTACAACTAGCCTGCTGTTTTAACTGCATGTTAGTTTTTCCTAGCATGCAGGGGTTGTATAGGCAGAAGGTTTTTTATCTTAACCGGTTCCCGACTGGCTCGCGCAGATATACTGCGGCAGAATGGCTCTCCTGGGCGAAATCCCATATATACACAGCTTTGCCCAGGAGAGCCACCAGAGAGCACGCGAGCGCCCACTGCACAGTCGGGGACCCCATGCGCGCGGCCGACTGGCACGATCGCCACTGGCCACGTGCGATCTCATGCACGAGCGGCAGCACGGGGTTTGTGTGTGTAAATACACAAATCCCAATGCTGTCTGAGAAGAGATGACGAAGCGTCTTTCTACAAAGTAGAACCCACGCTCTGTCAAATCTCCAAGTTAGTCCCCCCCCCCCCCACAGTTAGAACACACAATAGGGAACACAGTTAACCCCTTGATCGCCCCCAGTGTTAACCCCTTCCCTGCCAGTGACATTTACATAGTAATCAGTGCATTATAGCAGTTATCGCTGTATTAATGCCAATGCTCCCAAAAATGTGTCAAAAGTGTCCGACCTGTCCATCGCAATACCGCAAAAAACGCAGATCACCACCATTACTAGTAAAAAAAAAAAACATGCGTTTATTGCAGGTTTTTTTTTACAAAAATATGTAGAAGAATATATATGGGCCTAAACTGAGGAAAACATTATTTTTTTTATTATTATTTTTTTTTGGGGATATTTATTATACCAAAAAGTAAATTTTTTATTTTTTTTTCAAAATTGTCGCTCTGTTTTTGTTTATAGCGCAAAAAATAAAAACCTGCAAAGGTGAACAAATACCACCAAAAGAAAGTTTTATTTGTGGGAAAAAAGCAGATCAATTTTATTTGTGTACAGTGTCACACGACCGTGCAATTGTCAGTGAAAGTGACGCAGGGCTGTATCGCAAAAAATGGCCTGGTCATTGGGCAGACAAATCTTCCGGGGCTGAAATGGTTAATGCATTCTATGCATTAAGATAAAAACCCTTCTGTGTGCAGCAGCCCCCCAAACACTTACCTGAGGTCCCTCTCTGTCCAGCGATGTCCACAAGTGGCTCAGCCATCCCAGATTCCCCTTCCTGATTGGCTGAGACACAGCAGCGCCATTGGCTTCCGCTGCTGTCAATCAAAATCGGCTAGCAAGTCAGCAAGAGAGAGGGGGCAGGGCCGTGTCGGGGCTCGGTGTCTGAATGGACACACCGAGTTGTGTCCCCATAGCAAGCTGCTTGCTGTGGAGGCACTGAACAGGAGGGAGGGGACAGGAGCACCGAAGAAGGACCCAAGAAGAGGAGGATCTGAGTTGCTCTGTGTAAATCCACTGCAACAGAGCAGGTAGGTATAATATGTTTGTTATTTTTATAGGAAAAAAAATGAGCCTTTACAATCACTTAAAAGGGAACCTGTGCTGTGAGAAATCTGGAGGCTGCTACTGTTGAGTTGCTACTACAAATGCGATTTGCCTGGTCCTACTAATCATCTGTTTTTAATAAAGTCTGAGCTGCTGACATGAAACAAGCATGCAGAAAATGAATTGGTGACATTTTCAGAAGGAGTACTAGGTTTCTCTCAATGCATTACCCTTTTACTGCAAGAGTCGTTTTTTTTGCACACGTTTAAAAAATAATTTTAACCTTTCAGTAGAAATACACTAATGTTAATATTAGGGCACACAAATGCAATAAATTACCCAATGTTAGTAAAATATTCAAGAATAGGTTGCATTGCGTGAATAAGATACTCAACATGTCAAGTCTTCAAGCCTGTGAATTAGCGATAAACTTCAGTACCCTATTTGTTTTTCTAAGCGACTCTTTAAAAAGCTCCTATAGGTCAACAGTTTAGAGTTGACCATAAATTGTGGACCTAGAATTATTTTTCTCATATGAATATGAAGTACGTGTATGTTGTATGTGAGCCACAATCGACACATATATTTACATTTGTTAAATGCACCTTTCATTTAAGTCTATTGAAAAACACACAAAATGCACCAAAAAACACACAGGGTGTGTGTTTTAGGTGCAATTTTGGGGTCACGTGGCAAAAAAGGTGCTGGTTGTTAATGAGTAGGCACCTGCCAGCTCCCTTAACAACCAGTGAATAGCTGGTTGGTAAGGAGCCGGCAGGTGTCCTTAACAACTAGCTATTGACTGCCAATGCTTTGCTTTATGTTTTATTGCAGCTATGCATTTTAAAAGAGCTGCAGTATGACAGTAGCCTTATGCACACTACAGTTGAATAGAGCTCCATAGAGTGATCGTTCCTAAATGGATCTGAACACATACTTTGATCATTTAAGTACATTTGTAAATTGATGTTCAGAAGCATTTACTTGCCCAGCATTTAGATGCACTTACCAAATCAATAAAAAAATTGTGTTTGAGGTCCGTTTAGTGTTAGTTTGAGGGGACGCAATGGATGCAGCTAAACCTGCATTAAAGCAGGGACATGCAAATGCAGAAAAAAAAGTGATGGGAGGCATAAAAGCTTGTATACTTCCCAAATAACTCTTGTGTTTAGAAAAGCTAAACACAGGCATGCCAGTGTGCATGAGGCCCTAAAGCTCTTTACTGACTCCAGTATATTAGAATTTGCTTGCTATGGAATAGATTTTGCACAACACCATTGCACTCCCCCTTGTTAATTAACCACCTCAATACTGGGCACTCAAACCCCCTTCTTGCCCAGGCCTTTTCTCAGCGCTGCCACACTTTGAATGACAATTGCGCGGTCATGCAAAACTGTACACAAATTTTTCCCCACAAATATCGCTTTCTTTTGGTGGTATTTGATTACCTCTGTTTTTTTTTTTTACTTGCACTATAAATAAAAGAAAAGTGACAAGTTTGAAAAAAACACAATATTTTTAACTTTTTGCTATAATATCTAAATGTTTTTTTTTTTTAAACCAATTTTTTTCCTCAGTTTAGGCCGGCCCGATATGTATTCTTCTACACATTTTTGGTAAAAACATCGCAATAAGCGTATATTGATTGGTTTGCGCAAAAGTTATAGTGTCTACAAAATGTGGGATAGATTTATGGCATTTTTTATTTTTTATTGTGACTGCGATATTGAGGCTGACATATCGGACACCTTTGACACTATTTTGGGACCATTCACATTTATACAGCAATCAGTGCTATAAAAATGCACTGATTACTGTATAAATGACACTGGCAGGGAAGGGGTTAACACTAGGGGCGATCAAGGGGTTAAATGTGTTACCTAGGGAGTGATTCTAACTGTAGGGGGAGGGGACTCACAAGGGGAGGAGACCGATCAATGTTCCTCTGCACTGGGAACACACCATCGGTCTCCTCTCACCTGACAGGATGTGGATCTGTGTGTTTACACACAGATCCACAGTCCTGCTCTGTTGTCGGGGAATAGAGGGTGTCCAGCTGACATTGCGGCCGCCGGGCACGTGCATCGGCCCCCGAGTGACGTGGTGCACGCATGCAGGCCTCCGGCTTGCGTGTGCGCGCCCCTAGAAGCCGAGGACACCATATGACGCCCAGTCAGAATGAGAGCCGCACCGCCAAGCTGTCGTTTGATGGCTGGCGGGCGTCAAGCGGTTAAAGAGACAATGGGGTTGATTTAATAAAACCAGAGAGTGCAAAATTTGGTGACAAGAATCAGCTTCTATTTTTTTGTTTTTGTCAAAGCTTAATTGAACAAGCTGAAGTTAGAAGCATATTGGCTGCTATGCACAGCTGCACCAGATTTAGCATTCTCCAGTTTTGATGGTTGATTTGTAAAGGCAAATAGGCTGTTCACTTTGCAGGGGGATTTAAACATTTTCAAGGAAATTTCCCCTTAGTTTACTGAATGTGGTGAAAATTCACTTTGCAAAGAGTATACAATCACAGGCATGCAAAACAATAAAAAAAAAAAATGTATTTTTGTTTGCAAATTTGGATAGTGGGGATCAGCTCATTCATTAAGCCAGGCATCCTCAACCGGTGGCCCTCAACCTCAAACCTGGACACCTGCACAGCCTCCTTCACGTGCACACCACTGTACTGAATGATTGCTGGTGCTCCATAATCTTGGTGGCTGTCATATACAAGCCACTGTTATGGCCCTCTCCCCACTCTTTTTCCAAACACACAGACACGGGGAGAGAAGCCTTTAGCCAAGTGGATTACATCTAGTGGATTCAATACAGGGGATCTGAAGGGGGATTCTCACAGTTGTGTGATGAGCTTGGTGTCATCCCGGGAGCTTGTAAGTGCATTATGTGTTATTTTATCTTTACCCAAAGTGGTTGTAAACCCTAGTAAAAAAAAAACTGCAAGACAAAGGCATAATGAGCTAGTATGCATAGCAGTCCTTGTACCCCCCTCCGGCCAGCGAAGTCTCTCCCGGAGTTACTTCTGGGTATCGCGGGCTCCTGTGCTGAGATTGGCTGGAGCCGCGATGACGTCACCCCCGCACATGCGCGTGTGAGCCGGCACATGCAAATACAGGGGATATCTCCTAAACCATGTAGGTTTAGGAGATATCCTGGGTAGCTACAGGTAGGCTTTATTATAGGCTTACCAGTAGCAACAAGTGGTTGCAAAGGCTTTGCAACCACTTTAAAGCGGAGCTCCACCCAGGAAAACAAAATGTTCCCATGTTGTTTAAAAAAATTAAATAAAAAAAACCTGAAAAAAAAAATAAAATACTCACCCGAAATACCTGTTGCTATGCGGAAGTCCGTAATCTGCCTCTTCCACTCCACGGTGCCTTTTCTTCTTGTCCTTCTCCTTGTGAATGGGGCGCGCTGCTTTCTGGGAACTGTGTGTGTTCTCAGAGAGCAGCGCGCCCATTCACAAGCCGGCGTGAGACTCACGCAGGCGCAGTAGGAAATGGGCAGTGAAGCCGTACGGCTTCACTGCCTGTTTCCCATAGTGTGAATGGCGGTGCGGGACCCGGAGCGATCGTGGGACCGGCACCGGGGGGCCCATCAGCGCGGGCAAGTAGGACAAGGTAAGTGTCCTTATTTAAAGTCAGCAGCTACACTGTTAGTAGCTGCTGACTTTAAAAAAAAAAATCGCGGCTGGAGCTCCGCTTTAATAAAGAAGTTTATTGCACTACTAGGGCATGCTCTTCCCTGGTTTGCCTTTTTTTTTTTTGATTGTCCACAGTCCTTGTTTAGCAGTTCAAGAGATGGCTGCAAAAACCCTGATATAGTGAAGGCAACAACACTGGTTCAGATCTTTTTTTAGCTGGAGGAGTGGGATTAATGGGGATCTGGTGGAGGGGTGATGAGCGCATATACATTCAACACTGGAAATCTGTCAAAACTGATTACAGTATAAATGACACTGGCAAAGAAGGGATTAACACCAGGGGCACTGAAAGGGTTAAATGTTTTTCTTGTGAAAAAAAAAATGTTCCCTAGGGAAATGCTGAGAGAGATCGCTGTTCCTGATCACTAGGAATCTCACTCTAGATTTTGTTTACACTGGCAGATCCCCGTTGTGCCTATCTGCTGAGCAGAGGCATAACTAGAAACTTCAGGGCCCAGATGCAAGAAATCAACATCACTACTGCCCCCCCCCCCCAAAAAAAAAACAAAAAAACATGAAAAAACATGATTTTGATACTTTTTTTTAGGGGGCGGTAGTTGAGGGGGTGGCAGCGGTGGTAGCAGTGGTACTTTAGGGGGGTGGCAACAGTGACGTTGAGGGGGTGGCAGCTGTGGTATTTGGGGTGACAGCGGTGGTCCATGGGGGGGTGGCAGCGGTGGTACGTGGGGGGTGGCAGCGGTGGTACGTGGGGGGGTGGCAGCGGTGGTACCATCCTCTCCCACCACCTTTACCTCTTACTGATCCCACCCCCCTACTGATGTCATCCCTATCCCCCCCACTGATCTCATCCCTATCCCCCCCCATCACCTCTGTTATAGTGATGGGGTGTAGGGATGGGATCAGTAAGAAGCTGAGGTTGGGATGGATCGATTGAACCGCAATCCGTCACGTACTTCCGTCACCCTGCCTTTCCTCGTGGGGAGAGCCCCTCCCATGCACTCCATTGGTGTCAGCTGGTCAGCTGACTTAATTTTTCAGTGTCTGCCCCACCTCCTACAGGCTCTCTTTTTGGATAAGTGGATAAGATAAGAGTCTCTCTCAGTGTTCTCTCCGCTCAGCGCGCGAAAAACCCCCTCCCCGCGGCGGAACAAACGGCCAGACGGCGCAGCTGCGGCGGGCCTCCTGGTAGTCAGCACAGCCATAATAATGGCCCCCACACTGGCACATGGGCGGGCGGCGGGCCCCCCTGAAGTGGCGGATCTGCAGGGCCCAGTCGCAAGTGCGACTGTGGCGACCCCGATAATTCCGCCACTGCTGCTGAGCAATAGAGGGTGGCTATCGAGTCCACCAGACCCGCTGATAAACTCTCCACTAGCCAATGGGCATGTGCGTGCCCACAGATCGCTGTATACGTGCCCGGCGTACAATGACGGTGGTTCGCCCAGGAGAGCCAACCTGACGCTGTAAAACTGTGGGGGCTGGGCGGGAAGTGTTTAAAATAAAAAACTCGAAATTCTGAACCATTTTATTTCATTGTGGCCCGTGACTAGTTACTAAATCACCGTTGTTTCCTGTGCACCTCGAAAGGTTGAGCACCCTTGCATTAGGCTAAGGGAAAATTCTATTGCAAAGTGAACAGCTTTTTTGCCTTTGTAATCACCAATGTCCTCTGAAGTTTACGATAAGCACTAAAGAGTGTTCGAAACATTTCCTACCTTCCTTCAATTTACCTCTTTATTGTCCTCAGTTACTCTTTCAGATAATCTAATTCTACTATCTTCATTAGCTGGCTGCTGCCATCTTCCTAGTGATGGCAGTGGGCCAAGTAGCTGCAGAGTAATGCTGCTCTGCCAAGATCCTACTTGTGCAGTAATCCATTGCTGTGTCATAGTGTAAGTGCAGGAGCTTCCAATTACAAGCTCATAGGTGTAACTAGGAAAGCTCAAGACTTTGACTATAGTGGCCAGAAAAGCTCCTGACAGGGCCGTATTTGGGGGTGGCAGGCCAAGGGCTTACAGAGCTTCCGATACTCCCAGAGGAGAAAGAGAAAATGAAAACCAGATTTCTTTCTCAAGAGAGATTGCTTTGGTTCTTGTGGAGTATTTATTGCTAAGTTCACATTTGCAAAAAATACTGTAACACAAACCAATGCGCCTATAATGAGTACACATATTTTTACATGTTTAACCCCAGACGCCTCCCAAGTGATTTTTTTCCCACCTTTATTGATATTCCACCTTCCACTACACTGAAAACGTTCCTCAAAAGCCTGTTTCTAATGCCAGTGTGACCAGGGCCAAAAGCTGCAGGTAAAATTAGCCATGGCCTATGTTGGCTATGCAGAAATCTGGCCTTGCTTCACTGCTGCTAGATTTCATCACCAGATCCTCAAATACCAGCTAGACTTGTACAATATTTCTGATTCCCAGAATGTTGTACTCTGTGCCTGAGTGGCCAAGCATTAGGCCTAAATGATGTCATTTGGATGGTAGTGGAGCCCCCTTAGCCCAGTGCAAGTTTTGAGAAATTTTGGGGGCAGAGCAAGCTTATAGCAAGTGCCGGTTACTTGCTTGAATTTTTGAATTAGGGCCCCAGTATCTCAAAGTCCACAGGTTGCTTTACTAAATGAACCAGTAGAGAAGCTTCCCTGATAAACGTAGAGACGGATCTTCTTTGGCTGCTAAACTTACCATAGCACGTTCATGAAAAAGACCCTTTGTTGCAATTTCTATGTGTAGGCGCAAGGTCTCTCGGATCATGCTAAAGGAGCACCTTGCTAGCAATCTTAATGGCACTTCTGAAGGCTTTGAAAGGGTTTGGAGTCCATGGGCCAGCTATGTCCATACTGACCTCTAGAGATTTGCAATGTGTGTAACGTTTCCTTTTAGCTTAATGTGCCTTTAAGTTTTTTCTATAGCCTCATACACACGATCGAACTCCCATCGGACTTTTCCATGGATTTTGGTCCGCGATGGCCATGAACGTGTTCTGCATACACACGGCAGGAAATTTTTAGCCATCTTTCACCAAATCACGTGATTTTTCGGCTCTTTACCGCCACTAATTGGGCAACGTCTGCTATTGTTGTCTGATCTTTAGCATTGGTTCTGAGCATGCGTGTTTTTACTTTGGACTTGTGTACACACGATCGGATTATCCTCTATTTGACATTTGTTGCCGAAAAGTTTGGGAGCATTCACAGCGAACATTTGTCCAATGAAAAGGCAAAAACTATTTTCTGATGGAGTGTACACACAGTAGGATAGTCCGATCAAACACGTCCGTCGGACTGTTGTCAAAAAGTCCTATCGTGTGTACGGGCCTTAACTCTTACTTTTCCCTCCTCCTGATCTTATCTTTCTTTTCCCTTTTTCCATTTTTTTGTCTGCATCATTCTTGTGATGTTTCAGACACTTTCTTACAATGTATATTCCTTGAGAGCATAGAGTGCTGGTTTTATTGTTTTATAGTTGTTTTGTATAACTGTTTTGTTGTCATCTCCACCACTGCATATCGATAGCATAACATGAATGTTTCTTTGCCTGGGGTGGACGGTCCTCTTAAGCCCTGTACACACGGCCGAGAACCTCGACGGGCGGAACACATCGTTCCGCCCATCGAGGTTCTCGGCCGGCCGTCAGATTCGGCGACCAGCCCGTCGGGAAAGGCGACCAGCCATTCATCCCGACGGGCCGTCGAGCAAATAGAGAACCTGCTCTCTATTTGCTTGACGGGTTTCCCGACGGGCTGGGCTCGGCGAATCCGTACACACGGCCAAGGTTCTCGGCAGAATGAGGATCCCAGCGAGGTTCTCGCTGGTTTCTGCCGAGAACCTCGGCCGTGTGTACGGGGCTTCAGGCCGTGTAGACACGATCGGTTTTGTCCAATGAAACTGGCCTTACACTGGCCTTCCAAACCGAGCGTGTGTACGGCCCATCGGACCGTCGTCCGTCGGACCAAAGTTTTAAAACTTGCTTTAAAATCGGACCGATGGATGCCTGACCATCGGACCAAACCAATGGTTAGTACGCAAAAGCATCGGACCAAAAACCCGCGCATGCTCAGAATCAAGTCGACGCATGCTTGGAAGCATTGAACTTTGTTTTTTCAGCACGTTGATGTGTTCTACATTACCGAGTTCTGACCCGATCGAATTTTGGACTGATGGTGTGTACGCACATCAGACCATCAGGCCACTTCAGTGGTGAACCGATGAAAACTTTCCGTCGGACCATTCTCATCGGGTTGGACCGATCGTGTGTACGCGGCCCTACAGTACCTGTTAAATGGTTGCCTGCCAATAATTTGATGTCTGGGCGTTCCTTAGGGTTTATATTATGCTGCAATTTTACTATTTACTGCCTGTGCGCTGTCTTCGCATTTCTATGTCATTTTGTACTCTAGCTGTTTGAAATCAAAAGATTGAAAGCATTTTTCTTATTATCTACAAAATTACTTTAAGGTGTCCATAGAGATTAGATACTCATTAACCTTTTTTTTTAATGTCTAGAAAGAATTGCAAACTTCATTCAAAAGCCTAGGAATTCCAGCCATTTTTGTACAAAGCCTTTACTTAGTGGTTTTGGTTTAATCATTTTAGGTCCATTATGAGGTTTGCCCTAGTCATTTTTTTTCTAAAATACTAAGCCTGATGCCGCGTACACACGACCGTTATTCATGTCATGGAAAAAAAAAATTTCCATGACGTGATTCTTGTCAAGCCTGCCTTGAATACACACAATCGTGATAAAAAATGCTTGAGCAAAGCGCGGTGACGTACAACACGTATGACGGCACTATAAAGGGGAAGTTCCATTTCAATGGTGCCACCCTTTGGGTTATTACACTAATTTCTCATTTTATAACTTGCTTCTGAGCATGCACGTTTTTTCCCCGTCGTTAAAGCCCCCACACGACTGTTTTTCACGACGAGAAAAACCACAACTTGAAAAACAACGAGAAAAAATAAAGCAGGCTCTAAATTTTTAATTCCCTGGGCATTCTCGTCAAGAAAAATGCTCTGGAGCACACATGACCGTTTTTCACAACCAATTAAAAAAATTAAATTTTTCTCGTCATGAAAAACAGTCGTGTGTATGTGGCATTAGACATATGAACATAAACAACTGATGTACTTTCCTGTTTTGCACTGTGCCCATTTGTGCTTAGCCGATGCAAAGGATAGATGTGTTATGAATATCTTTGATACTGGTGTATCAAGGGGGAGAAATAAAATTAATCAAAAGTTTTTCAGCTTTCTGATCACTTCTTCCCAGAAAAAAACTCGACAGCTGCCCTAGTTGTACAGTTGTACTGCTGGACATTTTTTTTCCAACTTGGACACCTAAAGCCATAGGCAAAGCACTTGACAGTGCATTTATTGACAGATGAGTGGCTTAATAGCAGATGGTAACCTACTTTTTCTTTCCAGTCCTTTCTCCGCTGTCTTTTATCTTTGCCTAACATTAACATTAATTGCAGGCAAGAGTTGATGGTCACTCAAGTACGTAATATTGAAGCTGCTAGGCAAGAACTAAAGGCCATGTTATACGACCTTCTGCCACTAGCAACCACTCAGAGACAGGAAGGTTAAGAGATAATTTACCTTCTCTTCAAGCCATCGTTCCCTTGCTGCCCGAACTAGGTGAGATGTTGCTTTTGGTGCTGCTTCCTCTCTAATGTGTTTCTGTGACATTCCGAGCCAGCAAGGGAGCATTGCCAATTAGGAGAAATGGTTTCTGCAGCTCTGCGATTCTGCTGCCGGCAATGTGTCACCATGCTGACATCAGCTTTAGAAGTTCATATGTCCAGAATGAGGCTTGAAAAGGAGTTTTCCTGTTATGTTAGGCACTATGAAGTGTTTGAGAATCATCTGTACAATTTATTTTTAAGAATTTATTTTCAGGACAAAGATTTCTGCCATTGACTTCCTAATCCCACATTCTTCCTATTCCTCCCTGCTGATGTCCCTGAGGTCAAACCAACATGGGAGAGTAAGGTTTTTTTTAAAACTCAAGTCAACCTGTTAATGGGGTAGCCAGGAGTTTTCCCGAGAATAGGTGAAACGAAAGGCAAAACTGTTTCCCTAGTTTTGCATAGAGTGGAGAGGGATTAGAACACCTATGGCCGTGTACACACGGCAGAGATCCTCGACGGGCAGAACACATCATTCCGCCCGTCGAGGCTCTCTGCCGGCCGTCGAAATCGGCGACCCGCCTGTCGGGAATGGCAACCAGCCATTCATCCAGGCGGGCCGTCGAGGAAATAGAGAGCGTGCTCTCTATTTCTGCTCGACGGGCTTCCCGACGGGAAGCTCGCCGAGACCGTACACACGGCCGAGGTCCTCGCTGGAATGCACATTCCAGCGAGGTTCTCGCTGGTTTTCAGCGAGAACCTCGGCCGTGTGTACGCCGCCTATCAGTTTTTATTGCTGTCTGTGCCCTCGTTAGGGAGATTCACCTTTTTTATTTTTCCTATTTACCGAAAGTAAAAGAAATCTTCCAATGGGGACACTAGTTCTGATGGTCTGGGGGTCCCCAAGGGATTCTCTTAATTTGCAGGGATTTCCTGTGTTGGCTAAGGGAAAGGAAGATAGGATATATCTCCCCAATGGAGTACAGATGGAAAAAAAGGGGGGGGGGGTTATAGGCTTCCCTTTCTTTTGTTCAAAATGAAAAAAAAAAACATGCCTGTAGTTTTACTTTGATCAGTACAGAGGACTTTTCACCCTAAATATACCAGTAAGCAAATAGTGAAAACAAATGAAAGCATGCACATTTATAACAATCATACTATATTAGTCAGAAGATGTGTAATTCTGTTCATCCAGTCTTGGGATTCACGCATACTTGCACAGGTGGAGACATCCTTATTTATTAGTTCAACTTTGCAGCTTCCTGTGTCACCTTTTTCTGGCTGCCTACCAGACAATAATCTAACATCATCACAATGGTAAAATATTGTTCAATAAGTAAGTAAAGGTTTGTGGAGTCTTGCAGATTTGGAGGTAACTAAGAAAAATGTCTGGTCCTGGGGAAAGACCTTGTCCTACACAAAACTGAGGTCTACTAAAAGATCACTTCAGACAGATCCCAGTGGAGCTAGCCGTACACCAGCAGATTTCTTCCCTATATTGAGCTATCTGCACAATATACTTCATTTTATGTAGGGTAAAAAAAATTATACTGATGCAGGGCTGGACTGGGGCAAAAATGTGGCCCTGGACTTCATTCAGACTGGCCCACTTTCAAAGGTCTCTCCTATGGTGGCCAGACAAAACCCACCCCTGCCCCAGTTCCCTCTCCCCCTTCACTAGCCACTAGCCGTTCTACTTTATTAAAGTAGAACGGCTGGTACTGGTACTCTTATAGGCAGTACCAGTGGGGAAGCTAGACATTATTTCACCCGGGACAAAGAATCAGTTTGGTGCCCCTTCCCCCATGGGACAAGATAACACAGAAGTGAGAAACTCCCAGGCCATAGCTGTTGAGTCAGCTGTCTGTCCCCTCCCCTGTGATCCTTCTTGTCCCTCCCCATGCTCCCCTGTCATCCCCCCTGCTCCTCCCCCTGCTTTTCTACCCCCCCAGGTGAGCACTGCGGGGAGGGAGAGGAGGTAAGCGATGCGGGGAGGGAGAGACAGAGGAGCGGAGGGGGCGGCGGTCCTCTGTCACTGAAGCCGGCCCACTGAGCCATTGGCCCACCGGGAAACTCCCGGTAGTCCCAATGGCCAGTCCATCCCTGTTTCTGATGCATGGTAAAAGTATCACCTCCCATCCTGTTGAGAATTGGAACGATCCTTCATCATTAGTTTCCCAGAATGCTGGAAAGATTCTGCAACGTTGCTGTTGAGTGATGTGGTGCTAAACAGAAACTCTTCACTTATCCATTCACCACTCAACCCACAAATTATTATTAGCAGATGTGTAAAGGTGTAAATGATTAAAAAGCAGTATTAAACACAAAAACAAAAATTTGATGTATTGCAGTTTACCAATTCTTAGATGTGGTTGCTGTATTTGTTTTTTTTCTCATCCTTTTCCTCTTTATTTTCACCTGGTTATCTGACTTCCTTTTACCACTTAAGCCCCGGACCATTTTGCTGCTAAATGACTGGACCACTTTTTGCGATTCGGCACTGCGCCTTTTTAACTGACAATTGCGTGGTCGTGCGACGTGGCTCCCAAACAAAATTTAAGTCCTTTTTTTCCCACAAATAGAGCTTTCTTTTGGTGGTATTTGATCACCTCTGCGTTTTTTATTTTTTGCGCTAAAAACAAAATTAGAGCTATAATAAATATCCCCCAAAAAATATAAAAAAAAAAACTTTTTTTTTCTCAGTTTAGGCCGATACGTATTCTTCTACATATTTTTTGTAAAAAAAATCGCAATAAGTGTTTATAGATTGGTTTGCGCAAAAGTTATAGCATCTACAACATTTTTATCGTGACTGCGACATTATGGCGCACACTTTTGACACATTTTTGGGACCATTGTAATTTTTACAGTGATCAGTGCTATAAAAATGCACTGATTACTGTGAAAATGACACTGGCAGTAAATGGGGATAACCACTAGGTGGCGCTGTAGGGGTTAAGTGTGCCCTAGTGAGTGTTTCTTACTGTATGGGGATGGGTTGTGTGTGACATGACACTGATCTCCGCTCCGTGTAATCGAGGCGGAGATCAGTGTCATTGTCACTAGGTAGAGCGGGGAGATGCTTGTTTACATTAGCATCTCCCCGCTCTATCTCTCCGTGAGATGATCACGGCTATCTCCGTGGCGACATGCGGTCGGGTTCACGGACCAGGCGGCGGTACGTGCTTGCACAATGGCGCTTCCTTAACCACTTGACCACTGGGCACTTAAACCCCCATAATAACCAGACCAATTTTCAGCTTTCGGTGCTCTCACATTTTGAATGACAATAACTCGGTCATACAAGACTGTAGCCAAATAAAAATGTTGTCCTTTTTTTCCAACAAATAGAGCTTTCTTTTGGTGGTATTTGATCACCTCGGCGGTTTTTATTTTTTTCGCTATTAATGAAAAAAGAACGAAAATGTTGTAAAAATATGAATTTTTCTTCATTTCTATCATAACTTTTTGTAAAAAAGTAAATTTTCCTCATAAATTTGGTCTAAAATGTATACTGCTACATATTTTTGGTAAAAAAATAAAAATAAATGGATATTATTTTAGGTGAAAGTTATAGGGTCTACAAGCTATGGTACCAATTTCTGAAAATTGATCAATTTGATCACACCTGAAGTACTGACAGCTTCTCTCATTTCTTGAGACCCATACAAGCCAACAGGCGGCACTGCAGTGGTGCAGGTGGAACTGGTGGGCACAGATGGCACTGGTGGGCACAGATGGCACTGGTGGGCACATATGGCACTGGTGGGGCACAGGCAGCACTGGTGGGGTGCAGATGAGCACTGATGGGCACAGGCGGCACTGATGTGGCAGTGTTGTGGCACTGGTGGGGCACAGGTGGCACTGCTGGGGCACGGGTGCCACTGCTGGGGAACAGATGGGGCACTGCTGGGCACTAATCTCTCTCCTCTTCTCTCACGCTGCAATGGTGTGAGAAGAGGAGAGAGATGACCTGCAATGTTTACATTTGTGATCGTGCCGTCATTGGACAGCGCGATCACATGGTAAGGAGCCGCTGCCATTGGCTCCTTACCGAGATCATTGACGCTGCGGGTCCCGTGGACCCGCCGAGCGCCGTGACCACGTGTGTGCGCCCGGATCTGATGCACGCCGGGTTTGTTTACACACGTGATCACGCCATCATTGGACGACGCGATCACGTGGTAAGGAGCCGCCGCCATTGGCTCCTTACCGCGATCATCGATGCTGCGGGTCCCGTGGACCCGGTGAGCACCGGTGATCGCGTGTGCGCGCCCGGTCGCACACCTGACTCTAACGGAGGACGTCCATGGACGTCCTGTTAGGCCTTGTACACACAAGGAAATATATCCGCTGTAAACGGTCCCCGCATATTTACGCTGGGCTGTTTGATCCAATGGCTGTACACACCATCGGATCAAATTCCCCGCCAGCGGACAGCGCGGTGACGCGGCGGTGACGTTGACCCTGCCACGTCACCGCACCAGGAAGTAAACACTTCCACGCGCATGCGTCGGATCCATTCACAGGATACGACGCATGTGCGGGCAGATATGTCCGCTGGTTTGCCGTACTAACCAGCGGACATATCCGACGGGCAGCTCTCCGGCGGAAAAATTTCAAAGCATGCTTTGAAACTTTTCCGCCGGAGGAATCTGGCCAAAACGGTCCGTTTGCCCCTACAGACGAGCGGATTTTTCGGCTGAAATGGTCCGTCGGACCATGTTCAGCGTAAAAATTCCCTTGTGTGTACAAGGCCTTAGAGTAGAGGAACCGCCTTATAGACGTATTTCGTCTATAGGGCGGTGACTAAGTGGTTAAAGGGGACGTATATATACAGATATGCCCATATATACACTGTGATCTTAGTAATAAACATACCTTTAATAAGTATTCTATTTTATTCCATCCCACAGCAGGAGGTCCCGGGCCACATTGGAGTGCTCCGCAGGCCACATGTTGCCCCGGGCCACTGGTTGGGCACCCCTGCCTTACAAGATAACCCAGCAGTCGTCCTACTTAACCTCACCCCTTTATCAAGGAAACATTATCATGAATCCCTTTTCAAACATCTCCTTAATGCTGCACGGGCCTGCATCCCACCTCTATGGAAGTAACAGTCTGCGCCAATGGTGGCTCGCAAGAGTGAATGACATTGAGCAAATGGAAGATCTGACCTCTGTTTTGCAAAATAAGCCAAAGGAACACATATCCAGATCGTTTTACTGGGATCTCTTCGGCTTCTCTGATGAATTCCTCCAATACACATGTTAGGATCCACCGTCTGGGATCTCTATTGCTTATTCAGGGCCATTGATCCTGCCCCTCCCCTTTCCTCCCCCTTTTTTTTCTTTTTGCTCTCTCTCTCTTATCTTTTCCTTCCTCTCCATTTTTCCTTCTAAACCAAAAAACAAAAAGTGATGGGCACAGAAGCATATATGTATCCTATTGGTGGTGCGAACCTGATTGAAGGGTTCCCTTCACTCATATGCAATTATTTTGTATGGTTGTGCTTATTGCACTTGCTATCATTTCTATGCAATGCAAAGTTGTCTTTATATTTGTATCTGTGTCACATCTTTAAATAAAAAATAAATAAAAAAGTTCAGCTTTTTTTTCTTTAAAAAAAAATAAAAATAAAGTTCAGCTTTAACATTTGTTAGTCAAGTCCATTTAAATTTGCAAATGCACTGGGCTCCCGAAGTTGCTTTTGGAAGGGGCTGGTAAATGAAAATGATCCCATTTTATAAGGCGACATATTTATCCCGGGGCTGTAGCGGGACATTTGAAAAAGTATGGAGGGCTTGGTATGAATCTGATCTAACGGTGGGTTAATTTGAGTTAGATGCAAGGCATAGGAGGGATCCTGAAGTGCGTCTGACATTCTCCTAGCCCGGGTGCAGTGGGTTCTGCCCGTGGTAATTGCTGTAGTTGGTAAGGAGGAGGCTGTTAGCTCATTCGGTTTGCTCTTATTGAAAAAGGGGTCGGGAACTGAGTAAGGGGGGAGGGGACACATTTAGTATGGCTGCTGTCAGTTGATGGCAAGGTTACTATGTTAGTATGTTTTTGCCGGTCATGTTGACTGAAGGTTTTACTTGGTGTTGTGCCAAGAACTGTATGTCTTGTATGTTATGTCTTAAAAACTTTCAATTAAAAGAAATTTTCTCCTCTGATTCAATATGCTACTGTCCAAAGGTATCTCCATTGCTCCCCCATCCAGAGTGGACTCCATAAGAAAGGAAGTGTGTTACTGGCTGGATCACCAGGTGAAAATAAAGGAAAAAAGCCTTAAAACTAAAGCAGCCACCACATTAAGAAATGGTAAACTGCAATGTATGACATTTTTGTTTCCTACCATTTGAATTGTCCTTCAGCCTACAGCATTTACCGTATCCACCGATTCATGAATGATGTCATGAGTGTCTTACATAAACACCACATCTCTTCTACTTTTACCTCCCACCTAAAAACTGCACCATTGCTATTTTGTGATTTGCATGACCATCACAATAAAATAAAGAGCATTCTATTTTCTTTATAATTTATACCATCATATTTTTTTTTTACATTAAAAATTCACACAGTTTATTTTCCTTTTTTTATATAAATTACAAGAATGCAAATAGTAACAGTAAATCACACATCTAGAAATTAAACCATAATTCCAACCAAACTTTTTTTTCGTTTTGGATAAATGAATAAAGGGCTAGAAACGTATTCTGGCTTCTATTGCACTTTGAGTCGCTTTTAAAAATATTTCCCTTCACCCCACAATCTAGTGACCGTTGCCTGTATGGATAGCGAGGGAAATTTCTCCAATTGGGGTGTAGACCACGAAAACCTAGCACTTCCCCACTGTAGTTAAAACATTTTTTTCCTGATGCCAACATGGCGGCACCATAAAAACCTAGCACTTCCCCACTGTAGTTAAAACATTTTTTTCCTGATGCCAACATGGCGGCACCATAAAAACCTAGCACTTCCCCACTGTAGTTAAAACATTTTTTTCCTGATGCGAACATGGCGGCGTACATGTGGTCAAGTATGCTGTCATGGATTGGCACCACTAAAATAAAATTATGGTAAGTGTTTGATACAATTCTCAGTTTTTTTATTGCTATCTGCGTCCCCATTTTAATGATTTCTTCCCACTTCCTCTCTTGATGGCCACTATAACTGAGATAGAAATCTTCTGCTATGGGGCTCCAAAGAGAAACCATGAACTGAAAGAGGTTCTAAGCCTCCCCTACTCTATCCACAACAAAGAAAAACATTTTGGCTGGAGTTTTACTTTAGTTAAATTTGGAGCTCCATGCATAACTCTACCTATCTGCACCTTTTAGGAAAATCAGATATTTTATTTAATATTTAGAGAATGTATTCTAGGATTATATGGACATGGCCATTCCATCTTGGGCTTGTACAGATTCATAAAGTATGGAATGTGCCCAGTGGCAATGTTCTATTTCAGTTGTGCTTGTACAGACTGTAGAATTATATGCCCAGTGCTATTGTTGACAAATGTTATGGTTGTGTGTCAAGTGCTGCCCGTGGAATGGTTATTCAGCATTCCATGTATGTACATTGCCCTTAATAAAAATGTAAAAAAGGACAAAAAATAAAGAAAAAAATAAAAACCTGTCCCAATGCACACTTTACTGGCTTAAAAAAATGTACTATTAATAAATATCATTTACAAATCTGCATTCATTTTGATGCCACAATAAATAAAAAATTTACCCAAAAGGTGCAAACTAGTAAACGTATGCTTTAGGCTTTACTTTATAGATCCAGTCTTAGAAAGTGCTTGTTTGTTTTAATGAGAATACAGTTTGTAATGCAATGAATACAGCGTAGAGAGATGGCTTTCAATGTATTATTGCAGGCTACCATTTCATTCTATGGTTTATCCTAACGCAGCTATTCCGGTTACTGGTGCATAGATCTATACAAATGTTCTACTGCGTGGCACCGATATGCCAGACAAACACAGAGCACATGTAACAGTAAAATGTACAGCTGTAAGGTAGAATTGACAATACAGCCTTTGAATGATGTTAGAGCCGAATTTTATTTCCAGCAATCACAATCAGAATTATTTTGTGTGCATTCACAGGCCATGGACACTGACAATGTTTTATATGACCTTGTTTTGTTTGGCAGTGTATACGATGTGTGCGGTCCCTGTATTACGACCCAACCACCAACCTATGCGTAGACGGATTTCCATTCTAAATCTCAGTATTTACTGTCATAAAAGGTTTGCCTTAGCACAGAAATCCCAGGGTATTGACAGGGTAAACACGGCCACAGCCTGTGATAATCTGTTCATCTCAGGACACAATCTTATCTTGGATACACAGCTTTAGCATATCTTCTATAGGGAACATACATCTGGACAATATAAAATAAGGCATCCCTCAATTCTGGCTTTTTCGTTCTCCATCGTTTGGATTGACTGGAAATGTTCAAACTTGTTCTGTTCTTGTTCTTTTTCAGTATCTGTAATATTTGGGTTGAACTAAAATGAGAAGATTAAGCAAAGCGCAGAAGATTGGTCCTGTAAACCCTATGAGACTGCAGGAAGCCTTATCTTTGTAGACTTTGAAGAAAATCCACCATAAAGGTGCCGAAAAACACAAGCAGGGAGGTTATCAAGGTTCTCACATCACTTATAAAATAGGAGTCCTGATCCATCAAAGGGCTGAGATTACAGACTAGACACATGTAAGAAGATTTAACCAGTGATATGTTAAAGAGCACCTGTCACCTACAGATTCCAAAAAATGGAAACCATTTGGTGGTGGCTTGAAGATATTTTGTAAAAGCATTGGGGCACATACAGGGCTTACCATTTGAACCTTGTTGCTTTCAAATATTAAAATTACCATATAATTAAGATGAATTGCACCTAATGGACATATTTATTGTAATTTGTAGTTATAGCACTGATCCTCTAAGTCTAGTTAGTTTTACGTATGTAACCCCCCTGTGTGCAGACCTGATATATTTTAAAGCTATTCAACCCAATCACAGGGCAGTATATTATATCGATTCATTACAGCTCTGTGAAAGATTTCGCCATAGGTGCATAATCACAGTGACATGACAGTTGACTGAACTCTCAGAAAGCTATTGAGAGGTCCCATTAAATGGCATGAAATTGTAAGTAATTGGCACTTTATGTTTTAACTATCAAATGTTCAAGAAGAAAATTGGTATTTGATAACTTGGTGACACAGAAAACCCATTTAGTGACAAAATCTTCACAAGGTTCATGTTTCTTAAACATTTGTCCACCATTTTGTGTAGATGGCAGGTGCACTTAAAAGGTGTACTTTTTTCCAGACTGTAGAGTATTTACCTCCAATCCATCGTAGGTTGGACAAAACCAAGCTAACAAACCAATACAGCAAAATAATTCCAGAAATTCTGACACTGGACTGGTGAAAAAAATACACCTTTAGTCAATAACCCAGTGAATATTTTGCAGTAAACTTTGGAAAAGAGTGAAATTTATGGTATTTGCTTCTAAATCTAAAGCTTATTCCCCACAGCAGAAAAGTGTTCAGCTCCGTTTCTTCTTCACAAGCTGCTATAGATACGCTTTATTACATTAGCTTCTTCTTGATCGAGGATTCCCTTTTCTACGTACGAATCTGCTTGCTGATCAATGAAGTCTCTCAGTTTGGAAAGATCATAATCTGGAAAGATAATCAAATTATGGATGAATCATTTTGAATATAAATATCTAGCAAGTTGTCACCATTAACTTAGAAATTAAGAGTTTCCATATATAAATGTGGTTTGTCTAAGCCAGTGGTCTCCAAACTGTGGCCCGGGGTCCGGATGCAGCCCTTTGCTTGCCTTTATGCGACCCTTGGTGGCACTTTTCTTTCCACCGATACAAGACACTATTTCTAACACCGACAATGGGGCATTCTTCCTGCTACTGACACCAACAATAGGGCACTATTTCTCCCATTGACATAAATGATGGGGAACTATTCATACCACTGACACCAGCTATAGGGTAGTATTCCTCCACCTAAAACCAAAGATACACTGTTTACTCCCACTAATGCCAGTTCAATTTATACTCCCAATGGTCACAGACTGGCCCCCCTAAAGTCTGAGGGATATTAAACTGGCCCTTTTTTAGAAAGTTTGGAGACCCCTGGGCTAGGCCATTGGTTTATCCTACCCTTGGAACACTTGCACCTCCTACTGACACCAATGATCGGGCACTATTCCTCCCACTGACACCAAGGATGGGGCACTATTCCTTTAACTGACATCAACAATGGAGCACAATTGGGCACTTTTCCTCTAGCTAATACTGAAGATGGGGCATTATTTACTCCCACTTATGCACAGACATTTTCTACTCACACTGGCCACAATCTGGCCCCCTTATAGTCTGTAGGACAGTAAACAGGCCCTTTGTTTAGAGAATTTGGAGACAATCCCTCCCTAGATTATTAATAAGCCTCATGTTTTTATGACTGAAGCGTTTAAATTCTCTAATAAGTTAGGGAGGTGACGATTTAAGATCACTGGTGCACAAGTGATGATATAAGAAGTAATTAAACACTTCAGATATTAAGCCCTGGTTCACACTGGTGCGTTTAGATATGCGTTTTAACATGTCAAATTGCATTTCAAATCGGTGCCATTTGCCAGAAATTGCACCGTCCTAATCGGTGCAATGCTGCATCTGTGGCACTGCACCGATTTCAAAAAGTAGTTTCTGTATTTCTTTTCCGGACGCGATGTACATTGACATCTGTGCAGAACCTGCACAGATGTCTCTGTAATCGCGGCCGAAATCGGAACTGACAAGGGGGAGTGAAATTGTGCAGCTGAACTCACACTGCTTCATTCCCGCAGCCCAGTGTGAACCTGGGCTTTAACTGTAATCTACTAATGTTTAGCACAGATAAGTTCAAACACCATCTTTTAAGTATTCCGATAAGGTTCAAAAACACAAATCAGCTTGCGCTCCCCAACCACAAGTGTAAACTAGGACTTACTCCTCAAGCCTTCCCCGTAAAATATATGGTTTCCACATCCTGCTCAGATAAAGGCCAACAAATTTGAAAGGCCTGTTCTAAAGTTAAAATCCATTATTCTTAAATTTTGGGCTTTATCTGTGCCATACATCAGCGATGAACCTCTTGTTACTTGGATGTGCGATTGTGATCACGTGATGTGATCATTTGTAAATTTCTTCTGTTTTAAGAAGGCAATGCTGTACATCACATTAGCATAGATTTCTCCATTAAATAACACGGAAGCCTGTGTACGACGCACCAGCCAGTTGTCATAGTGTAAATTTTTGCTCAAAGTTTTACCTTCTTTGCCTCCTTGCTTGTGTTTTTTCAGCCACTCAATATTCTTTCTGATTGCTTCTAAATATGCTTCTCCTTTCCCTGGAGAAAAACAGCAGGGATGGTTTATAATTGATGAGCGGGAACAGAGACTGGCGTGATCACACTACGGTATATCCTGTATGCTTTTAATAGAACAGTGCTCTCTTTTCTCTTGTCTACGACATAACAGTGTTTTAAAGATGATCATGTACAAGTTAAAAAGCTGTTGTGATTTGTAAGACGTCCATATTGGGTTGCATTAGTTACCAATGGTACAGGATAAATTTTTTTTTCCTTCCAACAAAGTCTTAATATAAGATAATGTCTTTTGCTTGGCAGGAAAAAACCCCCAGCTTAAATGATTAATAAATCCGTTCCCTATTGACTTTACTTATTGCTCAACTCAACATGGCTCAAACATTTCATTTTACATTTTAAGACCAACAAAAGTGGTTGGCTTATGACCTGGTATGAATTTATGAATAAAAGAATGACCATAAAAAGCAGCTTACGTAAGATTATTATTACAGTTATTTTCAAAAAATTACGTTACCTTCTCTATAGATAGAACTACGTGAGCATTTTCTAAAAGCGTAATTGCGCTAGAAAAAGCTACTCTAAGGCCGCGTACACACGACCAAATAAATCCGATCAAATCGGTCTGTCAGATCGATTTGATCGGATTTGTCTGCTGGGAGAAATTGGTTTGATCGTGTACACACGATCAAACCAAAATTCCCGCCGGCAGACAGCGCTGTGATGTGGCGGTGACGATGACGCCGCCACGTCACCGCACCAGGAAGTAAAACACTTCTGCGCATGCGCATGTGTCTAATCCATTCGACTCATGTGCGGGCAGATATGTCTGCTGGTTAGCGTACTAACCAGCAGACATGTCAGACGGACGGGTTCCCAGCAGACAGATTTTAAAGCATGCTTTAAAATCTGTCTGCTGGAAAAATCTGTCTGTCCGCCCGTACACACGATCGAATTTGCCTGCTGAAACGGTCCGTCGGACCGTTTCCAGCAGATGAATTCTATCGTGTGTACGCGGCCTTAGGCCACTTTCACACTGAGGCTCTTTGCAGGGGCGATAGCGCTAAAAAAAGCGCCTGCAAAGCGTCCTGAAAGAGCCTCTCCTTTCGCTCCAGTGCTCGAGGGCTTTCACACTGAAGCAGTGCGCTGGCAGGATGGTAAAAAAAAGTCCTGCTAGCTGCATCTTCGAGGCGCTGTAGGATTGGTGTATACACTGCTCTTAAAGCGCCCCTGTCAATTGAAATCAATGGGCAGTGCTGGCAAACCGCATCGCCGCTTTGTTGGCAGATTTAACCCCTTTTGGGCTGCTAGTGGGGGTTTCGCCCCGCTAACGGACAAGTAGCGCCGCAAAAACGACGGTAAAGTGCTGCTAAAAATACTGCCGACGCCTCTGTGTAAAAATAGCCTAAGTGGCTAAAGTGATATTAAAGGCTTACATTTTTTTTTTAATAACAAATATGTTATACTTATCTACCATGTGCAAGGGTTTTGCATAAAGCAGCCTGGATCTTCCTCTTCTTGGAATCCCCCGCCGATGCTCTGGGCTTCTCCTTTCTGCTCAGTGCCCCCATACCAAGCTGCTTGCTATGAAAGCACCCGTGCATGCCCGCTCCTGAGCCTCTCTCTGTGTGTCCATAAGACACACAGAATGGGGCTCGGCCTGGCGCCCTCCTGACTTGCTGTGATTGTCCGTCTGTCTCTGAGACAATGAAGAGGCAGAGAGAAAAGACAGCAGCTGCTCACCTGCACACTGCTTGATCGGGCTTGGGTAAGTATTATGGGGGGCTGCGGAGGGGAACTGCATAGTAAAAGTTTTTTCCTTCATGCATGAAGGTAAAACATATTCAGCCTTTACAACGACTTTATTTGTTAGTGATTTAATGCTGTATTAAATCCAAAAGCAATCATTACACTGCAGCTTACAAATTCTTATATGAGATGGCTGCACTCCTTTTGTTTTTAGGCTTTCATTCCTTTAGAAATGTGTTTTGTGGCCTGCATTCCTGTTGGGGAGATTTTTCCCTACTTATGACCTCTCAGGAAGTGAAAATTAATTTCACTCATTGGAAAGGAATAGCAGTTTTGCCTTCCTGCAGTATATCATTGAACACCTATTTAAAAAGAACATACGCACTCTACTGATCATAGAATACCTTTGGGTTTCGGAACATCTGTAGTTTCTTTAGGCTCCTCGAGTTTTGTGGAATCCTTGAATTTCTCAAACTCCTTTTCCATGTTAGCTGCAGCTTCTTTGGTACTATCAGTCTCTTCATCTGTTTTGTCAGCTAAATCAAGAAGTGACAGGGCATTACATCTCTGTTAGATTATGTCTTGTGGGATCATTGCTGAATTAATCATTCATGTTCTTGAAAACTACAAATACTCAACGCTTTACTCTTAGAATATGTAATTAGGAATCAGAGTAAAAGTTGTACCCTCAGGGACGGCCCGTCTATTAGGTGCACAGGGGAATCGCTCCCCTATCTATGCGCCCCTAATCTATATTCAGGACGCTGGATGCATGGATTCCCACGGGGGAGGGGGGCTTGAAGCACGCGATTAGAGCCAGAGGCTCTAATAGTCTTCAAAAAAGGGTGGGCTTGGGGCGCACTGCGCTCCGAGCCCACCCAGTTACGTGACAATAGCAAATTAATATTTGCTATTTTCACACTGAATCTAGAAAGAGAAAGGAGGTTTATGGCAGGGACTTTTGGAAATGCACCACTATGACAAATATATATAAAATATATATTTTTTTTTGTTGAATAAAATCTTAAGACACTGATAAAATACATGCAACAGTAAATGCAAAATTTGCACAGGGTGATGGGACTTTCTTTATACAAGGAAAAGCTCTAGATCCAAAAAAATCGTGGGTACCCCAACAATGTTTTTTCTTGTGATGTAGAGCTTTTTCTTGTATGAAGAAAATCCCATCATCCTGTGCAAATTTTGCATGTACTGTTGCATGTATTTTATTAGTGTCTTAAGATTGTACTTAATAAAATCATTTAAAATTTTGTCATAGTAGTGCCTTTCCAAAAGTCCATTCATTTAGACCTCCTTTCAGTATCTACTTATCGGGATGTGGCACCATCATGGCTACCAAACTGGGCATTCAGATAAGAATTTTTGATTTCACACTGAATCTCCTCCCCGCCAATCAGGAAGCGGGTCATAACCTGTTTTCCAATTGGCCAAATGACAAGTGATCCTATTGGACCACGATGAGGAGAGAGGAGATGTGGAGGCCGCCCAAGGAGACGCAGGGGACATTGACTGACCGGCGGGGTGCTGGTGACCCAACCATCATTGTTTGCAGCCCCCCCCAATATATACCACCAGCCACTGTGCACCAGGTATTTTATAGTTTGTTGTTCTGCCATCCCAGCATTTATTGCTAAAATATTGTCTATGTAATGGATCATGAGTAATGTTCACTATACCATATAATACATTCTCAAGCAACACAGCTGTGATAAGCATTGCTTGTGACAGTACCATATTACAGGGAGAAGTGGGAAAACCAACCAGTGTACACATTGTACCCCTTGTCCTGAGCAAGTACTAAAATGTGTAGCGCTGCAGAAATCACTCTCTCTGTTATTGTACATGTATACAGGGACCATTAGTCTAAATTTTCACCTGCAATAAAAATACATTTTGCAATGGCTTACACACTAGAAATTGACCCCTCTCTTACACTACAACTGGGCCTGAAAGGAACATTTAGAGAGGTAAACTTCTCCTATATTCATTCTGTTTATTGAATTTTTCAGCTATACAAAGACACAAGGTCGGCAAGGCCCACACAGAGGACTACCAACCGACCTAAGAGGGCACAAGGCTGAAAAACCTGTAAAATGTCAAATTATACAATTCAGCATCTCTGTGGATCACAAAACCAACTGAATAGAATTATACATTTTTACCCAACTAAAAAATGTATAATTCTATTTAGTTGGTTTTGTGATCCACAAAGAAACTGAATTGTATTAATTGCACACCTTACAGGTTTACCAACAGATCATGCATGGTGCTGTACTGAATTGGTGGATGATGCCACCATACAATCATAAAGATATAATAATCTTCACCAGCACACCATGGTATAGTGATAATCTTGCCCTTTATTCATATAAAACAACAGACTTATGCCCTATACACATAATCAGAAATTCCGACAGCAAAAGTCCAATGTGAGCTTTTGAATGGAAATTCCGACCGTGTGTATGCTCCATCGGACTTTTGCTGGTGGAATTTCCATCAGCAAAAGATTAAGTGCTGGTTCTCAAATTTTCAGTTCGACAAAAAATCCTATCGGAAATTCGGATCGTCTGTAGCGTGTGTATGCAAGCCAAGCTTGAGCAGAATTCTGTCGGAAAAAACATCCAATTAAGTTCAATGATCCCAAGCATGCATCAAATTGATTCCGAGCATGCATAGGATTTTTGCACATTGGAATTGGCTACAGACAATCTGAATTTCCGACAATAACTTTTGTTGTCGGAAAAATTGAGAACCAGCTCTCAAACATTTGTTGTCGGAAATTCTGACCGTGTGCACGTGGCATAAGAGTGCCTCTGGCGTACAACATGTTACTGAAAATCTACAAACCTGATAAGAGCCCGTTTTTCTGATATGTAGAATTCTTTCCAAGCTTGTTCTTTGTCTGTACAGCTATCATGGTATCTAGATTTTCTGCCAAGAAAAGATTCATAAAAGTTAGACATTTAGAGAAGGGATGAAAAGGAATTACATTTTTTTAAAAAGGTACAGTATACAGTACTTGAATAATATACACATACTGTACATACTTCAGTAACAATAAGTAGAAGCAAAGAATGTGCATATACAATATAACAAGTGAGTTTTATATATAAAACCAAATCCTCTGCTCAACATCCATCTGCTGTAGAAAGGCTGTTCTCTTTACAAGCATTTCTGTCCCTGTATCTGTCAAGTGAATCAAATATTTTTTTCATAACATTGCACTCAGATGACGAAACGCATCAAGCCTGAATCCCTTACACGTCACTTCCGGCACGGACAGTGGAACAAACGCTGGTCTGCAGACAGCGTCATCTTAAACAAGTTATCAGTTGCATGGGGGAAGTTTGACTGAGTCACTTTTTTACAAGATGCCTATGTTCAATAAATATCTTAAAGGGTCACTAAAGGAAAAAAAATTGATGCTGAAATGACTATTTACAGGGTATAGAGACATAAAAGTTAACTGATTCCTTTTAAAAATTAATAAAAATAGATAAAAATCAATAATATAATCAACCTACAGTTCTAGTTTAGTTTTTGCTGTTATTTCCTGTCTCTCTGATGTACAGAGCCAGAGAGCCAATAGAGGGCAGTGATGGTTTGTCTAAAACCCCCCAGCACCAACCCAGTTTCAGTTTACACACAGTAATCACACCTCCTTGATTAGTGACCACAGTGAGAAAGCTCCCAGCACTGTGGTTATAAGGAAACAGACAACCAGGAAGTGTCCAGAACAGTGCAGGATTACAGCAACAACAAAGCAAAAACGAACAATGAGGACATGAAACCAGCACTGCCATAAGGTAAAATAAGCTATTTAGCTAAAAAAATATATTCCTTTAGTGACCCTTTAAGGATCTTACACCATGAGGAGTTCTCTCTTATTCTACTCATTACATGCCTGTATACCTTGGTCCAGGAGCGCTGCAATAGGAGGCAAGCCAGCACAGGGGGAGTACCCAGCGGACAGCTTGGTGGGATAGGTCCCCCCTAAGGCCCCTTTCACACGGACGGATAGAATGGGGCTTTTAGCTGCGGATTTTCCAATTTTCTACCGCAGCTAAAAGCACACAATGCTTTCCTATGGCGACATTCACACAAAGCGTTTAGCTGCGATTTCGTTACATGTGGTTTGGTGCGAATAGAAAAAATAGAATTTAATGTGTCCAGGAGCGATTTAGCGCAGCTATATGCACATAACCGCAGGTAATCGCAGTCTTTTGTGTCAACTGCAGATAGCAGTGTAAGAAAAAAAAAAAAGAACAGGAAGCACATCGTAATCAAAAAAAATAAAAAGGGTTGCTATGGGAATGACTACCGCAGCTAAACGCGGCCGCACGTAAACGTAGGTAATCGCAATGTACAAATGCAGCTAATCGCAGTGCCTGGAGCCTTGAATTTCACCAAACATTTACATGCTTTTAACTGCGGCAAAACAGCCGTCCATGCGAAAGGCGCCACTGTATTAGCACAGAAAGGTTCACATAAAAGATATTTGTTCAGACACAGAATAATTACACAGAGATTTATTTTTAGGTGTGGTGACGAGCGCTGTTTAGCTATTTATATCACTTCTTTAAGGGAGACAGCACTCACAGCAGCGGCACAAATAATGAATCCACCTTACCAAAGCGTGAGTGTCACACAATTTAAAAAAAATGTGGCACTTGGATGGTTTCCTATGGCCAGTGTAATACACAAGGGGAAGTGTAATAACATTACGCCACAAGAAGCACAAACCCTTTCACCCTTTCATTAAAAGACAAATATTCTGTTTGCCCAGTCTAATTGCAGATCTAGCATAAATGGAACCATCTGCCTAATATTCCACAAGTGGCTGACAGATATACGCCTGTTGTCTGCACTGTAAACAGCCATCTGCGCACAGGTGGACAGTGTTTGCTTAGAGGTACATTACGGAATAGCTGGAGGTGACTCATCCCAGGCACCAGGACGGAGTTTGTGGCTAGTTTCCAAGCAACTGATTGTCCTAATGGCTTCGCAGGATCTTATCATTCTGACATTTCAGTTTGACTTTTATTTTATGGATAACAAAGATTTCCAGAAGCATCTTTACTTTAGCTCATGTTTTACTGACGTATTTGTTCTAACCTCTATGTGCACCATTTGTAGTCATTCTATAATTTGATTCCATAATGTGTTACATGATGTTGACAAATGGGTACAAATGGGAACAGCATAATACAGCCTAAATGAATCGCCCCTGTGCTAATCATATTAAAGCAAATTGTTGTTTTCTTGGAATAGATTACCAATTTATGAAGAGTTGAAGGGGTGCTCTCTGATGGGGAAAAAGCATTTTAATTTAAATCATGGAGCCGATGAATTCCCAGATTCTGTAATTTGTTTATTTTTATTACTTTGTTTTATTTTATCAAAAGTACACGGATACAAAAATATAGAATTACATAAGTAAAATACGAAACACCCTTTTCTGAAACCGTGTATCTATTGGTTTCTAGTTGTGCCTCGACTCCCTCCCATCTACCCTCAACTCACCCCCCAAGCCCCTCCTCGCAACCCAACCCACCCCCCATCCACCCCACCTCTTAAAACTTTATAAAATGTATCTCTTTTTATTTATTTATTCTCATTGTGGGAGGGTTCCCTCTGTCTAAATACTGAACTCCTCTACATATCGGCTTGTCTTTTTAAATACTTTCCAACTCTCCCATTTGTCTGTTAACTCTACGGTATCTTCTTCAATACTCTGCCTTAGACCTTCCATAATATATGTCTCTCTACTGTAGTTAACCACTCACGTATTGAGGGGGCTTCCACTTCTTGCCACTTTTTAGGGATGAGTCTTTTCGCAGCGTTCAACATATGTGGTATTACTGAGTTTTTATATTGTTTTACTGGTCCTTCGACCCCATGTAACAAAACTGTCCACGGGTCCTCTGATATTTCTTTTTTAGTGATCTCTTTTATTAGCTGCAGGATCCCTCTCCAATACTTTTACATTTTTGGACAGTCCCACCACAGATGAGCCATCGTTCCCAACACCTTACATCCTCGCCAACACTCCACTTTCCCAGATGGTACCTGCTGATTTTGTCAGGCGTTGCGTACCACCTTGTTAAGAATTTATGATTAATTTAGAAGATTCTGGTGTCTAATGCCGAGCTGTGGGTTAGATTTAAGATTTTACTGATAGTGGCTTTATCTATATGTGATCCTAATTCCCTTTCACATTTAACCACTTAATCACCTTAGGACATCCATGGACGTCCTCCACTTTGTGCTGTGATATCTCAATGATGCCTGCAGCCACAGGCATCATTCAGATATCGCCGTCTTCAGCCGGCGATTCTGTGCACCATAAGAACGATCAAAGCGTTCCACCGATTGATCGTTCTTATAGGCGGCGGGTGGGGACGCCCCCCTCCATCGGTTGCTTCTCCGGGCTCTCCCGTGCCATCGGGGGCCCGGAGAGCGAATCGGGCGGCATTCCCTGCAGAACCATAGAGATGACTGGTGACCAGACGGTCACAGTCATCTCTATGAACATCGGAGGACCAGGCGCGACGTTATGACGTCACACTCGGTGAATTTTTTTTCATAAACTAGTGCTTTCCAGCCTGGAGGAGAGATGTGGCGTCTTATTGACTCCATATCTCTCCATAAAGAGGACTTGTCATCTAATGTAAAAAAAAGTGTAAAAATAAAAAAATTAAGTAAAACTAATAATAATAGTAAATAAAAAAAAAATTAAAACGCCCCTGTCCCGGTCGCTCGCGTGCAGAAGCGAAAACGCATGCAAGTCCCGCCCACATATGTAAACACCGTTCAAACCCCACATGTGAGGTATCATCGCGTGCGTTAGAGTGTGTGCAACAATTCTAGTACTAGAGCTCCTCTGTAACTCAAAAATAGTAACCTGTAGACAATTTTAAAGCAGCGCCTATGGAGATTTTTAAGTACCGAAGTTTGGCGCCATTCCATGAGTGTGTGCAATTTTAAAGCGTGACATGTTTGGTATCTATTTACTCGGCGTAACATCGTCTTTCACATTATACAAAAAAATTGGGCTAACTTTACTGTTTTGTTATTTTTTTATTCATGAAACAGTTTTTTTCCCTAAAAAAAGGCGTTTGAAAAATTATTGCGCAAATACCGTGCAAGAAAAAAGTTGCAATGACCGCCATTTTGTTCCCTAGGCTGTCTGCTAAAAAAAATATATAATGTTTGGGGGTTCTGATTAATTTTCTAGCAAAAAAAATTGTGATTTTTACATGAAGGAAAGAAGTGCCAAAATAGGCCTGGTGATTAAGTGGTTAATTATAAATGGCGGAATCTCCGGACGCTCCTCTGCCAGCAATATTTTATAGATTCGAGATATATTACCTCTTGTGTTTTCTGCAATACAATGCCGCTCTAACGGTATTAAATCAATCTCAGATCTTATCAGCTGGGGTAGTTGCTCAACAAAGTGCCTCAATTGGAGATACCGCCATTCGTTTATCAATCTAAATTCCGGTTTGTGTTTTAACTCATGAAATGGTAACATTTTACCTCTGCTAGTTATGTCTCTTGATTGTGCATTCTCACTTTTTATCCAATTCCCTCCTAATGCTTTTTTACCGGGAGGAAAATAATCATTATCTTTCAACAAAATTAAAGGTGAATTAAATCTCCGAATCCTTTTTTTTTTTTGAATAACGTCCCACATTTTTTGTGTGTTTAACCACTTTAGCCCCGGACCATATTGCTGTCCAAAGACCAGAGCACTTTTTGCGATTCGGCACTGCGTCGCTTTAACTGACAATTGCGCGGTCATGCGACGTGGCTCCCAAACAAAATTGGCGTCCTTTTTTCCCCACAAATAGAGCTTTCTTTTGGTGGTATTTGATCATCTCTGCGGTTTTTATTTTTTGCGCTATAAACAAAAACAGAGCGACTATTTTGAAAAAAATGCAATATTTTTTACTTTTTTCTGTAATAAATATCCCCCAAAAATATCTAAAAAAAAAAAAATTTTTCCTCAGTTTAGGCCGATACGTATTCTTCTACATATTTTTCGTAAAAAAAAAAACGCAATTAGCGTTTATTGATTGGTTTGCGCAAAAGTTATAGCGTTTACAAAATAGGGGGTAGTTTTATGGCATTTTTATTATTATTATTTTTTTTCCTAGTAATGGCGGCGATCAGCGTTTTTTTTCAGTACTGCGACCTTATGGCGGACACTTCGGACACTTTTGACACATTTTTGGGACCATTGGCATTTTTTTAGCGATCAATGCTATAAAAATGCATTGGATTACTATAAAAATGCCATTGGCAGTGAAGGGGTTAACACTAGGGGACGGGGAAGGGGTTAAGTGTGTTCCTATTTGTGTTCTAACTGTATGGGGGGGTGGACTTACTAGGGGGAATCACTGATCTTCTGTTCATACATTGTATGAACAGAAAATCAGCGTTTCCCCCGCTGACAGGAACGAGCGCTGTGTGTTTACACACACAGCTCCCGTTCCCCGCTCTGTAACGAGCGGTCGCGTGTGCCCGGCGGCGATCGAGACTCGGGGGCGAGCGGGGGGCGCGCGCGCGGGCCGCCGGCAGCGCGCACGCGCCCCCTAGTGGCCGTCGAAAGTGGCGACGTAGAGCTACGGGCTCTCGCGCAGCAGTGCCGACCTGCCGCCGTATTACTGCAGCGGCTGGTCGGCAAGCGGTTAATGTCAGTGCATGTGTATTGTTGCCTAATTTTCTAAATTGTGGGGGGTCCCAAACTATATTTCTTAAATGTACCTCACTCATTGTATTCCTTAGTTTTACCCACCTTTTTTCACTTTGACCTCTTTCTCTTATAGGGGTTTATTTACTAAAGACAAATACAGTAAAACCTTGGTTTGAAAGTAACTTGGTTTGAGAGAGTTTTGCAAGACAAGCAACATTTTTTAATCCATTTTTACTTGATATACAAGCGATGTCTTGATATACAAGTAGCGTCACGTCACAAATTAGTATAAAAGACAAGAGAGGCACCTCTAAGGCCGCGTACACACGATCAGACCGGTCCGATGAAACTGGTCTGAAGACCAGTTTCATCGGACCAAATTGATCGTGTGTACGGCCCATCGGACCGTTGTCCGTCGGACCAAAGTTTTAAAACTTGCTTTAAAATCTGTCCGACGGACCAAAACGATGGTAAGCGCACAAAAGCATCGGACCAAAAACCCGCGCATTCTCAGAGTCAAGTCGACGCATGCTTGGAAGCATTGAACTTTGTTTTTTCAGCACGTCGTTGTGTTCTTCGTCACCGCGTTCTGGCCCGATGGGATTTTGGACTGATGGTGTGTACGCACATCAGAACATCAGACCACTTCAGCGTGGTTAGATGAAAACGGTCCGTCGGACTAGTCTCATCGGACCGGTCTGATCGTGTGTATGTGGCCTAAGTGTAGCAATATGGTTACATTTAATAAAGGCACATTTAGCAACATATTTCTACACTTGTGCCGCGTACACACGGTCGGACATTCCGACAACAAAACCATGGATTTTTTTCCGATGGAATGTTGGCTCAATCTTGTGTTGCATACACACGGTCACACAAATGTTGTTGGAAATTCCGAACGCCAAGAACGCTATGACGTACAACACTACGACGAGCCAAAAAAATTAAGTTCAATGATTCCGAGCATTTTTGTGCGTCAGATTCGGCTACAGACAATCGGAATTTCCGACAAGAACTCGGAAAAATTGAGAACCAGCTCTCAAACATTTGTTGTCGGAAAATCCAACAGCAAATGTCCGATGCAGCATACACGCAGTCGGATTTTCCGACAACAAGCTCACATCGAACATTTGTTGTCGGAAATTCCGACCGTGTGTACGCAGCATTAGAGTCGTCTCTCTTCTCTTTTATACAGTGTAGCTTCTGCTGGATTTTGCTTCTAAAATCCATTTGTGGATGGACATTTTATTGTTACACAACCCACATTGCTATAATCTTTATATATGGACTATAATTAGGAGGGACCTATGAATAAATGGTTGTGGAACGAATCATCTGAGTTTCCATTATTTCTTATGGGAAAATTTTCTTTGATTTACAAGTGCTTTGGATTACAAGCATGTCTCTAGAACAAATTATGCTTGCAATCCAAGGTTTTACTGTAGACTGTGCACTCTGCAAGTGAAGTTGCTCATGAGTTTAGTAAGTAGAAGCTCTGCTGACTTCCATCACCCAATCGTGTGCAGGCAAAAATGCTGTTTTTTTTATTTTCCGTTAAAGCTTTACCTCATTTACTAAGCTCTAGAGCAACTGCAATTGCAGAGTGCAACTACAGTTTGCAAAGTTCACAGTCTATTTGGCTTTAGTAAATCAACCCCTTAGTGCAAAGTGGAGTTGCCTTTAGTAAATAACCCCCAATGATTTAATACATGACATTAGCTTTTTCCAAAAAAAAAGCTTACTGCAAATTCCAAACCATTGGCTGTTTTTTCAAGCTGGAGTATAACTCCATCTTTCGTTTGGATTGATGTGGTAGGGGTTAGAACCCCTGACAGTTCTTTATCTCTGTCCGTGTTCTAATTAGGGAATTTTTCACTCACTCACAATACAACCTGTATCATATGTCCTTTGCCTGCGCTGTTAATGTCACTGAAATCATATGAAGGCACAAAGCCATGAGCTGTAATCCAAATTAATTCTTCACATAATGACAGAGGAGACCTCTGAAAGGTTGGTTAGCACTCAGAATCCACACCAGACTTCAATCCACTATGACCAATGTGACATTTATAAAGGGAAGGTCATGGTGTTTCTCTCGTCTTCTGCTGCTTTTTGTAGTGGTCTCCAGGACAGCAGAATATATAATTACAGAAAATACAAAAAATACAATACAAGGCTATAGCTGATGTATATATATATATATATATATATATATATATACATTTAACATCACGTGTGCCAGTGCTAAATATGACCTGCTAAAAAAATCATTTTTGCATTTTAACTTTAACTTCTACATTTTCTTTAGTCTCCTCTGGTTAGCGTCTACATATGACTGTCTCTAAATACATATGATCCATAATTCACCAAATTATAAAAGCTCTTATGATAGGCTGAAATGGGCTTGCATGCAATGTGCTCATTTTGCATAAGGGGCAACTTTAGCACATCTTAGGAATTGTGACAGAGGGACAAATTGGGTACATACTGATGGCTTCTTTTATTTATCGTAAAAAGTAAGTTCTACGTTGGACTTTTCAGGTATCCTTTAATTATTCTAGAATACAACGGAATGCAAAATTCATAACGTTTATGATGCATCATAAAATATCACATATTTCAGCTGATAATTTTTATTTATTTTTTACGTAATCTCAATTTTTAAAATTTTTTCATAACAACAAAGAGTAAATCAGAGACCTGAAATGAATCCAGACAGTTAACCAGGTCATATCAGGTAACAGTCAGTGCAGCATAGAGTTTAGTCAAATGAGGAGTGCTGAGACATACGAAACATCATAACCATTTTATAGCTGCTGAAACTTTACACTATTTGAAGTCTTGCAACCATCTGCAAAAATTGTAGCTCCTGGGGACTATGTACCTAACACCGGGCCACAGGTTCAGATCAGTGGCGGCTGGTGCTCAACATTTTTTTGGGGGTGCGCAAACAATCTGAAAAAAAAAAACATCAATTGCAGCCACTGTGCCCATCAAATGCAGCTACCCTGCCCATCAATTGGAGCCACTGCGCCCATCAAACGCAGCCACTGTACTCATCAATTGCCACCACTGTGCCATCAAACACAGCTACTGTACCCATTAATTGAAGCCAATGTGCCCATCAATTGCTGCCAGTGTGCCAAATCAATTGCTGCTACTGTGCCCATTAATTGCTGCCACTGTGCCCATCATTTACTGCCAGTGTGCCCATCAATTGCTGCTACTGTGCCCATCAATTGTTGCCAGTGTGCCCATCAAATTTTGCCGGTGTGCATCCCCTGCCCGCCCGGCACTTACCTGGTTTGGTGGGGCAACAGGTCACGGCGGCGGTGTCCTCCACGCTCCTCGATGTCTCCCCCAGTCCTCTCTTACCATCCTCTGCTATGATTGGACGCCTGATAGGCATCCAATCACAGCGCCTGTCATTTCAGCCAATCAGGTGACAGGTAACTGACCTAAGCACCTGAGTGGCAGAGAGGCGGTTCAGTGTTAAGGAAGCGAATATTCATTTGCTTTCCTAACACACAGCTGAATGAACTGGGAGCGCCCAGCCTGGTTCTAATCAGGTGCTTCAAAAAAATACCTTGCCGCTGTAATTCAGGCTCCCGGCTTTCCTATATTTTGTCCTTATGTTCAGGATTGACCTGAATCCGAGGGGTTGATTAACTAAAACTGGAGAGCGCAAAATTTGGTGCAACTGCGCATGGTAGCCAATCTACTTCAGTTCCTTCAAACGGTTAAATTAAAGTTGTACCTGTCCTATGAGGTCCTGCGGCCTCATAGGACAGTCAGAGTACAATGAAAACTCCTCCTACAAGATTCACACTGGTCTGTTGCGCGTCCATTGTGGTGTTAAAAATCTTGTGTAGCGCTACCCCCGCAGGAGCCGCTGGTTAGATTTGGGATCGGCGTGTCACCTTTGTAGCATGTCTAGTGGTATGATCAAGAATAGATGATGTGAGTAATGATAGAATGTCCAAACAGTAAGATGTCGTTTTCTGTGCTTTTATTCTTGTGCCCAACACGGCAACAGGTAACTTCAGGTGAATAGAGAAAGATGGTAAAAGAAGAAGTTGCAGATTTAGGCCTTAATTATGCAGAAGCAGTCCTGCTTCATCAATACCTTTGATTTGTCGCCACTCCAGCCGGAGTGGGTGTAGCGTACCCGGACAATCTCTCTCACAGAACTGGCAGCCGGGGTATCACTCGGAACTTTGAGAAGGAAGACAAGCCTCTGCCACAGACTTGGCTCAATGGAAATAGGAGTGGTACCTCTGCCACAGGCCCTTGCTCTGGAATGCGACTTGATGGAGCAATTCCTTTTCAGTAAAGTAATTGCCTGAATTGTCTTCAGGTAGTCCTTGATTTTAGGTTACCGACTGACAGGTTGCCATAAAACAAACTCCCAGTGTCCGGTCACCTTGAACCCCGATGGCTTGTCTAGGCCCTATTGGATCGACTGCCTCCGGGCTCTCCTCAGACTGACTCCCCACCAAACAGCACAACTCGCTTGGGATCTTCTCATAGAAGTGGGGACACAGTAAGTCACTGGGGCCCCTCTGCAGCTTTAGTTGCTCCGGGCCGTGAGGGCCCAGAGTAAGGAACTCCACGTAGCACGTGCGCCCCGGCCTGGTAGGCCATCTCGCCGGGGTCCGCGACGTGCGCACACCCTGAAGGATCCAACCTCGAACTCCCGACGCCAAGATGGCACCCTCAAGAAGTACCCTCCCCCAGCATGCCCTGCGAGGGAAAACCTCCTCTGATTGGCTGCTGGCAAGAAGGCGCTCTCACTGGTCTCCACTGCCGCCACCTGTCGTTCCGAGATGGAAAGGCATCTTTGGAACACAGAATGAAACAGCAGCACAGCACATCGACCAAATTAACATAAATCACATAGATGAGAGCTAACTAATTCTCTCACCCCCTCTAAATTTAAACAGCGTCCGTAGTTGGAAGTACAAGGGCGCTACACTTGCTTGCTGCATTTTTGGTCAGTTACAAAAAAACGCACGTCCCCGTTGAAATGTATTGAAAATGCAGCAAGAACACATCAAAAATGCACCTGTGTTACATTTTTGATGTGGTTTTTCAGCCCAGTGACCAATAAAAAACACACCATAAGCACAGTAAAATCAGGGTAAAATTGATGCGAAATTGTGGTAAGATTGCGGAAAAGTCACGTGCGTTTTCAGTGCTATTATCGGCACGCCAAAATGTAGGTGCCTCTCTACTAACAGCCATCTCTCCCTCCTAGTAAGTATCCTTCCATTGGCTAAAATAAAAACACTCAAACCTGAAAATGTGCAGAAAATGTGTGTAGAAACTTGCAGAAAAGGATCAAAGATGCCGACCCTCAATTGGGAATGTAGCCTTAATGACAAGCTTGTATTTCTACAAGCGTCTTCTCTAATATTATTCAGATTTTATTCTGAATGTATTATACTTCGGTTAGCACAGTTTCTCGTTTCTATTACTGATAAAGCTACATTAATGCATTTCAATGAAACACGGTATTAAGCTCTCTATTTCATTGCGGTGCAGTTCATGGTAATTATCTATTACAAAGCGCTCATGGCTTAGTGGACTTAAAAGAAAATGTGCGGGAGTATATTTACTTTATAGAAAGCGCTTCCCGTAATGGATTAAACATTTGTTCTCCTACCGAATATACCCTTACTGGTAATGGATATGAAACTTGATATTTCATAATACTATGCTCAATGTTTAATATAAGGATCGCCATCTTTATGTTTTTATTTGCACTGCCTAAAAGGCAAACAGACAATTATCTCTCAGGCTTAAAGTAGAACTAAAGACAAAACTAATTTGTAACCCCTGTCACTGGGAAGATTTCTCTTTACAGGGGCATGCTGATGGGCACATTTTATGTTAAAGGGCATGCTAATGGGCACATATTATGTTAAGGAGGCACACTGATGGGCACATTTCATGTTAAGGGGTACTCTGATGGGCACAACAAAACGTGCCCATCAGTGTTCCCCTTAACAAAATGTGCCCATCAGCGTGCACCTTAACAAATTCTGCCCATCAGTGTGCACCTTAACAAATTATGCCCCACATACCTTGAGGTCAGGAGGCAGCACATTCAGCAAGCTGCAGGGGGGCAGAAGCTGCGAGACATACCTTGCAAGTGAGATCCAGGAGCAGGGAACCGTGAGCAGCAGGGTGGGGCGAGCGTGTGATGTCATGCCCTGCCGGGAGTGAGAGCGACAGGCATGGTCAGAAGCAAGAGGCGGGGTGCACACACACAATGTCACCGTTTGCTGGGAAACCCGCGGTCCTATCAAACCAATGACTGCTACTACACTGGCGGCAGGGGCGTCACGCAGGCCGTGCTAGGACCGCGGGCCACCATTTAGTGACGGCTGGTGTACACCAACATGTTGATGGAGGAGAGGACACAGGAGCCGGTGCCCAGTGCTCAATGGCCGCCACTAGGGTTGTCCAGATACCGATACTAGTATCGGTATCGGGACCGATACCGAGTATTTGCGGGAGTACTTGTACTCGCGCAAATGCTCCCGATACCTAAATAGAATACTTTTTTTGTATTTATCAACATGTTCTGTGAAAATTCTTTGAGTTTTTTACTACTGCGTGACAAGAAAATAAAACATTTGTATTCATTTTTACTCATTTTTATTCTTTTAAAATGTCTTGAGTTAGAGTTCTTCATGATTCTAAAGAAAATATCCTTAGTCTGTACTGTGGTTTTTTAAACTGTCACATGACATTTAAAAAAAGTATCGGTATTCGGTATCGGCGAGTACATGAAAAAAAGTATCGGTACTTGTACTCGGTCCTAAAAAAGTGGTATCGGGACAACCCTAGCCGCCACCAAATGGGCTAAGTGCTGGACCGACCAGCAGACAGCGAGCGAGTGGGCAGCGGGGGGGGGGGGGGGGGGATGTTTGTTTGCCTTGTTTGTTTCCCTGCCACTGATTTTTAACCCTGCTAAATAACAGGAAATCAAGCAAACATTCCAAAAACTCAAATTTTGTACAAAATTCAGCTAGTGTATGGCCAACTTAAAGGCCCGTACAAACGATAAAAACAGCGGACGAAAAACTTCATTAAGAGTGATCGTCTGATGATCTGATCATTGGTACACAACATTCGAGAGCTGATCAGGACAGTTCATGCGTAAATATACAAATGGACAAGCACGAAAAATGTTCTCATACAATAACAGAACAAATGATTTTTGTGTAATTAGTATAGTATTTGTACAAAACAAATCCCGTGACCAAGACCACTCGTTCTAGAGAATGAAATAATATATTACAATACAATGCAACACATTACATCACTTCTAAAGTTGTATTCTGTCTTACGAGAATTTTTGTAACCTATTGGTTATCAATATGAGACTAATATGCCAAAGAAAACGGATGATCATTCATCTGATATTCTTTTCTTTTTTTTTCATAACCGATATTCTTATGTGGTGTACTAGGCTTTAGATATAGAGAGAGTTTCCAAAGAAAAGATAAGCACTATCTCAAGGTGACCCTGTTGCTCTGATAAAAAAAAAAAACATGAACCTGAAGCACCTTGAAGCATAAGAAGTATCCAGCTGGCAGCAAGTCGACTCTTAGTAGAGTAGTGAGTGATACTGCTGTCATACCTCCAGTTGGCCTATAGTGGCAGAGCCTAATTTTAGATTTTTATTGGGGCCCCCAAGCACCTGGGGTCGGTGGGCAGTGCCCAGGGGGGCCATGTGTGTTGGCCAGTGTATCACCTGCTTTTCTCTGTGGTTTCACCAGTGGCTGGTGTGACGAACCACATACTATACCAATGGAGTATGTTTTTAGCCATGTAAAGTTATACACATTAATTAAAAAACAAAATCCAAATACTTTTAAATTATTACAGCATCATAAACTTTTTTCTGTTAATGATTTTCCATTCTGGACTCAGGGTTATTCTTCCAAAACAGCTATCTACCCTTCTGTAGATCTTTTACACTGAAACCTGTTAATGTAAAATATGACAAATGTCCATACATGGACAATATATTGTAGCTGAATACTGTAAATGGTTTCAGTTTTAAAATCAAGAAAACATCTGAATCTGACAATGTAGCTACGAATAAAGATTATTATTTCATGAAGAGTTACTAATGATAGTTACTAATTTATGCACTTTATATTTGCCCAATGGCTATGGATGGTATATCTTTTTCCCTCAAAAAAATAAAATAAAAAAATAGCGGCCAAGGTAGTGTATGCTGCATTATTATATCAATGCTCAGGAAGTATCTGAGGTTGTGAAAAATAATAATTGCTTGGGGCTCTCCAAGACACAAGAGACAGCCAACAGACTCTGTAGTAATTGAGCTTGGTAGGTGAAGGCTCTAAGTGGCCTCTATTTGCTCTCTAAGTAGAAAAGAGGTCAGTAATTAAAAAAAAAGGGGACATTTCCTTTTACAAATTACCGTATTTATCGGCCTATACCGCGCACTTTTTTGCTCTCCCAGCCGCCCAGCAGGGCTGTCCCTGAAGCCTGTGGCCACCCAGCTGGGCTGTTCCTGGAGCCCATGGCCGCCACTCAGCCTCTTTGCAGCCTCCCATTTAGTTCACGGCAAAGAGGTCAGCTGGCTGGTGAGGAATGTGAAGTGGGAGGGGCTGGAGGAGACCCTATCTCCTGATTCTGGCATAAGTGTCACTGCAGCCAAACACGCTTTTGCTGTACTTCTACTTTAAAGATATGGGAGCCATGGTTTACCTACGCATTACATTCATCCACCTGGCCAGCCTGTCCTATTGTTTAGCTCTTGTTTTGGGGTATACCTGAGTGCATGGAGATTCTTCCCCAACCTTTCCCCCTATTTGTTTCCCTTCTACTCATCCTCATTTTTCTATCCTACTCTTCTCTTGTTCTCTGAGAAAGTTTGTTAGCCCCTTGATGTGACCTGTTTTACCCAAATCGTGACACCAACCTTGGTAGTTTGAACTTGTGTTAGTATCCTTGCTTTCTACTATGTTTCATGCAGATGCTTTAGGCCCTGCGTATGCTTGGCAGCTGTTCATTTACTTTCTTAAAGTGGTAAAAAAGTTTGCTTTGTGATTTTAACCTACATTTAAGCTTATAATAAGGCTCACCCCCCTTGTCAGCAACAGTTTTATCTGTGAAGAAATATAGGTGATGAAAAAAATCTGAGTAATAGAGATAGTGTGCAGTGAAATGCAGCCCCTGAAAGAACGCAAGGCCGTGATAGGCTTACCAGTCCAACTGTACCACCCAGGGAAATAAAATAAGGGTAGTACCACCAGTGCCTCCACAAGGCCAAATTACCTACCAAACAGCCCTCTATACTCACACATACTCTATACTCCCACATTCACATCAGTACCCATATGGTGCGCGGCGCTCGCATGGTCCAAGACCCACAGCAGAACCAATGACCAATGTTGCCATCTTGAAAGAGGCCAGGGCGGCAGCATATCAAGCTCAGCCATTGGAGCCAACAGGGAGTGCAGGACAACCTGTCTACATGACCCCAAAGACCCAGGCATAAAAAAAATAAAAAAAGCAATGACAAAGACTACTGTAGGTCAAGGTGAAGCACCAGTGGCTGTGGCTGCGCCCTAGACAGCAGTGCACCCTAGGTGGCTACCTAGTTCGCCTAGTGGTAGCACCAGCCCTGCCTGTAGGTAAAATGATCTCTTAAATGTGCACAGTTTAGGAGATATTCACCCTGGATGCAGCCGGTGACGTCTGCGAACCTGGAAGGCAGAATGGGGAAGATGGAAGCCCTCTTAGTAGTGACAGTGCACCACTGGAGGGGACCACTGGAGGGCTTAGTTTTAAGGTATGTAGCACATTATGGTATTATTTTGCAGGGTTTTTTTTTTTATTATTATTGCAGTGGTTTACTACTGCTTTAATGTACCAATAAAAATAATTTAAATAGAAAAACAAACAACAGACTCAGAAAGAAAGCCTAAAAAATAAAACTTTTGCATCTAAGAATTGGTAAGCTGCAATATAATAAATGATTTCTCTTGGGTTTATTACTGCTTTTAAAAATGACTGTGTATCACCCGAGGCTAGTCACTCATATAAGGATTTATTATCACTTTAAATTGCCATATAATTTCCTGGGAAATTACAAAAGTTCTCTAGGAAAAACGTTATCCCCAATGCTAAAAAGTTCTATTTGATGTCTAGCACAATTTTATTATTAGTATTCGCTCCAATTCTCTTGTCTGCTTAATATACTGTACTTCCCATTTCAGGTTCTCAGAGCCGCCATTGTGACAGTGAAGAGTTCTATTCTCTGCAGAAAGCATAGCATCAGATATCAGTACACGGCGTGCACAGACGCACGGAAACACCTATAGCTTAGCAAGCACATAAATATTTATAAGCAGATGCATTGTTTGGCGATAAGAAGAACCAAGGTTATAAACAGGATAGGAACATTTTACAAGGGCATCCCCGTCTCTGTTATTCAGCCCGTATAACCGGCAATTATTGTTCACATCACAATTTTTTTTTTAAAACCCTGACAAGTGGAATCTGAAAGACCTTGAACCTTCATGGGGTCATTGAAATTTAGCTGTGAGATCAAAAATTTGCTGATTTTTTTCTAATGTCATTCAGATCCATATTACAGCCGAGCACTGCAGTGTTCTTCGTGGGATATTTCCCGTTAGGCTCATGGTATTGGATTACATATATCTGTTATACTCTGGGTTGAAAAAAATCAATAGACATGATACGTAAAGATCCTGATCTCTGCAGTATGCATTACTCAGTTGCTATTTGATCTAGTAGTTTGCGGATGTTTTTTCTGCAGAATGAATAGGGTGCAATGACAGGGTCTGTGCTGCCTTTGGATGACAAAACCTGGGTTGGTAATTACAGACCACAGCAGCCTGTTAGTCAAATGATATTCAGGGGCAAAGAATGTAGAATGAAGATAAGTGACAGCTAAGAAAATGGGATTTTACTTTTCCATGTCAAATATTAGGATTTACAGCCTTACATAATGAACCAATTAATTAACCACTTGTATACCCGCCTGTAATTTCGCTTTATTACCAGGCTATTTCTTTCTGTGCTATAATACATTATATCTCCTATAATATCTCAATGCTGCAATATTGGCACTATATACACCCCTTCCTGCCTGTACATGACACCCTCCTTTAGAATGTATACACATTTTTGCTTGTACATGTGTAAATATGACACCCCTATATAATCTATATACACGCAAGGCTGGATTCACTAGGCACTGTAGGAACGTGCCTACAGGCGCCCTTCTTAGAGAAGCACCCATCCATGTGCAGCCACCGGAAATGTGTGTAAAAGTGACAGGCAGACTCCTACCTGGTAGGTGGAAGCTGTCCGATTGCTTCTACTCACACCTGGTACAGACCCCCTAGCACGCCCTCCGCCATGTATTCCACTTGCCCATTAGCAGGCCCGGCACCGACATTGCAGGTGCCGGCGGGTGGAGGGAGAACATCGGACACGCATCTGCTCTCCTCCGCATCTTGTTGGTGACTCGGAAAGTGACCTGTATGACGTCACTTCTGGGTCACCCTGCCTTTTCCCCCGGTTATATGATGTCACTCCTGGGTCACCCTGCCTTTTCCCCCCGGTTATATGATGTCACTTCTGGGCCACCCTGCCTTTTTCCCCGGTTATGTGATGTCACTTCTGGGTCACCCTGCCTTTTTCCCCGGTTATATGATGTCACTTCTGGGTCACCCTGCCTTTTTCCCCGGTTATATGATGTCACTTCTGGGTCACCCTGCCTTCTTCCCCGGTTATATGATGTCACTTCTGGGTCACCCTGCCTTCTTCCCCTGTTATATGATGTCACTTCTGGGTCACCCTGCCTTCTTCCCCGGTTATATGATGTCACTTCTGGGTCACCCTGCCTTCTTCCCCGGTTATATGATGTCAATTCTGGGTCACCCTGCCTTCTTCCCCGGTTATATGATGTCACTTCTGGGTCACCCTGCCTTCTTCTCCGGTTATATGATGTCACTTCTGGGTCACCCTGCCTTTTTCCCCGGTTATATGATGTCACTTCTGGGTCACCCTGCCTTCTTCCCCGGTTATATGATGTCACTTCTGGGTCACCCTGCCTTTGTCCCCGGTTATATGATGTCAATTCTGGGTCACCCTGCCTTTTTCCCCAGTTATATGATGTCACTTCTGGGTCACCCTGCCTTTGTCCCCGGTTATATGATGTCACTTCTGGGTCACCCTGCCTTCTTCCCCGGTTATATAATGTCACTTCTGGCTCATCCTGCCTTCTTCCTCGGTTATATGATGTCACTTCGGGGTCATCCTGCCTTCTTCCCTGGTTATATGATGTCACTTCTGGGTCACCCTGCCTTCTTCCCCGGTTATATGATGTCACTTCTGGGTCACCCTGCCCTTTTCCTGTGATTATATGATGTCACGTCTGGGTCACCCTGCCTTTTTCCCTGGTTATATGATGTCACTTCTGGGTTACCCTATGTAAAGTATAGGGTATTGTACTGAAGTATGTCGCCATTTTACAGGAAAACACAAATTTAAGGTTTGACATGTTGGGTCGCTATTTACTCAACTTCCTCTGTTATATTGTACCAAAAATGTAGCAATTTTCTTTGTGCTTGTTTGCCTTAAAATTCACTTTAGTGTGTTTTTTACAGAAATTTCGAGTTTCCTAGACCTTCAGACCTTCAGAATTCTCTGCCTGAGATGTAAATCCTGCCCTGTATACAATACACATCCTCCTACCTGTACAATATAGAGCACCTCCCTCCATAAAGTGTATAACCCCCCTTCTGCTTTTACATGTGTGTGTATGACACCCACCACAGAATACATTTTTACTTATTACATTTTCTTTATGAAGAAAAACTATTTGATTGATATGTTTTATAACAGAATGAAAATGAAAATTTGGGGTATTTTTTTCTAGAGTAAAAATATTAAATAAAGAAATGGTTAAAAACCACCAAAATAAAGTTAATGATATAACGTTTATTTGGGAACACTATTGAATGACTGAGTAATTGTCAGCCAAACTATCACAGAACTAAAAAACTGAATGGTTTGGAAAAGAAGGGAGTAAAAACATGCTAGTATTGAGGTGGTTAATGAAACATAAAAATTAAAAAAGACTGAAAATATCTTTTGAAATTGCAACAAATTAATGTATTTATACAATTTTAAGATCTACTTTATCTAGCATTTATATACGTTATTTCTTCCTAATAAAGTAAAATGATTTAGTGCCGGTTCACACTACAGCGACATGAAAGTCGGCACAACTTTGCGAGGCAACTTTGAGGCAACTTCAAGTCGCCTGCAGGATCAATCAAACAGTAATCAGCTCTGTGGGAGGGAGGGGTTTGCCTGAGAAAACTATTTTCTCTTCCTGTAAAGTTGCTTCAGTTAAGACACTGATCCGACTTTGGAGGTGACTTCCATTGAAATCAATGGGTACAAGTCACCTAGAAGTCGCCTTGAAGTAGTACAGGAACCTTTTCTGAAGTCGGAGTGACTTTACTAGTGTGCATTAAGACGGCTCCCATTCACTTTAATGTAATTTCTCATGTCGGGTGACTTGGGGTGATACAAGTCGGATCCCAAGTCGTGGTAGTGTGAACAGCACTTACAGTAATGTAAGATTTTTTTTTTTACATTGCTGTTTTTTTTCCAGTCGCAGTCAAGAAGCTCCATTCGTTTTAATTTGTATGTATATGTAAATGTTCTTACCTAAATAATTGACTCCTTCTTCTGGTGTAATTGTTCCATATTTTACCATCATTTTCACAAAATCAATAAGAGTTTTCATTATGGTTATTAATGTTTCCTTTTCTTTAGCATCATTTTCTATGGATAATGTGGAAATTTGGTAAAACTATAACATTTATACACACAAATGTAATTACACATACAACTCATTTTAAATAAAATGTTATTAATTATTTATCAATCACTGCACAGTTAAAGTAATCTTGCTATACCTTATACAACTATAAGCAACACCGGCATACAAGTTCCTGTATCATGAGGTGCCAGTACAAACCCTTTGCCTTTAGACTGCGTTTTTGCGGAAAGCATGTAAACATGCATTGATGTGAATGTTCACATCAATGCATGTTTACATGCTTTTCGCAAAAACGCAGTACATTATTTTTAACATTCAACGTTCACATCAACATTTTTGTGCCTCTGCATTTTTGAAAAGGGACAGAGGCTTTTTTTAAAGAAAAACACTGTTTTTTTTTTTGCCTTTTTGGTTTAATAGACTTCAATGGGGAAACTGCAGAAGAGCATGTAGTGCGTTTTTACCATGATTTTGCCGGAATTTGCATTTTTTAATCTGTCCAACACCAATTAAAAATGCAAAACATAAATTGCGGAAAAAACGTAGCAAAATCACGTGTTCAAAACTGCAAAAAGTACAGCAGAAACGCTCAAAAGCAACATGTATAGATGTGAATTGAGCCTTATGCCGCGTACACATGATTTGACATTCCGACAACAAAACCGTGTATTTTTTTCCAACGGAATGTTGGCTCAAACTTGTCTTGCATACATCGCCATGATCGCCAAGAACGCGGTGACGTACAACACTACAACGAGCCAAGAAAAATTAAGTTCAATGATTCCGAGCATGCGTCAAATTGATTTCGAGCATGTGTAGGATTTTTGTGCATCGGAATTGTCTACACACGTTCTGAATTTCCGAGCAAAACTTTTGTTGTTGGAAAAATTGAGAACCAGCACTCAAACATTTGTTGTTGGAAATTCTGACAGCAAATGTCCGATGGAGCATACACACGGTCGTATTTTCCGACAACAAGCTCACATCGAACATTTGTTGTCAGAAATTTCCGACCGCGTGTACGCGGCATAATACTGCTAAGTGCCCTTGGAATCCAAACACTTTTTTTTTTTTTTACAAATACCAACTAGCTGAAAAATAATAGGCACCTCCCTCCTCCCCCATTCTTTTGAAAAGGTCACACGGGCATTTCATTATAGAATACTGATGGGGAATGATGCTGGAATGAAAAATAAAATAGAAGCTATAATACATTACGGTAGCTGTAATTGTATGCCAATTTTGCTGTATTTTTGCTGTATTTTGGTTTAACTGGATGGACTTGTGCCTTATTTCAACCTGACTAACTATGTAACTATGTATGTAACTGTATAGTTTTTATTTTGTAAATACAAGTTTGCGCTATAACTAGGGTTGTCTCGATACCACTTTTTTAGGACCGAGTACAAGTACCGATACTTTTTTTAAATGTCATGTGACAGTTTTCAAACCACAATACAGACTAAGGATATTTTCTTTAGAATTATGAAGAACTCTAACTCAAGACATTATAAAAGAATAAAAATGAGTAAAAATTAATAAAAATGTTTTATTTGCTTGTCACGCAGTAGTAAAAAACTCAAAGAATTTTCACAGAACATGTTGATAAATACAAAAAAAGTATTCTATTTAGGTATCGGGAGCATTTGCGCAAGTACAAGTACTCCCGCAAATACTCGGTATCGGTCCCGATACCGATACTAGTATCGGTATCTGGACAACCCTAGCTATAACGATGGAATTTGGCACAATTATATTACAAAAACACACACATTGTACATGATATATTACGGTAATAGAGTGGATTGTAGGATTTTACAATAATTTTAACTCAGTTCACACTGGGGATTCCTGTTAGGCAGGGAGAGAGAGAGAGAAGACAGCACATTGCATGGTAAGACCTACCTCGAAAATAAGCCCTACTGTGTCTTTTGTTGCCAAAATGTATATAAGACCCGGGCTTATTTTCGGGGAAGCAGTAGTTTTAGGTTACCCTCTTTCACTTTTATAATAAAAAATATTACAAAACAAATGAAGTTTTATTACTTAGATAAATTATCTATATCTGCATGACTTTTTTTTTGCTCATCAGCTATCCTTATTGTTATTGTATTTTATGTGTGACCCAAGACAATTCCTCTTCTTCCAATGTGGCCCAGGAAGGTCAAAAAGTTGGACAGCCCTGGTTTATCCTTTTCCAGTGAAGGTTAATACAATGGTGTAGGAATAGGATCCGATACATTAATATTTATTATATACCTGCATTAAGGCTCTTAATGAGTTGATAAAAGTTTGGGAAATATTGTAAATCTTCAAAGTTTTCTTCCAATGGCATTTCATTCCTCCTTTCCATATTAGGTGCTGGGGACCAGTTACTGTCAGCAACATTGGTGCTCTGTTCTGAGACTTCCTTCTTTTGTGGTTCCTTAATTTATAAGTATACAAAAAAATTCAAAAGTAATATAAAATTGTATACAGTAAAACCTTGGATTGCGAGCATAATTAGTTCCAGAAACATGCTTGTAATCCAAAGCACTTGTAAATCAAAGCAAATTTTCCCCTAAGAAATAATGGAAACTCAAATGATTCGTTCCACAACCATTTATTCATAGGTCCGTCAGTTTATAGTCCATATAAAAAGATTATAGTAATATGCCAGGTTGTGTAACCATAAAATGTCCATCCACAAATGGAAGCTTCCACAAGGGGATTAGAAGTAAAATCTAGCAGGAGCTCCAGAGTATAAAAGAGAAGAGAGGTGCCTCTAAGTGTAGCAATATGTTGCTAAATGTTGTACCTCCATTAAATGTAACCATGTTGCTACACTTAGAGGTGCCTCTCTTCTCTTTTATACTCAGTTGTGACATGACGCTACTCTTATGTCAAGACATTGCTTGTATATCAAGTCAAAATGTATTTAAAAAATGTTGCTTGTCTTGCAAAACGCTCCCAAACTAAGTTACTCTCAAACCAAGGTTTTACTGTGCATACAGTACAGACCAAAAGTTTGGACACACCTTCTCATTCCAAGAGTTTTCTTTATTTTCATTACTATGAAAATCGTAGATTCACACTGAAGGCATCTGTCATGGACCTTGAGATACTAAAGTGTTTCTACTTGACATCTGTTACACAGGAGAAGGTGGCTAAAAAAAAACATATTTCATGTATTACATGAGATGGGACATTACTGATACAGGTGATTTCATGTGGGCTCCTGAAAGACCTCTTCATTGTGTGATAACACTGCTTAAAAGCCATTAATGATTAGGTTTGAATGTCTTGTTGTCAGAGACAGAAGTCTGTCTAAAGATGTGGATTGAAGGGACTCTATTGTGGGTGTACAGCTCTGTGTATTGAAGACCACATGTCTCTCTTCAGATGTATTGAATTAGCATGTCAATTATGTTTAGTAAAGGAATGTATTGATGCTCAGGTGTAAGTACCTTTCCTTTAGAGACAGTCTGTCTAAAGATGTGGATTGAAGGGAAATCATTGTGTGATAGTATATTGTTTTGATGTCATTATCTAAAGGAATGTGACCTATCTGAGGTAGTAATTAAGTCATGTTAAATAGTTGTTCTATTCAAGCTATGGGACCAATAGCAAAGCGGATGTTGGGGGTGGGATGTTCCAAATTCTGTATAAAAGTGTGCTGTGTACTTTCAATAACAGAGTACAGTTTGAACATACATACAGCCTGCCTGGTGTGAATGAATGAATGAATGAATGAATGAAAACTTATATAGCGTGGCACATGCAAACTAAATCGCCTCTGGGCGCTTGTTGTTCCTGTCTCCTTTGGTATCAAAAGAGATGAGTCTTGATCTTTCTCCTGAAAGCTAAGTGGTCCTCTTCCAACCGAATGCTGGTTGGTAAAGCGTTCCATAGTCTGGGACCCTGGACCGCGAATCTTCTATCTCCTTTGGACCTGTAGTTGGCTTTCGGTATCTGGAGTAGATTTTGATTGGTGGATCGCAGGACACGTTTGGGATTATGAGCTTTTATTTTTTCGCATAAATAATGGGGAGCATTCCCATGAATACATCTATGCGTTAGACAGAGAGCTTTAAAGGTAATTCTTAATGGGTCCAAACGGCACATAGCTGTAGTTTGGATCCTGGAACCTTGGATGTCTGGACCATTAGATGTTGCAATCGGCAATCTGATCCAATAGAAGCAGAGGAGTGTCGGGAGAGCAGAACCGAGCGAGCAAGGGTCTCGTCACATTTCTTCAAAACTATGAATTAACACATGTGGAATTATATACATAACAAAAAAGTGTGAAACAACTGAAAATATATGTCATATTCTAGGTTCTTCAAAGTAGCCACCTTTTGCTTTGATTACTGCTTTGCACACTCTTGGCATTCTCTTGATGAGCTTCAAGAGGTAGTCACCTGAAATGGTCTTCGAACAGTCTTGAAGGAGTTCCCAGAGATGCTTAGCACTTGTTGGCCCTTTTGCCTTCACTCTGCGGTCCAGCTTATCCCAAACCATCTTGATTGGGTTCAGGTCTGGTGACTGTGGAGGCCAGGTCATCTGGCGCAGCACCCCATCACTCTCCTTCTTGGTGATATAGCCCTTACACAGCCTGGAGGTGTGTTTGGGGTCATTGTCCTGTTGAAAAATAAATGATGGTCTAACTAAACGCAAACCGGATGGAATAGCATGCCACTGCAAGATGCTGTGGTAGCCATGCTGGTTCAGTATGCCTTGGATTTTGAATAAATCCCCAACAGTGTCACCAGCAAAGCACCCCCACACCATCACACCTCCTCCTCCTCCATGCTTCACGGTGGGAACCAGGCATGTAGCGCCCAGAGGCGATTAAGCACCCAGAGGCGATTCAGTTCGCATGTGCCGCGCTATATAAGTTTTCATTCATTCATTCATTCATCCGTTCACCTTTCCTGCGTCACACAAAGACACGGTGGCTAGAACCAAAGATCTCAAGTTTGGACTCATCAGACCAAAGCACAGATTTCCACTGGTCTAATGTCCATTCCTTGTGTTCTTTAGCCCAAACAAGTCTCTTCTGTTTGTTGCCTTTCTTTAGCAGTGGTTTCCTAGCGGATATTCCACCATGAAGGCCTGATTCACACCGTCTCCTCTTAACAGTTGTTCTAGAGATGTGTCTGCTGCAAAAGGTGGCTACTTTAAAGAACCTAGAATATGACATATATTTTCAGTTGTTTCACACTTTTTTGTTATGTATAAAATTCCACATGTGGTAATTCATAGTTTTGATGCCTTCAGTGTGACTCTACAATTTTCATAGTCATGAAAATAAAGAAAACTCTTGGAATGAGAAGGTGTGTCCAAATGTTTGGTCTGTACTGTATATATATATATTATATATATATATATATATATATATACATACATACACACACACTGCATATATAAAGTAAATAATATTGGAATTTATTTTAGAAAACATATGCGTAGGTGATCTATGTTCATTCTATATGATGTCATGTACTTTATGTTTCTCCTGTTGTATATCAGCTGCATACTGTATTTATCTCATGTGCCAAAAAGTTAATAATTAAATAACATTACTCAGCATTGCAATTACAACTGATAATTTGGATGCCAAATATTAACTTGGCCCACATTATGTAATCACCCAACAACAAAAATATTATGTTATTTTTCAAAATGGGTGGAGTGCAATGAGTCATCTCCTGGCATGCATCTTATACAGGTCTTCTTAGCGTGCTTTGCGTTTGCACACATTTGGGTAGTCCATGACTCTACCGCTCCATGATTTTAAATAATTTAAAGAGTAACTCCACTTTTGTTGAGAAAAAAACATTCCCCTCTGGGTGATCTGTGTACACTGCAAGGGTTTTAATATTTTTGTTGCAGGGGATGCCTGAAATTTTATTTGTATTTTAGTGTAGACTTTTGGGAAAATTTGTGAGCCAATCACACAAACAGGAAATGATGTTTCTGAGGGGCGTTCTGTACGCCATCTGTGTACAGAACACCTCCAGGTAACCATATTGCATTGCATTTTTCAGAAAATTACAGAGCTGCAGATTGAAAAGGAAAGGTCATTTCCAATAACATTCAATTAAAATATGACTTGTGTCACAATGTATGTCATATATTATTACTATATTTTATTTTGCTATTTTTTTCCCACGAAAGTGGAGTTACCCTTTAACACTTCTAAATGAATGCAATAGATGTTCAGACACAGCCAACAATAAGAACAAATATATTTAAACCAATAATTTCTTTGCTGCCTTTCTGCAACATTGAAGAGCCCAAGATCATCAGCCAAACATGTTAGTAAAAGCAAACAGTAATTTTTATAAAAAATAAAAAAAATAAGCAAAAAGAAAAATATCTCCAGCAAAGAAAATAGTCCATAAATTAGTACAACAAAATTAAAGGGTAGGCTCACCGCCCCTTATCCCTTACAGGGTGGTTGAAAGCTCCCATCTGCCTCCCCAAAAGGAGGTCTCCACAGTTCAGCAGCCGTGTCTCAGCCACAAGCCAGCCCACATTGCTCACCCAGCTGTGCTCGGCTTTACTCCACCATACACAGACAGATGCTGACTGTTTCCTTTTCTTTTTCTAGTCTCTGATGCCGGTAGGTTATCCCCTTCAGTCCCTATAATCAGAGTTTGGAGATTGGTTCCCATCCAAGGGTCTCTCCGAACCTCTGAATTCCAGGTCCCTAATGACGACTTACCAATCCAGAGAGTACTGAAAATCAGTCCTCTCCTCTCCAACTGAACTACCCCGACATACCTCACCCTGCATGGGTGAGGACCCCTAAGTACTCAACCATGTCTTGAAATTATTCCTTTTAAGAGAATCACAACCCAAATAGTAGGGAAATATACCTGCTGTCCAGGACCCATCCCTGTCATCCTGTACACCTTCAAACAAAAACAACCTCCTACAAAACAACCCAATACCTCCTGTGCAAATATTCAAAAGAGATACACAAACTATGCAGACAAACGACAGCACTACACCCTTTTAAATAACTCAATGGGCCAGATTCTCAAAAGAGATACGACGGTGTATCGCAGGAAACAACGTCGTATCTCTGTTTTTTTTTACTGGGTATCTATGCGTGTGATTCCTAGAATCACTTACGCATAGATACAGTGAAGATCCGACAGGTGTAAAACACTTACACCGTCGGATCGTAGATGTAATTACTTTTCTGGTCGCTAGGTGGCCTTTACGTTGTTTTCTCATTTGCCTATGCAAATGAGCCTAATACGCGATTCCCGAGCGTTTTTACGCCGCCCCGTCGTTGTTTACGTCGTTTCCGTAAGCGTAAACCTACCCCTGCTATATGAGGGGTAGGTTTACGAAGTTCCATCGTTGCCATGTTAAGTATGGCGTCGGGTCAGCGTCGTCTTTTTCCGTCGGTTACGTCATTTTACTAAGTCGTTCACGAATAGGGCATTGCGTAAGTGACGATCACGTAGTTTTGACGTCGGTTTCAACGACACTTTCCGACGTGAGCTGGAGCATGTGCACTGGGCTTTTTTCCCGGCCGGCGCATGCGCAGTTCGATCGACGCGGGGGCGCGCTTAATTTAAATACAAGCCGCCCCCTTTGAATTACGTGGGGATACGCAGGGCCATTTACACTACGCCGCCGCAAACTACGGAGCAAGTGCTTTGGGAATACGGCACTTGCTCCATTAAGTTGCGGCGGTGTAGTGTAAATGGCTTACGCTACGCCGCCGCAGATTGTATGTGAATCTGGCCCAATATGTGTAAACCTCCCCTGTAAAATACTGTTAATTGCACAGCTAATGGTGCAAAAAGAAAAATGAATAAATCAATTCATATCATAGAGCCCTAAAATCATAAAAAGAACAATATGAATGAACGTCCCTCAATAAAGTGCAATATAACAAACAATGTGCAAAATCATGCAAAATCAGCACAAATAAAACACAAATCAAGTGTCCTCCAAAGTCACAATATTACTCTATCACACTGATGGTAAAACTCTATCTATATATACTGTACAAATATATATATAGGTTTTGCCTGAAGTTAAACTTTAAAATAGAACTAAAGACAAAACTTTTTTTTTATTTTATTTGGATAGAGTAGGAGAGGGATATAACTCCTGTTTTTTGTTTTTTTCATGTGTGTCTGGTTGAGGAAATTTCCTTTTATTCCTCTGTCATACCTAAAGCAATCTACTGAGCTGGCCAGAACCACTTCTGGAGGGAGTCTGTTCCACATTTTCACAGCTCTTACTGTGAAGAAACCTTTCCGTATTTGGAGGTAAAATCTCTTTTCCTCCAGACATAAAGAGTGCCCCCCTTGTCCGCAGTGTTGACCTCAAAGTGAATAACTCAACACCAAGTTCACTATATGGACCTCTTATATATTTGTACATGTTGATCATATCCGCCCTTTATTCTCCTCTTCTCTAAAGTGAATAAATTCAGTTTTTCTAATCTTTCCTCATAGCTGAGCTCCTCCATGCCTCTTATCAGTTTGGTTGCCCTTCTCTGCACTTTCTCCAGTTCTCCGATATCCTTTTTGAGAACTGGTGCCCAAAACTGGACTGCATATTCCAGATGAGGTCTTACTAATGATTTGTACAGGGGCAAAATGATATCTATATCTCTCTAGCTGAGGCTGCTGAGAAAGGGACTGGGGAATCTGTGTCCTTAGTCCCTTTCTCTGTCTTAAAGGGGAGATGTCAGAGGCCTGTTAAGACCCCTGATATCTCTCCAAAGACCCCCAACAGGGCTGATTAAAACATAAATAAAAATAAATGCAATAAAAAATAAAATACAAAATTAAATGTAAATAAAAACAATCACACTGACAATCAACCCCTAAAAAAAAAATATATATATATATATATATATATATATATATATATATATATATATATTGTAAAAAAATAAATAAAAATACTGCCACTGGTCATATGACATTAAAAAAAGTATCGCTAATTGGTATCGGCGAGTACTAGAAAAAAAGTATCGGTACTTGTACTCGGTCTCAAAAAAGTGGTATCGGGACAACCCTAATTTTAACTTTTAATATTTTTATTATTATTCAAGTAACAAGACAATGTCTTACAAAGTACATTCAGTGAGCAATATAGCTTATAAATATGAAATCAAGCATAAGCATCTGAATGTTCTTCCATCAGGATATGCAAAGATACAACACCTCAAAATATTAAACTGAGAAATTTCAATATAAAATATATTTGGTGGAAATATTGGTGAGGTTGATAAGACTAAATAACATAGAAGGATATAAGTCATTAGTGATCAGGTCAAAAAACATGTTTCTGATTCGTTAGGGACTAACTACGTAGAGTCCTAACGAGCCACTTGGACCTGTAGTCTACCTATGATTTTTCTTATCTTTCTTTTTCAGATCCAAAATGAACATGGCAGCACCTCCAGAAAAATTCAATGTGGAAAAGCATAGGACCATAATCATGTTTCTGTTTCTCCAAGGGAAATGTGTGAAGCAGATCAATGATAAAATGTCACAAAATTTGGGTGACAGTGCCCCTTCATATGCAACAGTTAAACATTGGGTTGTCAATTTTAAAACTGGCCATTTCAGTGTTGAAATTATAAAAACTTAGTGGAAGGCCTGTTTTTGTCTCTGTGTCTCCAAATGTGAAAGCCATCTGTGACATGATCATGGAGGACCGCTAAATATCAGACAAAAGTATTGTCCCTAGTGGTCTGCCCAGTGTCCTACGTGTACTTTTATATAATAAAAACTGTTCTTTCTCCCTGCAAACTGTAGATTGCCCATAGCGACCAAAAGTGTCCCTTTATGTCAAAAATGGTTTAAGAGCAGCTAAAAAACAGCGATAATAAATTAGAATCACTTGCAGAATTGAGCGATAGCGATTTGTGCGGAAATTCGTCAATAAAAAAGAAAAAAATAATGACAACGACAATTTTGTTACATTATTGAATATTTTTTATCATAATTATATTATTATTTGTTATAATTATTTATAATTATTTATTATATTATAATTTATAATTTTGTTTTTAAAAAATGTCATACCCGGAATGCCTATTAGACTCTTGTTTGGTCAGATTTAAGTGAGTTATTCCTAAGAATTACAGGCCTGCAGTATAAAACGCCAAATTTCCTTGCAAATAATGGTACCACTTTCAGCACCTAAAATCAGAAAGAATCATACTGCCAGGGAGGTTAAAAAATGTCAGTAAATTGAACAAGAAAATAACTGCAAACCCTTTTGCTGCTTTGTGAACAACGATATGGAGATTGCAGAACACAATTATTATCAACCTGATAGCTAATCAATATATAAAGGCATCTTCAATAAAAGCTTTAGTAAAATAATTATTTTGTAAGGCCAAGCTCTGAACTCTTTCCTCCATTCACCAATCAGGATTAAGAATCTTACCATTCTGCCCTCTTGCTTCTCCTCTGTATTGGCGTCTGTTCTGATAGTAGGATAATCCACATCTTCTGATCCCTTTTCACGATTTTTATCCTCATTAGCAATTAACTGTTGTAAAACAACAGCCACCTCATCTTCTAATGCGTATGCCTGGCTTTCTGTAATCTGGTAAAAAAAAAAGGACAATGCTCATTAAACTATACTTAGTTCATTACATCATACTGTTGAATCAGCCCAACAGTAATGCTGCCAACTGCAGGGCAGGCCAAGTGGATCATTTATTTTACAGTCTGTTTAAAGGAAGTATCGAGGATGCCATTAATGACAGTTCCTTGCCTGTCATGCTGATCCAATGGCTTCAGTGATTAGTCACTGAGATGGAACAAGTTTGCAGATTAGTAGTATTAGTTGTGACCCCCACATTGACTTTCCTGATCTAGGTAATCACTGTCTCTAAAAATACTGAAGAGAGAGACAAACACACAACCAGATTGTCCAGGAGTTAACCAAACAATGAAAGCCACCTTACAAGGTACACAGAAGTCAAAAACATAAAAAACAAAAAATAAACATGGCATTTAACCCCCCTATTTCCTGCTCCAGTGTCCGTTTAAATAGTTTGGAACGCCTGGGTGCAGGAAGGATTGGCGATCATGTAACAGTCACAGTGGTCACATGATAGGAAGCTGGTCCCGCTGGCTACTGATCATTACTCCAGACTGAGGCCTCATATACACAACTGTTTTCCTCGACAAAATCCATCAAGAAAAATGGTGGCAGAGCTTTTTTGCCAAGGAAAATGGTTGTGTGTATGTTTTTTGTCGAGAAACCTGTCGTGAATCTCAACGAGAAAAAAAGAGAACATGCTCTCAATTTCCTCGTCGTGTTTCTCGTCGGGCTGGTTTACGACGAGAAACACGTTCCTGTGTATGCATAATACCCGCGAATGCTCAGAATAAAGTATGAGACGGGAGCGCACCTTCGGTAAAAGTAGCGTTCGTAATGGAGATAGCACATTCGTCACGCTGTAACAAACTGAAAAAGGCGAATCGTCTCTTACCAAACTTTTACTTAACATGCAGTAACATGAGATTAGCAAAAGCAGCCCCAAGGGTTGTGCCAGTGGAATCGAACTTCCCCTTTATAGTGCCGTCTTACGTGTTGTACGTCACCGCGTTTGAGAACGTCGAGATTTTGTCTTGACAGTGTGTATGTAAAGAAAGCTTGACAAGATTCTTGACAAGCCTGACAAAAACCTCTTCGACGTTTCATTTACGACGAGATTCTCGGTCGTGTGTAAGAGGCCTGTGTCTTTGACAGCCCAGTCTTTATACTGAGAAGAATATGTGCGACATGTGGGCATTACAGCCTACCCTTTTTTCACTGCACATATGTGTTTTGGTCATTTATAAGGGGGTTAAAGAAGATCATAACTCCTTGTAAAAAAAAAAAAATCTTTTTGGTCCTTCTACCTCCCTATACATTTTTTTTTTTTTAAACGGTTTGATACGCGTAGTTTGTTGACATGACTGTTGGAAAAGCTGGCTCTCAGAATAGGGCCCTAATGGCCGGAAGCTTAACTCCCCCTCTACCCACTTAGGGCAAGGGAAATAATTGTATTCCTGGATAAGTGTCTGCTTTGGTCTTTTATTGCCTGCATTTAACTGTATCCTGTGAACTGTTATATATAAATAAAAAACTGTTATTTGAAAAAAAAAAATGTTTTAATTTGTATTTAAATGTATACATTTTGGTGTTTTTTGTGCTGCAGGGCCGCTCTTCTTGCTTTTTTGGCCTAGGATTGGCCCCACTGTCACCTGGAATTGCTAAGTCACAGCTGTCCCAGGGACCAGCGTACTGTACATTCAAACAAAATGTTCCCAGCAAATAGAGGGCTTATACACCAGCACTGGCAGCAGAGTGCGCAGATACCCCCCCTCCCCCATGTGTGTGCAGGTTCTTTCAGGTATTTTGTACCTGGCAGGGACTCTTGATGCATCTGTGCACTCACCAAAACTTTTAAGATGGCAACATGGAGAGAAGATGAGGGAGGAAACAGATTTGCCATTGAAATTCTGCTATGGTTTTCCCCATCTCTCCATCTTGTTCATTCAGAAATTGCAAAGCATTCTTTGAAAGGCACCCATGCTAAGCAGCTGACCTCCTGTGTTCAGAATGCATCAGGCCAGCTGCTCAGCTTGGGACTTGGAAGCAAGAGAAGATTACTGGAGTAGTAGTAACTACTTCCAGAGGCATCGACCAGGTATGGTATATACACAGTGACATTGATCCAAGCTGGACTAATGTAACTGTATATAAAATATCCATACCTGAAAATCTCCTGTAAAAGGTAACTCCACTTTTTCTGAGAAAAAAAACATTCCCCTCTGGGTGATTGTAGGGATTTTTTCAAACTCTGATTCCTACCTTTTTTCTGATAATATAGTTTGTCTGTGCAGAGTGAATCTGTATGGGACTGGTTTTATTACTACTATGATTATATTTATTATACAGGATTTAAATAGCGCCAACAGTTTGCATAGAGCTTTACAACATGGGAGCAGACAGTACAGTAACAATACGATTCAATACAGGAGGAAGCAGAGGGCCTTGCTCGTTAGAGCTTACAACCTAGAAGAGAGGGTCAAGTGATAAAAAATGTCTCGCACCTCCTGGGTATCCTGGTACCCTGCACACCTACTGATCTATTGCCGCGTATTTTTACTCAGAGTACTTGCCTCTAGTACAGATGCAATTAGCCATTGATCATATATATGCTACTTTGTTTGTACCACATATTCTGTAAAGTTACCCTTTCATTGTTTATGGTCATTACTCTCTGACCGAGAGAGATGTGGATCACAAACACGCGACAAGACTTACAACATAAATAGACCTGAAGTGTGCCTTGGTGATCTGGTCAGTATGCCAAGAAAAGGGGGCATACCCAAGGTTAGTAATGGGTAGTTAATTGAAGAAGGATATGCTGAGAAGTGCCCTGAAAAAGGTAAGGGGGGGAGGGTGTTGAATGCGATTGAATATGCAGACTCACAGACATGAGGTGAGCTAGGAAGAGTCGGCCCAGTGACGTGTAGTACCGCACACTGAACCGACAAAGTACATGTGTGAGTGGGCTGCTTAAATCCCCTCCGGGCTCCTCCCATAAACCCAGGCCACTATACTGGCCTTCTTATATGTCGCATACTACTACATAAAAAAAAACAGTAATAAATGTGGGGGATGATCTGATGTAGAAAATAAAAGAAAACAGTAGGAGATAGTCGGATAGACTGGGGTAGGGTGTTCCATAGGATAGGAGAAGCTTAGGAAAAGTCCTGGAGGCAAGCAAGGGAGGAGGTGACCATATAATTATCAGTCAGCTGATGTACCTGCAGGGCTCTAATGCGGAAACTGGCATCTCTTTAGACGTGGTTTCCCTTCTAACCAGAAATAAACATTATGTTGCAGGGGATGCTCAAAATCTGACTTGTATCTTAATGCGGAAAAATCAGTGAGCCAATCACACAAACAGGAAATTACATTTTCAGGAAAGTGTTCTGTACACCGTCTAATTTTTTTTCCACAGAAGTGGAGTTACCCTTTAAGTAAAGCTGTGTTCATTTCCATCATCCAGCTATGTGCAGTGCATGTGTACATTTCCTAGCACATGGTTGGATTTTGAAATGAGATATTGCTTCATTATATTCACTAAGCTATGTGAACATTCATTTAACAAATCTGCCCCATACACATAGATTAAACATGAAAAATGTCAGCTCTTAGTAATCTCAGAACTGTATGCATGCTGCATAGATAAGGAGTTCAATAACACAATGTCACAGTGACTCAAGTCATTTTCTCCTGTAAAATCTTGTGAATTTCAGCTATTTTAATAAAAGTGATAGTAGTCATCAGTAGAATGGCTGCCAATGTTTCCCCCTCCTCTGTCTTAGTCACCCAGCTTGTCCTACAAGTCAGGATAAGCATTGGCTGTCTCCTTTCCTTGCTGCTGGTGGAATTGATTTATTAAGCCTCCTGGCGTCTAATTTCTTCATTTATTGTCTGCGGACCTGCCTGAGACGTGCCGCAGCTCTGGCTTTGGATCTTTAACTTCCTGCTATTCCCAGCGCTGTAACTTAAGCTGTGTGTGCAGAGCCCTCTACATAATATTCAATTAAACTCTCATTTTCTAGTCACCTCCAAGATCAAAGGTTTTTTTTTGTTGACCTTTTCTGATGGAAAATGCAACTTTAATACGGCATAAAAAAAAAAATATCAATTTAATGGAAATTTACCAGTCCAACGCTGCAGTCAGCAAAACGAAAATAATTACTTCTCAAGAGTTATTAATGCTAAATTCCAGGGGGACATCAGAAACATTGAAATTTTGTTTACCACCATATTGCCAAATGATTTGTAATTCTGTTCAGCCGGTCTTGTGAGCCCCCCTTTTCCCGACCAGTTAGTACAGCCAGGAACAGGACCTCCACTGCTCTAATAAATCAATTTGTGCCGGCTGGGGACCTACCCCGGCTTGTGACTGGATAATGAAATAGCAGCAATGTACTAACGAGTGTGCCACTCATTCTGTAGCCATATCCACAAAGGACACAATGCGAAGCAAAGCATTCAGTCCGCCATGAATGCTGCTGCCAGACTCATCCACCTTACAAACCGCTCAGCGTCTGCCATACCTCTCTGCCAAACCCTCTATTGGCTGCTACTCATCCAACAAATTAAATTCAAAATACTAATAATAATAACTAACGCATGAACCCTTCGTCCCTCTGGGCGGCCGTCATATGTGTCCGCCGCAATATCGCAGTCCTGACAAACCTGATAACCACCATTACTAGTAAAAAAAAAAACATAAATCTATCCCCTATTTTGTAGACGCTATAACTTTTGTGCAAACCAATCAATATACGCTTATTGCGATTTTTTTTTTACCAAAAATATGTAGAAGAATACGTTTCGGCCTAAACTGAGAAAAAAAAAACGTTATTTTTTTTATGGTATATTTATTATAGCAAAAAGTTAAAAATATATAATTTTTTTTTCAAAATTGTCAGTCTTTTTTTGTTTATAGCGCAAAAAATGAAAACCGCAGAAATGATCAAATATCACCAAATGAAAGCTCTATTTGTGGGAAGAAAAGGATGTCAATTTTGTTTGGGAGCGACATCACATGACCGCGCAAAAGGAAGGGGGTGAAAATGCCCGGTATTGAAGTGGTTAAATGAAATGTGTCCCTTGTGCTTGTGGCTGCAAAGCTGAGCAGCACAGTAAGCCAATAACTACTTAGAGAACATGTTTAATCACTTACCAGACCCAGATTTAGGAGCTTGGAAACAATCTTATCAAATACCCCTCGGTCATTTTCTTCATAAATTCTCATTGCAATCTTCTGAACAATATCTTCAGCAGTTAACGGAGTTCCATCTAATTGGTGGAGACCATCAGGATCATCTAAGAGAATAAATGGAATTTAAAATATTTTCTACTGTCTGGATCTTGCTTGTAAATACAACTTAGATGAGAGTGAATGATGGTAACATTGCATTCATTAGTACATGGTTTTAGCTTTGGGCTTCACTCTTTAAAACCTCTCCTAACTCATTTCCATTCATAGGGCATCATACATAAAGAAGGCAAAATGTACCGATCTATTTCATTTACATAAGGCATTTGTTTCAGTTTTGTGCACTACATATACAAATGCACTTGAGAAAGAAAGACATTTAATTACTGTCTGTAATTAAAAGGCTAAACAAAAACTGGACTTCAAATACTTGAAAAGAAGGTGAATTGATGGAAACATAGCTCTACTCTTCCTATGAACTTATAATTACATTTCTTAACAGAAGACTGTATATACATGAAGACTATCTGGTTTAAAGCAGTGTATTCTTTATGAAACATCTCAATGCATTATACCAAAAATAATTAAAAATCTGTACCAAATCCAACTGTAGAAATACAAAATTAGAAATTCATTATAAAACATTTTACCAATATGTTTGCAAAATGTAGATATTCTAATGAGGTAATCATGCCTACCTAGCATCACTTATTCATTCAGTATCTGACAAAAGTGAGTACACCCATCACTGCTGCAGAGTTTGAAGGGATTGGGGGTCAGCCTGTCAGTGCTCAGACCATACTCTGCACACTGCATCAAATTGGTCTGCATGGCTGTCGTCTCAGAAGGAAGCCTCTTCTAAAGATGATGCACAAGAAAGCCTGCAAACAGTTTGCTGAAGACAAGCAGACTAAGGACATCGATTACTGGAACCATGTCCTGTGGTCTGAGGAGACCAATATAAACTTATTTGGTTCAGATGGTGTCAAGCGTGTGTGGTGGCAACCAGGTGAGGAGTAAAGACAAGTGTGTCTCCTACAGCCAAGCATGTTGGTGGGAATGTCATGGTCTGGAGCTGCATGAGTGCTGTCAGCACTGGGAAGCTACAGTTCATTGAGGGAACCATGAATGCCAACATGTACTGTGACATACTGAAGACACGCATTATCCTCACCCTTTGGAGACTGGGCTGCAGGGTGGTATTCCAACATGATAACGACTCCAAACACACCTCCAAGATGACCACTGCCTTGCTAAAGAAGCTGAGGATAAAGGTGATGGACTGGCCAAAAATGTCTCCAGACCTAAACCCTACTGAGCATCTGTGGGGCATCCTCAAACGCAAGATGGAGAAGCGTAAGGTCTCCAACATCCACCAGGTCTGTGATGTTGTTATGGAGGAGTGGAAGAGGACTCCAGTGGCAACCTGTGAAGCTCTGGTAAACTTAATGGCCAAAAAGGTTAAGGCAGTGCTAGAAAATAATGATGGGCACACAAACTTTTGAGAATTTGGGCCCAGAAGGGACATTTTTACTTAGGGGTGTACTCACTTTTGTTGCCAGCGGTTTAGACATTAATGGCTGTGTGTTGAGTTATTTTGAGGGGACAGCAAATTTACACTGTTATACAAGCTGTACACTCACTAATTTACATTGTAAGAAAGTGTAATTTCTTCAATGTTGTCACATGAAAAGTTATAATAAAATATTTACAAAAATGTGAGGGGTGTATTCACTTTTGTGAGATACTATATATAATCTGGCAATAAAGTGTCAAAATCAAAAATAATCCATGAAAAATCATACAGTGTATAGCTAAGGCATGTCCCCACAGTTATAGTTGCAATAAGCAACCTTGGAATTCCACAAATTACATTTTTCACATTAGATAATAATAATAATTTGAAGAAGAATCCAATGCATAAAATCGATTACCATTGTATATTCTAGTTAGGAAAAACAGAGTAAACTACGGAAACATTAAGTAAAAAGTCTTAGGCCTCGTACACACGACCATTTTCCTTGACAGAATACATCAATAAACTTGGTGGCAGAGCTTTTTTTTGCAGAGGAAAACGGTCGTGTGTATGCTTTTCATCAAGAAAACGTTTTTTCCTCGTCGTGTTTCTCGTCGCGCTGGTTTACAATGAGAAGCATGTTCGTGTGTATGTGTAGAAACCTGCGCATGCTCAGAATAAAGTATGAGACGGGAGTGCACCTTCGGTAAAAGTAGCGTTCGTAATGGAGATAGCACATTCGTCACGCTGTCAAAGACTGAAAAGCGCGAATCGTCTCTCAAACTTTTATTTAACACGCAGTAACATGAGATTAGCAAAAGCAGCCCCAAGGGTTGTGCCAGTGGAATCGAAATTCCCCTTTATAGTGCCGTCGTACGCGTTGTACGTCACCGCGTTTGAGAACGACGAGATTTTGTCTTGACAGTGTGTACGCAAAGAAAGCTTGACAAGATTCTCAACAAGTCTGATAAGGAACTCGTCGTGGAAAACGATGTTTCATTTATGACGAGTTCCTTGGTCGTGTGTACGAGGCCTCACATTTTTAATTTGTCTATGAGGGGCAATGGTCTTCAAGGAATGAAGCTAATTTTCTCCTTTTTTTCAAAAGTGTTTTCTGACTTACTACTTGTACTTTTTAGAATGAGTAATAAATATTAATGGTGTAAATCCGAAGAATCTCACAATCATAGTTTATGGTTGGAGCCCTATGGCCGATACGGACATGGACACAGACTGAATAGGACTCACAACATACAACAGGCCTGAAGTGTGCGCTGGCCCTAATGGATGGTATGCCAAAATAAGGGGGCATACCCTGTTAAATGATGGATGTTGTGGAGAGGAATGAAGCTGGGAATTCCTGTGAAATGAGATGGGGGGGTGGGCAAAGTGCGCTGGAAGCCTGTGCTGAGACAGGAAGCCGACGGAGCCCAGTGGCGTGTGAGGGGATTATATAGGCTGCCAGGCTCCTCCCTTATACACAGGCCGCTGCTCGGCCTTCTTACATAATAGACATGTCTGGCTTCATCATCTAAATATATCAAAGTGGTGGGCTGCTTGAATCAATAGCAAAATACCTTCATCTTTATAATCCAGTCCACCTTTGGTGGAGTCAAAATACTCCACAGGCTTCAAGTTCTTTGTTGAGTCTCCATCCTCAGGGGCGGCCTTCTGCCCATTCGTTGTACTTATTACTCCACCGCTTCTTTTTACATTTTTCTCTTTTTCTGCCACTGACATCAAGAAACTCAAGTCATCCACAAGGGAATCATTTTTCGTTTCTACAGGACAACAAAATAAATAGAAATTTAGCATTTTCATAACTGCATAGCAATAAAAATATTTCCTTTGCACGTCTATTATAACTTACCTGTGCTTGCACCTCTGCTCACTGTGTCCGCCTCTGCAATCTTTTTAGGGACAGGATTAAAAAAACAGAATTAACTTGATGCATTATTCTGGGGGATTTGTATTATTATCTTTTTTTCTCATTAGCATTCTTCAGTGTGACTCGTGCCCCGATCCAAGTCACTTTTAAGAAAAAAAATGATTTCTAGGCCTCATGCACACTGGACGTTATGTTATTATAACGTTATCAAAACTGCAGGAGCTTTGCAGTGAGTTTTTCAATGTTTTTCAGCATTTTGCAATAGGGGTTTTAAGTGTTTTCAGCGTTAGCGTTTTTAAGCGTTTTTTTTTAACCCCCTTGGCGGTATCCCTGAGCAGACTCGGGGTGGGTTTTTTGTGCCATTATCGGTATCCCCGAGTCACGCCCGGGGTAGCTATGCAGAGCTTGCAGCGCGCGCTTACCTTGTTCCTGGATCCAGCGATGCATCCACGCTGTGTGAGCTAGCGGGTGCTCGCTCGATTCACACAGTGTCCCCGAGTGCCGTCGATCTCCGTTCCCTGCGACGTTAAGACGCACGGGAGCGGAGAACGGCACCAAATTCAAAAACGTCAACAAACACTATACATACAGTACACTGTAATCTTATAGATTACAGTACTGTATGTAAAAAATACACACCTCCCTTGTCCCTAGTGGTCTGCCCAGTGCCCTACATGTTCTTTTATATAATAAAAACGGTTCTTTCTCCCTGAAAACTGTAGATTGTCCACAGCAACCAAAAGTGTCCCTTTATGTCAAAAATGGTTTTAGATCAGCAAGAAAACAGTGATAATAAATTTGAATCACATGCAGAATTAAGCGATTTGTGGGGAAATTCTTCATAAAAAAAAAATGACAGCGACAATTCTGCAACTGAGCAAATTTCAGTGTTTTGGAGTTGATTACATTATATTATATTATATATATTATTTATAATTATTTATTATATTATAATTATTTTTTTTTTTTAATTCATACACGGGATGCCTATTAGACTTCTGTTTGGACAGATTTAAGTGAGTTATTCCTAAGAATTACAAGCCTACAGTATAAAACGCCAAATTTCCTTGCAAATAATGGTACCGCTTTCAGCACCTAAAATCTGAAAGAATCATACCGCCAGGGAGGTTAAATCAATGGGATGAAAAATATGATAAAACTACGTTTTTTAGCGTTTATCTGTGTTTTTTGAAGTTAGAGCGTTTTTACAGCTGAAAAACTCTTCCCAGAACGCTCTCTTTTTTTTTTTTTTTACAGTCCAAAAATGGCATTGCGAAAAACTGTTGATAACAGCCTACAGGGGTTATTTACTAAAGGCAACTCCACTTTGCATTACAAGTGCAAACTACAAGTGCAAAGTGCACTTGAAAATGCACTGAAAGTGCAGTCGCTGTAAAACCGAGGGGGACAAGCAAGGAAAATAAAAAACAGCATTTTAGCTTGTACATGATTGGGTAATAAAATCAGCAGAGCTTCCCCTCATTTCAGATCTACCCTTTAGATTTACAGCGACTGCACTTCCAAGTGCACTTTCAAGTGTTAAATGTTGAACAAATTTTAAGAACATAATGCAATGAGCAATGGTTCGTAGAATTCCATAGCCACTAGGAGATGGGTTTAGAGGACATGGAGGGTGACACTGAGCTTGGAGGGGGACAGCAGCAGCACGGAGGGTAGACACGGAGCACAGAGGGGGAGAGCGGCATGGATGGGGGAACTGGAGGAGGATACAGGGACAGTCAGCGGTGATCGGTGCAGTTTTGGGGGGAGTTACAAGCAGCGATCACCGCTGTATAGATTTCACTAAAACAGCTGAAAGGGGGGGGGGGGGGTTCCGGGGAGAAGCTGTCAGGCTGTATTAAAATCCAGGGAGATCGGTGCTTGTAAACACCCCTGCCGCACCGATCATCCCTGACTGCCTAGGTATCGGGTGAAGCATCGGAACATTTAGTACAAGTACTCAGGGAAATGCTTGGTATCAGTACCGATACCGATACTAGTATCGGTATCGGGACAACCCAAGATTCATATAACACCCATCCAAGATGCACACATTTTTCACATAAGATTCAATTAGAAAAAATGGTGAATCTTGGATGAGGACATTATTCAACATAGAATTAAATAAAACTTTTTTTTTCCGTAGGAGGTAGGAATATGGGGACTTTTAACCTTCACTTAAAATATATGAACTGTCACATAAGAATCATTACGACTCACAGACTTTTGAAGGAATATATGAACTTTTGCACAAGCATTTACACTTTTATTTACTATTTTGAATTTATTGAATTTGGAAAAACCTTTTATAGATCATTTTTTTTTTTTTTTTGTACACACTATATATCATTTATTGTTTATGTTGAGAATTTAGCGCTGCCTTTGGTTTGAATGATGGCTGCTTTATTCTGCTGGATATAGTACCTTAGCACAGATAATTATTATAATTTTACAACAATGTGGTGTACCTCAGACAGGATGGCACCACAATTTTATTACCCCTGATCCTGCTCTTGGATAATCAATTTACACATTTCATGGTGATTGGATTAAGGTGTCCTAAGGTGTGGATATAAATGCTGGGGTATCTCCCTGACACTGTAGAAACTGAAGATGGACTTGATAAGCTATGAAATGTCTTCAACTCTGTACAGAACAAGTCCAGCTGAATGTGACTAACTAGCTCTAGATATACTGGGTTTATTTACTAAAACTGGAGTGCAAAATCTGCTGCAGTTCTGCACAGAAACCAGGCTTCTAGCGAAAACTTAAAGGGGTTGTAAAGCCTCATGTTTTTTCACCTTATTGCATCCTATGCATTAAGGTGAAAAAAACCCTTGTACTGTCCGGCCCCCTCGAGCCCCCGTTTTACTGACCTGAGCCCCAAACTTCCATGGGCGCGATCATGGTTCATTCTTCCCATGGCTTCTCAGCTCATTGGATAGATTAATAGCAGCACAGCCATTGGATCTGCTGCTGTCAATCAAATCCAATTACGTGACCGTCGGGTGGCGGGGCCGAGTCATACACTCTGCTGCTATGTACGTCGAGTGTATGACATGGGAGCTTGCCCGCAAGGTAATTCCCTCAGGAGAGAGCTTCACAGAGGGGGTTAGCTATTGCGGGGAGGAGCCAAGAGAGGCACCGTGGGACCCCAGAAGAGGAAGACCGGGGCCACTCTGTGCAAAACTAACAGCACAGTGGCGGTAAGTATGACATGTTTGTTATCTATTTATTTTTTAAACGTGATCCTTAAGTACCACTTTGATTGAAAAAAGCTGAAGCTAGATGCTGATTGGCTGCCAGATTCTGAGTGCACCTGTTTTAGTAAGTCTCCCCCAACATGTCCTGGATAAATGAGAACCTTCACAGACACTTTGATATGACATGAATGAAAAAAATATATATAGTAAGTTGTAGGCAGGCACACTACATGTTCTGCCCTTCTAGGGGTCTTTCTACATATGTGAGCATACCACACAATTTAACAACTTCATTGCACTTGCAGCAATCAATCTACTATGAGATTATATACACACTGGACACAATCTATCTTGCTCCGTTACTAGGTTATACCATTCTGCATATTCTGCTCTAACGATATTCTTTTGATATCAGCATCATCGTCATCATCTTTCTTCCACATATAATGCCAGTTTAGCATCTCTACCCTTCCATTTGACAAAAATTCACACTTTTAGCCATGCAAATCAAAGAATCAACATCTATGCAGGCTTCTGACACCAACCATGGGGTGTACCTTCTGACACCAACCATGGGGTGTACATTCTAACACCAACCATGGGGTGTACCTTCTGACACCAACCATGGGGTGTACATTCTAACACCAACCATGGGGTGTACATTCTGACACCAACCATGGGGTGTACCTTCTAACACCAACCATGGGGTGTACATTCTGACACCAACCATGGGGTGTACCTTCTGACACTAACCATGGGGTTTACCTAAGACAGGATGTCACCACAATTTTCATACCCCTGCTCCTGGTCAATCAATTTACACATTGGGTGGTGATTGGATTAGGATGTCCTAAGGTGTTGATATAAATGCTGGGGTATTTTCCTGACCCTTAAGGACCTGAAGATAGGCTGGGTAAGCTATGAGATGCCTTCAACATTACAGTTTGGGTGAATGTGACTAACTTCTACTACATATACCAGGTGTGCCCAACCAGTGGCTTGGGGGCCACACGTGGCCCGCGGAGCCCTCTGGTGTGGCCCGCGACCTCCTGCTCTGGGATGGAATAAAATAGACTAGAATACTGTTATTAAAAGTATGTTTTTATTACTAAAATCACAGTGTGTGTATATATGGGCATATTTGTTCTGCAGTGGTTACTGGGCTGCTTTCAAACTGATCCACAGGTACAGAATAGTGCACCTGAGGGTTACCTGGATTGAGCCCATTGAGCCATAGACTTATATTACCGCCGAGTTTGATGTGCTGAGAGTAGAGTGTGCTCTATAGAGCCAAGTTTGCTGCCATCCACCCACTCCACTCATTGTGGCCCGCGACCAGTTACTAAGTCACTTAAGTGGCCCTTGCTATTCAAAAGGTTGGGCACCCCTGACATATACCATGACTTGAATAAAAGAGAACCTTCACAGACATTTTTATATGAAATGAATGAAAACACACAAATTGAAGGATGTTCTGAAGGGCAATGTCCTATACACGATTCTAGAACTGCGAGAAAAATATGGAACGTTCCCAGGGGATATGTGGAGGTATAGGCAAGTCCAACACTTGGTAAATACCCTACCGAAACCCCTTCGAGCTTTAGGTGAACTAAATGAATGGGAAAAATATATAACTCGAGGAGGAACAGGAAGGCAGGGAATATCTAGTATATATAAAATACTGACCATGAAAAGAGAATCAGTAGGATTGGAAATAGTGGAAGGGTGGGAAATGGAACTGAATCAAACCTTATCTAGCGATAAGAAGAGGCAGGTAATAGACCATGTTCACTCAACACCAATGGACTCAAAAGTAAAAGAAGCTAATTACAAACTATTGGTTAAATGGTATTATGTCCCAATGAAACTTCATAGAATGAACAGCGAGGTTTCTCCCCTATGCTGGAGAGAATGTGGAATGGAGGGAACCCATGCCCACATATGGTGGCAGTGCCCTTCGATACAAATATACTGGAGGGAGATAACTGGATTGATTAAAAAAATTAGTGGGCAAGAGATAAAACTTGATCCATGGGATTGTCTGTTCCACACTACGAGGGTGCCAAGGAAAAAGTACAGGGGTTCCTTGGTCCCGTTTTTATTAAACGGAGCCAAGGTTCTTATACCTAGGTACTGGAAAAGGAAAGAAGCGCCCTCTATTGCGGAATGGATACAGGAAATGGAGAGAATTAGACTGATGGAAGAACTATGGGCTCTACATACGGTTTCCAAGTCGAGGTATGACGGGATCTGGAGAGGATGGAGGGAATTTAGGGAGTTGGGGTCTAAGGGAGGGGAGTGATGGGGGGTTTTGGTCAACTGCTTTTTCCCCCTTTCTCCCTAAAATTACCTATTATTATTATTTATTATCTTGACTCTCTTTTTTTTTTTTTTTTTTTTTTTTTTTTTTTTTTTTTTTTATTATTTTATTTTTTTCCACAAAAAGGGGAATCTGTTCCCTTTCCTATTATATTATATTGGGTTTTTTTATTTTTTTTTTTTTTTTTATTTTCTTTTTATTTGGGAGGTGTTAGTGAGCACTCTAGGTATACAACAATGGAATAATTCCCCTAAAATAGATTGTTTTTTTTTTTTTTTTTTTTTTTTTTTCACAAATAGGGGAACCTGTCCCCTTTCCTATTATATGGGTTTATTTTTTCTTGCATTTGTGTGCACTCAAGGTATATAAAATGGAAATAATTCCCTTAAAATAGATTGTTTTTTTTTTTTTTTTTTTTCCTCACATATAGGGGAATCTGTTCCCCTTCTTACTGTATAGGGGCTGTTTTTTTTTTTTTTTTTTTTTTTTTTTTTTTTTTATTTGGGAGGTGTTAGTGAGCACTCTAGGTATACAATAATGGAATAATTCCCCTAAAATAGATTGTTATTTTCTATCTTTTTCTCTCCACAAATAGGGGAATCTGTTCCCTTTCCTATTATACTGGGTTTTTTTTTATTTTTTTTTTTTTTTCTTACATATAGGGGAATTTGTTCCCCTTCTTACTGTATAGGGGCTGGGTTTTTTTTTTTAGGGGGGTGTTAGTTTTTTTTTTTTTTTTTTTTTTTTTTTTTTTTTTTTAATTTATTTATTTATTTATTTATTTATATATTTTTTTTTTTTTTTTTTTATTTTTTATTTTTTTCTCTCCCCTTTTTTTTTTTTTTTTTTTTTTTTTTCTTCACAATAGGGGAATCTAATCCCTTTCTTAGTATATTGGGGTTTTTTTTTTTTTTTTTTTTTCTCACATATAGGGGAATTTGTTCCCCTTCTTATGGTATAGGTTTTTTTTTTCTTTTTGCATCTGTGTGCACTCAAGGTATATAACAATGGAATAACTCCCTTAAAATAGATTTTTTTTTTTTTTTTTTTTTTCTCACATATAGGGGAATTTGTTCCCCTTCTTATGGTATAGGGTTTTTTTTTTTTTTTTTTTTTTTTTTTTTTTTTTTTTTTTTTTTCACATATAGGGGAATTTGTTCCCCTTTTTTACTTCACTGGGTGAGTTGATTTTTTTTTTTTTTTTTTTTTTCTCTCTCTCTCTCTCCTCCTCCCTCTCTCCTGCTCCCGTCTCCCTCCCCTCTATCCGGATCCCTGTTCTATATCGGAACCCCTTCTTCATTCGGTAGTAAGCAGGAGTTTGGGCCAGGGGGGATGTAAAACTTAGTAATGGTATCGTCTTTTAATTAAAATAAGGGGTATATCTTGAGACCTTTTTTTTTTTTTTATACTGTATGTTTGTTCAAGTAATGTATTGTATATTTGTTGTCTTTTTTTGTATTGTGAGAAAAGAATAAAGAAATTTGAGAAAAAAAAGAAAACACACAAGCTGTGGGCAGGCACATTTCTACATCAGTGAGCATACCATCTGCTTGAACATATTGCGCAATATAATGACTTTTGTTACACTTGTAGCCATCGATCTACTATGAGACTATATTTAAACTAGACGTAATACATTGTATTCCTTTTATAGGCTTATACTAGTAGATATTCAGTATATGGGCTCTAATGAAGATATAGTAGTTGTATGCAGACACAACACATGGTAACTTACCTGCTCTTCTAGCGGTCTTTCTACACTTAGTTCTCTATTATGAAGAGCTTTGTCTATAAAGAACAAAACAGATTTACAGATTTTCAGACACAAGAAATAAAGAATTGGCTTAATTTTTAATTAACAAATATAACATTTTGATGAATTCTTGTGCTTTATATAAAACGCCATTGCTTTAGGAGCTGGTTGTGGAGAAACATGTCTAATCGGATTATAGACCTTTAATCTGAGGATTAGAAGGGAACATCTCTGCTGGCTACCCTTCATATCTATCCTGGTCTGCTACACATATATACCATTCAAGTCATGCTTTCCCGGGAAATGAATTGTTATATCGCTACATCCGGCATTGGAACCTGATGAAGTATCTTCTACATTTACTCAACATTTCCCCAATGAAATAATCTGCATTAATAATCAGATTAATGTTACAGTCATATTTCACCGTAAATCACTACAACCTGCATTAATAATCTGATGAAATATCTTCTAGATTTAGGATACAACCCCCTATGAAATAATCTGTATTAATAATCTGATGAAGTATTTTCTAAATTTTGTCTACTTTCCACCCGATAAAAAAGTAATCTGTAGTAATATTCTGATGAAATATTCCCCCAATTAAATAATCTGATGAAGCATCTTCTACATTTAGTCTACATTTTCCAACAAATTTGGATTAATAATCTGATAAATGTTACAATCATGTTTAAAAGTAAATCAATTGCTTTATAACTACATCCTGTGTTATAATTCAGATGAAGTATCTTCTATTCTCAGTATATATTTCTCTAGATCTGTATTACAAAAATAAATGATACATTTATGGTTTACTAGTATATCAGTTGCTCTGTGGCTCCATTCCGCATTGATGATCTGACTAATTATCTCCTACATTTAGTAATAATCTGATGAAGTGGTTCCCCCCCCCCCCCCAAATTAAATCATCTAATGAAGTATCCTTTACATTTACCCCCACCCCCCAATGTAATAATCAACATTATTAATCTGATGATGAAGTTGTCCCCAATGTAATGATGTAATGAAGGTGTCCCCAATGTAATGATGTAATGAAGGTGTCCCCAATTTAATGAAGGTGTCCCCAATGTAATAATGTGATGAAGTTGTCCCCAATGTAATAATGTGATGAAGGTGTCCCCAATGTAATGATGTAATGAAGGTGTCCCCAATTTAATGAAGGTGTCCCCAATGTAATGATGTGATGAAGGTGTCCCCAATGTAATGATGTAATGAAGGTGTCCCCAATTTAATGAAGGTGTCCCCAATGTAGTGATGTGATGAAGGTGTCCCCAATGTAATGATATGATGAAGGTGTCCCCAATTGAATGAAGGTGTCCCCAATGTAGTGATGTGATGAAGGTATCCCCAGTGACGATGAAGGTGTCACCAGTGATGATTTGACAAAGGGTGTGCCAAATGTAATGATTTGATGAAGGTGTCCCCAATGTAGTGAAGGTGTCCCCAATGTAATGATCTTAAAAAGGTGTCCCCAATGTAATGATATAATGAGAGTGTCCCCAAAATAATGATGTAAGGAAGGTGTCCCCAATGTAATGAAGGTGTCCCCAATGTAATGATGTGATGAAGGTGTCCCCAATATAATGAAGGTGTCCCCAATGTAGTGATGTGATGAAGGTATCCCCAGTGACGATGAAGGTGTCACCAGTGATGATTTGACAAAGGGTGTCCCCAATGTAATGATTTGATGAAGGTGTCTCAAATGTAATAATCCACATAATCAATATCATGATGGGTCATATCTGATGGATTATGTCCCCAATGTTATGATCTGATGAAGGTGTCCCCAATGTAATGATGTAATGAAGGTGTCCCCAATGTAATGATGTAATGACGGTGTCCCTAATGTAATGAAGGTGTCCCCAATGTAATGATCTTAAAAAGGTGTCCCCAATGTAATGATATAATGAGAGTGTCCCTAAAATAATGATGTAAGGAAAGTGTCCCCAATGTAATGATGTAATTAAGGTGTCCCCAATGTAATGATGTGATGAAGGTGTCCCCAATGTAATGATGTGATAAAGGTGTCCCCAATGTAATGATGTGATGAAGGTGTCCCCAATGTAATGATGTGATGAAGGTGTCCCCAATGTAATGATGTGATGAAGGTGTCCCCAATGTAATGATGTGATGAAGGTGTCCCTAATGTAATGATGTGATGAAGGTGTCCCCAATGAAATGATGTGATGAAGGTGTCCCCAATGTGATGAAGGTGTCCCCAGTGATGATGAAGGTTGCAGTAGATCGCAGTGTCCTCCTGGGTGATGGTGGGTGGTGGGGGGGGGGATCTCACCTTGGGTGGTGTCGGGTTTGGGGAAGCCCTGTACATTATAGAAGATAGCAGTGCAGACAAGGAAGGTGATGACCCCCATGATGTCCCGGGGTGTCGGTAGTAGAATCCTCTCGCTGTGTGTAGTAGTAGTAGGAGTAGGAGGAGGGAGGAGGAGGCTCGGCTGGCTCAGTGACGGAGCTGTCCGGGGTGCTGGTGGTGCTGAACGGAGCGGCGGTGAGGAGCGGAGGCGGCACAGCGCGGGGTCCGTCTATTGTTCATCCCCACACAGCGGACTGTCAGTGGGCAGCGCTCCTCGCTGTGCCGGGGATGAGGAGTCCTGTGTGCGTCACCTGGACGGAGCTTCCCACACCACCAATACCGACATCTGACACGAGACCTTTACCGACATCTCCCCGGCTGGACATGTAACACCCCCTCTGATTGGATCCCCGACAGCTCTGATTGGAGGAGGAGGACACGCCCCTTCTGATGATGATCTGGATTTACACATATAGAAGCTGATCATAGAAGGAAAACATTGGGAGGCGGAATGTATTACAGGGAATGCAACCCAAATACATTATACATTTATTATATATCGCAATATCCAATCACTAAACAATACAGTAATTGTGGTATATGTTTACATATTGCTCCAGCTTTCACCAATGTAACTATGTATACTATGTGTATATAAATATATATATATATATACACACACAAACACCATACTATAACTATGTATACAAACCTCCCAACTTTTTGAGATGGGAATGAGGGACACCTATCAGCAAAAGTATGCAGGCAAAGGACACACCCCTTGCCACGCCCCCTTAAAGGAGACTTGTAAAAAAAAACAAGACTGGTCAACCACTTCCCGCCTGTTCAATAGTAAATTGATGTCCGGGAAGTGGTTGTGTAATTCTGACTGGACGTCTATTGACGTCCAGCAGGATTACATGCCGGTGCGCGCCCGTGGGGGCGCGCAGAGCGACGATCGGTGGTACGGGGTGTCAGTCTGACACCCTGCATCTCCGATCTCGGTAAAGAGCCTCCGGCGAAGGCTCTTTACCATGTGATCAGCCATGTCCAATCACGGCTGATCACGATGTAAACAGGAAGAGCCATTGATCGGCTCTTCCTCACTCACGTCTGACAGACACGAGTACAGGATAGCCGATCGGTGGCTCTCCTGACAGGGGGGCTTCGCGCTGATTGTTTATCAGCGCAGCCCCCCCTCGGATGCCCACACTGGATTGCTTTTTTTTTTACCAATACTATTCCTTTATATTGGATTTTGGGATTTACAAATGCAGCAATTTAGAAATTGGATGAAAGGTTTAGCGCTGGGGAACACTTTTTGATAGATAAAAAGTGCATTTTATATACAACTGTATAGATCAGACCGGAATGAGGGACAGATCAGGAGGAATGAGAGACAGAGGGACATCACTCCAAATCAGGGACAGTTGGGAGCTATGTGTATACTATGTATATACCATACTGTAACTATGTATACTATGTATACACCATACTGTAACTTTGTATATACCATACTGTAACTATGTATACACCATACTGTAACTATGTATACTTTGTATATACCATACTGTAACTATGTATACACCATACTGTAACTATGTATACTTTGTATATACCATACTGTAACTTTGTATATACCATACTGTAACTATGTATACTATGTATATACCATACTGTAACTATGTATACTATATATATACCATACTGTAACTATGTATACTATGTATATACCATACTTTAACTATGTATATATCATACTGTAACTATGTATACTATGTATATACCATACTGTACCTACAGGGGTTATTTACGAAAGACAAATCCACTTGAAATTGCACTGAAAATACACTCGGAAGTCGTTGTAGAACTGAGGGAGACATGCAAGGAAAAAAAAAAAACATTTTAGCTTGCACGTGATTGGATGATAAAATCAGCAGAGCTTCCCCTCATTTCAGATCTTCCCCTCAGATCTACAGCGACTGCACTTCCAATGCACTTTGCACTTGTAATTTGCACTTCCACATGGATCCCACAGATATAGAACATATATACTTACTATGGTCCAAGCTGGATCAATGTAGATATGTAAAAATGATCATACATGGAATTCATCTTTGACCCTTTCCTAAATGAGCGTATGCATATACACTATATTACCAAAAGTATTGGGACACCTGCCTTTACATGCACATGAACTTTAATGGCATCCCGTTCTCAGTCCGTAGGGTTCAAAATTGAGTTGGCTCACACTTTGCAGCTTCAACTCTTTTAGGAAGGCTGTCCACAAGGTTTAGGAGTGTGTCTATGGGAATGTTTGACCATTCTTCCAGAAGCGCATTTGTGAGGTCAGTATGATGGAGAGAAGGCCTGGCTTGCAGTCTCTGCTCTAATTCATCCCGAAGGTGTTCTATCGGGTTGAGGTCAGGACTCTGTGCAGGCCAGTCAAGTTCCTCCACCGCAAATTCACTCATCCATGTCTTTATGGACCTTGCATTGTGCACTGGTGCGCAGTCATGTTGGAATAGAAAGGGGCCATCCCCAAAGACATGGATGAGCAAGTTTGGGGTGGAGGAACTTCACTGGCCTGCACAGAGCCCTGACCTCAACCTGATAGAACAAAATATGGGGTGAATTAGAGAGGTGTCTGTGAGCCAGGCCTTTTCTCCAACATCAGTGCCTGACCTCACAAATGTGCTTCTGGAACAATGGTCAAACATTCTCATAGACACTCCTAAACCTTGTGGACAGCATTCCCAGAAGAGTTGAAGCTGTTATAGCTGCAAAGGGTGGGATAAACTCAATGTTTAACCCTGTGGACTAAGACTGGGATGCCATTAAAGTTCATGTGTGTTAAAGCAGGTGTCCCAATACTTTTGGTAATATAGTGTATGTGGCTTCACAAACGTGGGTCTATATATATGCCTGCAAAATCTAGTGCACAGAGTACATGTACGGTGATTCTGCAGGGGAGACAACCTGCCGCAGTATAACCGCAGCGGCTGGTCGGGAACTGGGTAAGATTTGTTTTACCTTTGTCACAAAGGGGTTGTATTTAGTAGCTACATTAGATTTGGCCAGTAACACCCATCTTGTCAAAGTTCACACTAGTCCAGTTTCTGATCTGTGGTGAATCACTTTTCATGGTGCTGCTCAGTCGGTGTCAAACATTCAGGAGGTGATCCTGCCACCTTCTGAAGGCATTTTATTTTTGGAATGGCCTATTTATAATGGGGCTAATGCATTTCAACAGCCAGCTTCATTGACTTAAATGCTCGCTTTGGTACAGGCAGTGCCACCTGTCAACTCCACATGTTCTGTTAAATTTGTCACAAGAGATGAATAGTCTCCTCTGTGACTCATCCATCTCCTACTGCTAATGTGAAAAAGGCCTAATGCCGCGTACACACGGTCAGAAATTCCGATGGAAAAAGGCAGATGGAATGTTTTTAGGGCTGTGGAAATTAACTTTGAAATCATCGATTAATCGTTCATTTTTTTGATCAATGACAATTCTTTTGATCGGTACTCACCTCTCCGCCGGCTTCTGGGCCTTCAAGGACTTCTGTCGGAGATCCGGTAACGTCACGGACACCGGTGGGGCTTGCCGTGTCCATCTGAAGGGCTCCTTTGCTGTGCCTTCAAATCTGCATGCCGGCGGGACCTTACTATCTGCCACACACAAGGGCTGTTACACTTCCCTCTATCACTTCCCTCTATCAACCTTGGGATTCTACAGCCATCCACTGGGAGTTGTGATAGTTCCCTTCATGGGACATCTACGTGCCGACGGACTCATATTAACCCCTCCTCATCTGGATTCAGCAGTGGTATCGTTGTACACATTTTTATACCAGTATCATACATAGCTACATGTTTTTATGACTGCTTTTGGTACCGTTTGGTATTACTCACACCATTATTACAGTTTATGTAGCTACAACGATTTTATCTCCAGTGCAATTCTTATTTTATTACCTACTTGAAGACTATAAGGCTACATTGTGCAAAAAATGTACTACAGCGCTAATAAATAAGTAACTAATATGACATCACAAAAATAACCAAATACTGCAGCATATGTGTGGTGAACCAAACCAAAAGTGATAAATAAGAAATATGTATAATATGCGCTAGATATTAACTAATGTGATGCAAAACCATAAACACCAATGATAAATGATAATAATCAGTAGGAAGTTCCAACAAACAAAAAAAACCAAAAACAAACAAACAGTAATCAGTGATAATAATAAACCAATGATATCACAGAGGAGTGGTGGAGGATTGCACTAAGAAGTTTTTTTTTTTTTTGTTTGTTGGAACTTCCTACTGATTATTATCATTTATCATTGGTGTTTATGGTTTTGCATCACATTAGTTAATATCTAGCGCATATTATACATATTTTTTATAAGGCTACATTCACACATGGCAGACTCCGTCGCAGTCCGTTCCGTCAGAGTCCGCCTGTGTCCGCCAGCTCAGTGGGAGATCAGTCTGCAGATCTCCGCTGAGCCGACAGATGATAAGCTCCTCTCTGCTCACTGAGCGGGGAGGAGCTTGTCGAGCCCCGCTGTCCTCTATGGAGCGATTTGGTGAAATCGGACAGCATGTCCGTTTTCATCAGATCTTACCCGATCCGATCCGCATGGACGGATGGGGACGTGTGCCCCATACGTTTGTTTTTAGCGGATCGGATCACGTCGGATGTCAGCGGACATGTCTCTGCTGACATCCGACCCTCCATAGACATGCATGGAGCGCCCGTTCAGGTCCGCCTGAAAAACTGACAGACGGACCTGAACGGATCCATGTGTGAATGAGGCCTAAAAGTTTTAATGCTATTCACATCGAGCGCGGCCTTTGTGTGTTTTTTGTATCCTGCTGCTATCCATTTTTCTAGTGGTTGGTAGCTGCACTGGGAAACAGCCTGCAAGGAGATCGGCTAAAAGTAGTTGGATCTGTATGTGCGTTTATAATTGATCGAAATTAGTCGATTAATCGATTTAAAAAAAAAAAAATGAATCGAGCACGAAAATTTTAATTAGTAACAGCACTAATTTTTTTCATTGGATATTCCGACCGTGTGTATACCCTATTGGACTTTTTCTGTCGGAAATTCAGGCGGACTTAGAAAGAAAATTGTTTTCTTTTTATTTTCGACTCAAAAAATTAATTTTCGGAAATTCCGTTTGTCTTTATGGAGGTTCGACAGAGAAAAAAACATGTATGCTCAGAAACAATTCAACGCATAGGAAGCATTAAACTTAATTATTCTAGGCTCGTCATAGTGTTGTACGTCGCCGTGGTTTTGACGGTCGGAATTTGGTGTTTCCGTGTGTATGAAACCCTCCCTGGACCCCAAGGACCCACTTCACCGCCGTCCCATAACAAGCCTCAACGTATTCTCTAAGATAATGGAAAAAGTAGTGGTACAACAGCTGCAACAGCATCTAGATACCTATAAGCTACTTGACCCATTGCAATCAGGCTTCCGTCCCGGACACGGGACGGAAACAGCATTGCTGAAAGTATGGGACGATGTTCTCAAGGCCGCAGACGAAGGAGAATCTTGTCTCCTGGTTCTGTTGGACCTAAGTGCAGCTTTCGACACTGTAGACCACAATCTGTTACTGACTCGGCTTACTGAAGTAGCCAGGGTCGCAGAAGGCGATTTATCTTGGTTCTCCTCTTTTTTGGAAAACCGATTGCAAACAGTGAAGTTAGGACCTTTTACGTCTGAAAAACGCACAGTAACATGCGGAGTCCCTCAAGGATCGCCTCTGTCACCAGTGCTATTTAACATCTACCTTCGTCCTCTTTTTGAGATTATTAGCAGCCAAAAACTGCTTTATCACTCTTATGCAGATGACACGCAACTGTATTTCCGCATCTGCAACAGACAGGATCACCACCTCAATCTAGAGACGTGTCTCTCTTTGATAGAGGACTGGATGACAAAGAGTTATCTTAAACTCAATGGAGCGAAAACAGAACTTCTTCTGTTTCACGCCAAGCGTAGGAATCAACTTTCAACAGCGTGGACTCCCCCACCTATTTTGGGCAAGCTCATCACCCCTAGCGCCAAAGTCAAAAGCCTAGGGGTCATTTTTGACTCCTTTATGACAATGGACGCACAAATAGGGTCAGTGGTCAGCGGATCTCACCATCTACTGCGCCTACTACGCAGACTCACTCCGTTCATCCCTAAAGAAGACCTAGCGGTCGTGGTGGGAGCTATTGTAAACTCCAGGCTGGATTATGCAAATGCCCTTTACCTTGGCCTCCCCAAGTACCAAATCGCTCGTCTGCAAGTCGTTCAGAATACGGCCGCCAGACTAGTGACTGGGAAAAAACCCTGGGAATCCATCTCGCCTTCACTGAGAGCCCTTCATTGGCTGCCAGTTAAAGACAGAATTGCTTTTAAAGCTCTCTGTCTTACGCATAGATGTGTCCATGGGAATGCCCCCTTTTACTTATGCGAATTTATAAAAGCGCATAATCCAAATCGCGTTTTGCGATCCACGAATCAGAACCTGCTCCAGGTTCCGAAAGCCAACTTCAAGTCCAAAGGAGAAAGAAGATTTGCGATCCAGGGTCCCAGACTATGGAACGCTTTACCAACCAGCATTCGGTTGGAGGAGAACCACCTAGCATTTAGGAAAAAGGTCAAGACTTTTCTCTTTTGATATCAAAGGAGACAGGAACAACAAGCGCCCAGAGGCGATTCAGTTCGCATGTGCCGCGCTATATAAGTTTTCATTCATTCATTCATTCATATGCAAGACAGCTTGAGCGGAATTCTTTTCTTTCATTTTAGGATAAATGTTTAACACAAAAAAAAGGCTAACCATTCTAAGCACCCCAGCCAGTGATCTAAAGACTCTAACTGCCACGTTTCCTGGACAGCTTGGTATATCAGTGCAGAACTAAACTCAAAATTACTAAATTTTTCGAGCAGGCAGGACATTTATCACAAAAGAGACATGCAATCTCTCTTCTGCGTGTACATGTGTGCATGCCATCCCGTACCTCTGAACAGCAAGACCAGGGATGCAAGCTGACCATGCAAGGACAGATCTGCTTCCATGCTTCAGTTTCCAAAAAGGAAGAAGGAGGACTGATGGGATATGAGTATTTCTGATAAATGAAGTAGAAGACTGCTGTTTAAAAGATGCAGATGTAGCACCCTTGTCCTAAACAGGGTTGCTAGTAAATCTAGTCGTACTAGGTGGTAACTAGCCTGGCTAATTTGTAATCTGATCAAATGGTTTTCTCCTAAGCTTGAGTGGAACTGTGATTCTCTATTTTGTCAATAGGTGGCACTGTTACCTTCGGCATTAGTATGATAGATTACAGTTAATTCAGGTTGTGAGTGAATGTGCTTTCTCAGCCAATTAGCAGGAATTTCTTTGGCCGCTCAGGCTTCTGGGATAGTCTATTTATTTGGAGAGAGTCAGGTGATTGGGGTTCTTTCCACCCGGGCTGTGGCCTGGGTGGATGTGTGTGGAGCAGCAGCCAAGGTGTAGGCCTGAAGCCTGGGGCCTAACCATGTGTAAAGGGGCTCAGCCTGAGGGGAGCCTGATCACTGCCAGGAGGCATAGGAAAATAAGTTACCAGAGGGTCAACCCCTCTTGTTGCCAGAGGCAGGTGTCAAAAGCATGGAGTTTTGAAGGAGTATCAGAGCAGACTCTTCATCCGCTGAGGACTATGAAGTGTTGGGAAAGCTTCAGAAGAGAACTTATCTAAGACGCACAGTGGGTAGATACAGGGCCGTTTGAAGGAATTTGGGGGCCCCAAGCATAGAAAAAAATGTGACTGGATTTACAGAATTGTATTAAGTTAATGGGTAAGACTCCTCTCTTCCCACCATCCAGGACAACTATACCCCTGCACAAGACACTCTACCTCTATCCTCCGCAGAGCCTCACATGCGGGCATATGTTGGTGTCCGCACGGCAGGAGATTCAGTTTGCTGTTCCCAGGGCCAGACTGAAAGGAAGTGAACACTCAGTGTGTGCACTTCCTGTCAGTCCGGCCGGGAACAGGAAACTGAATCTCCTGTACCGCGCGGTTATGGTACACGCCGGACCGGACTGCAGGAGGAAGCAGCAGTGCGGCAAGGGCCCGCCCTGCTGGGGCCCCTGGCCAGCTCGGGGCCTCAAGCAGTTGTTTGGTTTGCCTGTCGTGTTCCGACGGGCCTGGGTAGATATGAGTAAAGCTTGAAGAGAAGTACAGCGGGTAGCTGTAAGTAAAACTTAAAGAGAAGTACAGCGGGTGGCTGTAAGTAAAGCTTGAGGGATCCAGCGAGTAGCAGTGAGTTCGAGGAACCCAGAGGGTAGATGTGAGTGAAGCTTAAGAAGTCCAGCAGGTAGCTGGGAGCTAAGCTTGAGGATCTACAGTGGGATACTGTGCATTGAGCTTGAGGATCTAAAGTGGGATACTGTGCATTGAGCTTGAGGATCTAAAGTGGGATACTGTGCATTGAGCTTGAGGATCTACAGTGTGAAGTTGTTGTCTTAGGCCGCGTACACACGAGGAGACATGTCCGATGAAAACGGTCCGCGGCTCCTGGGATATTTTGGTCTGATGTGTGTACACACGATCAGACCAAAATCCCCATGGACAGACAACGCGGTGACGTGGCGGTGACGTTGTCGTCGCGACGTGCGAAAAACAAGGAAGTAAAATGCTTCCACGCATGCGTCGAATCCATTCGACGCATGCGGGGGATTTCGGTCCGCTGGTTAGGCGTACTAACCAGCGGACATGTCCGACGGACAGGTTTCCAGCGGACAAGTTTCTAAGCATGCTAAGAAACTTTTGTCTGCCGGAAACCTGTCCGCTAGGCCGTACACACGATCGGACATGTCCGCGGAAACTGGTCCGCAGACCAGTTTCAGCAGACATGTTCGATCGTGTGTACGCGGCCTAAGGAGACTGCAGTTGCTACAAGATACAGATTGCTGCATTCAGCTTAACCACTTGCCGACCGCTGCATGCCGATATACGTTGGCAGAATGGCAGCGGTAAGCAAATGGGCGTACCTGCACATCCCCTTCAAGCCAGCCGTGAATCGCAAAAAATGGCCCGGTCATTGGGCAGCCAAATCCTCCAGGGCTGAAGTGGTTAAAGGCCTTTTTTCAGTATTGCTGCCTGCCTAGCTCAATTTTTGTCCAAGGAGTCTGCCAAGTTGTTATTGCATTTGCCTAAGGGTGTCCTGTGCCCTACCCCTCTCTCCCCCTGTTCCTGTTAAGAGAAATAAAGCTCTCTTTGTATATTTAAGTGACTGGCGCTCATCTTTCCACCTTGCACAACACCCACCATGCCTAGTAACCTGCACCCTGAGGAGGAATGTCGGCTCTCCCTGACTCTGGGGGTCACCACTAGACCTCTGGGGGTTGAGGGAGACCGCTTCACATTTACTTAAACACACACATAGATTAAATAAATTAGGGTAAAGTATACTTTAAATATGTGCGCATACGCAATGCGTCAATCATTTTCCATCAACAAAACCCCATTTGTATTTTTTTTGGGTGGCCACTGCTTAGATTTTTTATTTTTTGCTATTACAATAGATTTAGATTTTTTCAGAGCTTTTTTTCTCAGAAAATAGGTGCAGGAACTCTACCACGACCCCGTTCAGATTTCCCAAACAGTAGAAGGGTCTTAAAGGGGCATTAAATACCAGGATTGCATTACATACAGAGTGCAGAGTTCAGGGGGGTTACACACAGAGTGCAGAGCTGTCACTTGTAAACACAGAAACCAGACTTCTGTGTTTACAAGTGATTGTGGTGAGCAGGCACCAAAGAGTCTGAGCCAGAGGTGGTGGAACCGAGTTCCCCCAAGTTCCCCCTGAAAAAAAGCCCTGGATTTTTTTTTGATCACACTCAATCAAACTCGTCGTTCAGTCCGGGCAGATTATGATCGATCATTTTGCATTAATCGGCAGTACTGGTATACTTTGTTCATGCCGCCCCCCCCCCTTTGTTCATGAATGGGGGGGGGGGCGGCAAACGAATCAGGTGCTTAAAAAAACAAAAACAAACTGCCGCTGTAATTTATGTGGCAGGTGTCCTTTAAAAGGGGCCGTACGCATTAATAGGCGGCTGGAGGCAGCCATGGAAAGGGGAGGTGGGGCCTGTGTGCCCTTAATGGACAGGCTGCCTCTGGTCAGGTGGTCCTTTGGACAAGCATGCTGGAAAACCAGCAGCCGATCGGCTCCCGATCAGAGCTCTCCGCCAATGGCTAAGAGCGCTGATCAAAGTCTTTTGGCAGAGGGGGCGTCCCCCTGTCAGGACATGACAGCTCAGCGGGGGAGATTGTTGCAGTAACGTTGTTAGTTAGTACAACGACTCCAAATGAAGCTCTCAGTTTTTGTTTAAACCCGCTGGGTTGAATGAACAAAAAAGGTTATGCAACGTACACACGATCGGAAATTCCGACAAGAAAAGTCCGATGTGAGCTTTTTCTGTTGGAGTTTCCGCCAACAAAAGATTGACAGCTATTTTTCCGACGGAAAGAGTTCCTATCAGAAAATCCGCTCGTCTGTATGCAATTCCGACACGCAAAAAAAAATGCATGCTCAGAATCAAGCAGAAGAGTCGAATTGCCTATTGGACTTCATTGATCTCGGCTGGTCATATGTTTTTCTGCGTTCTTGATGGTCGGAATTTCCGACAAGATTGATGTGACCGTTTGTATGCAACACAAGTTTGAGCCAACATTTCGTCAGAAAAAATACACGGTTTTCTTGTCGGAATTTTCGATCGTGTGTACGCGGCATAAGTGTGTACCGGGCCTAAAAGGGTTGTAAAGGTTTGTTTTTTATTTTCTAAATAGGTTTCTTTAAAGGGACACTAAAGTCAGGGCTTTTTAAAAAACAAAAAAAACAAACATGTTATACTTACCTCCACTGTGCAGTTCGTTTTGCACAGAGTGGCCCGGAAAGCTGTCTTCTGGGGTCCCTCGGCGGCTGTCTGGGCTCCTCCTCGCAAAAGCTTTCCCTCTTCATGCGAGGGCGCTCGCATGGAGGAAAGCTTTTGCGAGCGCGCTCCCGTGATACAGCGGCGGCCATAGCCGCCGACTGTATCACTCGGCTCCGCCCCCGGCGCGCCGCGTCATCCGCTCTGATTGACAGCAGCACTAGCCTATGGCTGCGCTGCTATCAATCCGCCCAGCCTAGCCAATCAACGGCCAGGCTGGGAACCGAAGAGGACGACGTGGACGCGCCCGGGAGATTCGAACGGTCAGGTAAGTACAACGGGGGCTCGGGGGGGGGGGGCGGTGCTGTGAGATGTTTTTTTACCTTAATGCATAGGATGCATTAAGGTAAAAAAACGTGTACCTTTACAACCCCTTTAAGCTTGTGCATTGTTGGTTCATTTATCTTTTCCTTCAATTTCCCTTGTAAATGTTTTTTTTTCTTTGTCTGTGTAATGGTAACCACCGTTTACGATCTTCCATCAACCCAAGACAAGACAGCTTAGCCGACACCCCTACAAACCAGCGGACAGGACCCGATCCATTCCCCCAGAATCACCGAGACACACACAGCTCTGGTTACTGGTTTCAAATGAATAAATGAACGCTTTAATGGTACACTCTGCTGGTTCTTATATACAGTACAGCATGTTAAAGTTAATCACAAGGACAAAGAACTCTCCACCCACACATCACACAATGGGGCTTCAATCACATTCTTTTAGGTAATGACATCCAGTTGAGCTAATCATTAGTCATCCCCCAGACGTCCCGTCTCTGCAATTAGAGGAGGTTTACCTTTACTAAACATAATTGACATGCTAATTCAATACACCTGAAGAGAGACGTCTGACCTTTAGAGTCACAACACATCTATACACAATGAAAGGTCTTAGGAGCAGACCTGAATTAACACCTCTACAGCCTCACACAATGGACAATTGAATATCTTAGGAGACTTTTGACCTGGTGTGGGTCAACATTAACAAACAACTTGTAATATCTCAAGATATCCTGCAATACATGAATTATTATTTATCAGCCACCCTATGCCCAAAAGGGGCACAGGGTGACCTTAGACCCAAGAGTCCTTAGTGCCGCTGGCACAGGTGTATCCCCCATCCCTGAAAAGTCTGGGCGTCACGGGTAATCCCGTTATAGTCTGAATTTCTCACTTCCTGTTTCTCCTCAGTAAGATTGCCCCTGTCATCCAAGCCACTTTGGCTGGGGGTCAGCCAGAATAGCTTACTGAGGAGGAACAGAAAGTGAGAAATTCAGACAAAGAAAAAAAAACATTTAGAAGGGAAATTGAAGGAAAAGGTAAGTGAACCAACAACTAAATAAAAAACGAACCTTTACAACCCCTTTAAGCCACAATCATATCTTAACAATCAATCAAATTCCCCTTTGCCAAATGTAGCAGATCAACCGAATGGGATTTTAACTATAGATTGATTACTCCTATCAGAAGAGATCAATTGGAAAAAAAAAAACGATCATTTATTGACGTGTGTATGGTCATCATTTAGTTCATACGTCGTATGATTTGGCACTTTTTAGGCTAGGACTGAGTGAGCCTCTGTAAGTCTTTGTTAATTGGTTCCAGTCTATTGAGGTATTGTAAGGGTTACAAGTCTGGTCAGATTACCTAGGAATAGAGCTGTAATGCATGAAATGTGGCCTCTTCATTATGGCTTCTTTCATGCACATCTATTTATGGCTAGGATTCTTACGTTATGATAGAATTAGGCTTATGACGTACATGAGAGTGATATCATTGGTGGAGACTGTTGCCTCTTAGGAAAGATACAAGAACAAATTGTTAGCTGAAATGAGTCATTACCAAGAGAAATCCTGTTGTTGCAGCTCTTATATTATTAAGCTTTGGCCTTTATGTTTTACAGCAGTAATAATGAATGGCAGCAAAAAGATGAATGAATGAACGAGTCCAACTAATACCATAGTGTTATTATTGTTAGTACTTGCGACTTTGTTTAGCAAGAATGTGCAAAGAGCAATGATGATGTGATAGGATTCCATGGATTGGTATGGTAACCTATCAGATCAATGACATCCTATATACAGGGCTTTTTTCTCAAACAATAGGTGCTGGAACTCAAGCACGACCCTCCAAAACCCCTCCCCTACACACACCCTCCAAATCACATCAAATAGTGGGTGTGGTCAGTCAAATTTCACGAACAGTAGGAGGGTCTTGAAGGGGCATTAAATACCAGGATTGCATTACATACAGAGTGCAGAGTTCAGGCGGGTTACACAGAATGCAGAGCTGTCACTTGTAAACACAGAAACCGGACTTCTGTGTTTACAAGTGATTGTGGTGAGCAGAAACCAAAGGGTCTGAGCCAGAGGTGGTGGAACTGAGTTCCGCCAAGTCCATGGCTATATATCAATCCATAGTATCAAATCGATGATGTGTGTGACAGTGAGAGGTCCTGTCACTGTGAGAATGTAGGAAAATGTGACACAGGATTCGCAATTAGGGTTAATACAAAGTTCCAGACTATTGTTTCTGAGCAGAGAAATCTGTATTTGGCTTTCCCCAGATTCTGTAGTTCTGGATTGGAACTTTCAAACCTGTCTGGGGTTTTCCAGACACCTGCAACCTGGCTGAGTATACAGGTGTGCGCAGGGTCCTTATACCGGGTCGGAGGATAGCTCTAAGCTCCTAGTTTGGAGACTGATCCCAGTGTGGGAGACGGAAAGGTCTCACCCAGTGGTCAGAGGGCCCCATCCAGAAGCCAAGAGACAGAAAGTCATAACCAGAAGTTAGGAGGGCCCAGCCAGAAGCCAAGAGACATAGGGTCTCACACAGGGGTCAGAGGGCCCCATCCAGAAGCCAAGAGACATAGGGTCTCACACAGGGGTCAGAGGGCCCCAGCCAGAAGCCAAGAGACATAGCGTCTCACACAGGGGTCAGAGGGCCCCATCCAGAAGCCAAGAGACATAGGGTCTCACACAGGGGTCAGAGGGCCCCAGCCAGAAGCCAAGAGACATAGCGTCTCACACAGGGGTCAGAGGGCCCCATCCAGAAGCCAAGAGACATAGGGTCTCACACAGGGGTCAGAGGGCCCCAGCCAGAAGCCAAGAGACATAGGGTCTCACACAGGGGTCAGAGGGCCCCATCCAGAAGCCAAGAGACATAGGGTCTCACACAGGGGTCAGAGGGCCCCAGCCAGAAGCCAAGAGACATAGCGTCTCACACAGGGGTCAGAGGGCCCCATCCAGAAGCCAAGAGACATAGGGTCTCACACAGGGGTCAGAGGGTCCCAGCCAGAAGACAAGAGACATAGGGTCTCACCCAGGGGTCAGAGGGCCCCATCCAGAAGCCAAGAGACATAGGGTCTCACCAAGGGGTCAGAGGGCCCCAGCCAGAAGCCAAGAGACAAAGGGTCTCACCAAGGGGTCAGAGGTGCCCAGCCTAGAGACAGAAGGAGACATAGGGGCTCATTCCCATAGTCAGGTCATTCCTATCGGAATGTCAGGAGAACTCCAACTCATAGGCCAGTGGTGGGCTGTGCAGCAGGCCGCTGCAACCAAAATCTAAGAGAGCTAAGTGATCCGGGAGAGCTGGACAACACAGTCAGATGGAATAGTGAGAGTAACAGCAGTGCTGTCAAAATGTGAGCCAGGTGGTTTAGCATTTTCATTGTTTGGATTTTGTGCAGAAGAAACCTCTGTGTGGGCAACTAATGTGCATGTGAACTTTACATTTATTTAATATAAGTGGGCTGTCATCCCCTAAAATACAGTTTTGGACTGATGCAACACATTGTAAATGTAACTACTGTTTGAGTAAACCACTTAAGCCCCGGACCAAAATGCAGCTAAAGGACCAGGCCCCTTTTTGCAAATTGGCACTGCGACGCTTTAGCTGACAATTGTGTGGTCGTGCGACGTGGCTCCCAAACAAAATTGGCGTCTTTTTTTTCCCACAAATAGAGCTTTCTTTTGGTGGTATTTGATCACCTCTCTGGTTTTTATTTTTCGCGCTATAAACAAAAATAGAGCGACAATTTAGATTTTTTTTTTAATATTTTTTACTTTTTGCTATAATAAATATCCCCCAAAAATATAAAAAGCATTTTTTTCCTCAGTTTAGGCCGATACGTATTCTTCTACCTATTTTTGGTATAAAAAAAAACGCAATAAGCGTTTATCGGTTGGTTTGCGCAAAATTTATAGCGTTTATAAAATAGGGGATAGTTTTATTGCATTTTTATTATTTTTTTTACTACTAATGGCTAATGATTTTTTTCGTGACTGCGACATTATGGCGGACACTTCAGACAATTTTGACACATTTTTGGGACAATTGTAATTTTCACAGCAAAAAATGCATTTAAATTGCATTGTTTACTGTGGAAATGACAGTTGCAGTTTGGGAGTTAACCACGAGGGGGCGCTGTAGGGGTTATGTGTTCCCTGTGTGTGTTTACAACTGTAGGGGGGTGTGGCTGTAGGTCTGACGTCATCGATCGCATCCCCCCTATAAAAGGGATGACGCGATCGATGCTGCCGCCACAGTGAAGCACGGGGAAGCAGTGTTTACACACGGCTCTCCCCGTTCTTCAGCTCCGGGGACCAATCGCCGCACTACAGGAGCTTCGGCTGGGCAGTAGTACAGGACGTACCTGTACGTGGATCTGCCCAGCCGTGCCATTCTGCCGATGTATATGTGCAGGAGGCGGTCCTTAAGTGGTTAAAGGGGTTGTAAAGATTTGTTTTTTATTTTCTAAATAAAGCTAGTGCATTGTTGGTTCACTTACCTTTTCCTTCCATTTCCCTTCTAAATGTTTTTTTTCTTTGTTTTCTTTGTCTGAATTTCTCACCTCCTGTTCCTCCTCAGTAAGCTGTTCAGTAAGCTGTTCTAAATGACTTTTCACCGCTCGGATGATGGTGGAAAGCTTACTGAGGAGAAACAGGAAGTGAGAAATTCAAACAAAGAAAAAAACATTTAGAAGGGAAATTGAAGGAAAAGGTAAGTGAACCAACAATGCACTAGCTTTTTTTTTTTAACAAAACAGGTTGGTCTTTATTGAAACACCGAAGGTACAGATACATTACAAAACGTATACAGAGAGACGGGGATCACAGCATACATGGTGCACAGAAGAAAAAATTAAATAAAAACAAGAGAAAGGGGGAAGGAACCCCTAAGACAGATCGCAGAAGGTATATACAATCACATTCACCTGCATTTCAGAACAACTAAGTAATGAAGAATGAAGGATGACTAATGGGGAGGAAGGGGCGGAGGGCAAGGAGGGCAGGATATGGAAGGAGGGGAAGGGGAGGGGAGAGAGGGAGGGGGAGAGGGGAAGAAGGCCAGACATCAACGGGCAGCTACCAGAGTAAACCCACCCCAGTATAGATTACAGGGGGTTAATCCAGGGTCCCCAGACACGTTCATATTTCAGTGGGCACCCCCTATTAATGTACAACAATGCATTAGCTTAAAGGAACCTATTTAGAAAATAAAAGATGAACCTTTACAACCCCTTTAAATCATCACCAATACCAAATGTAATACATAATCCATGGTAGCCTATCAGATCGATGATATTATACATAGTGTAGCACTACCCCCTGAAGGGGCTGCTGGTTTAGATTTGGGGAAATGCACGTTACCTCTAAGTTTGTTGTCCAGGGGAGGACGTCTGTAGTAATTGGAATAGCCACACCAGATGTAAAGTCTTCAACTGTAGGCTTTATTTTCACTGCGTAAAACTTGCGAAGGAAGGAGAATATAGAGAGAAGGGGAAGGTTCAGGTAGCAGTACAGAATGCACAATAGTATTCAAAAGTCTGTAGTAATTGGAATGTCCACACCAGATGTAAAACCTTCAACTGTAGGCTTTATTTTCACTGCGTAAAACTTGCGAAGGAAGTAGAGAATATAGAGAGAAGGGGAAGGTTCAGGTAGCAGTACAGAATGCACAATAGTATTCAAGCTCCAATATTCTCCACTCAATCCTGAGTGGGTATTGCTCACCCGGATAGACCCCTGTCGAGTAGGCCCAGTTATCCTGGCTGGGGCCTACGCTTTGAAGGTGATCCTGTGCTGTCTGTCCTGCGGGAAGAAGCCACTCAATGAAGGAAGCCAGGGGAGGACCTGTCCCAGAAAGGACCGAGTGGAAGGCTGGTACTTTGGCAGAGGCCTGGTAACTTATTGAAGGATGCACCGTAGCCTACAACACCTTATAGTCCGCCGGATTGGTTTAAAGGCCTTTTGGCTGTAAGACAGGAAGTTTGGGACTTTAAAATCCTGTGGCAGAGGAATCCTGATTATCCATTCTGTGTTCTCAAAGGGTTTGTGGCAGAGACTGTTTCTATACTGTCCGTGCGTCATTTCGGCTGCTAGGCCATGTGAGAGGGGTCTATCCAGGTGAGCAATACCCACTCAGGATTGAGAGGCGAATATTGGAGCTTGAATACTATTGTGCATTCTGTACTGCTACCTGAACCTTCCCCTTCTCTCTATATTCTCTACTTCCTTCGCAAGTTTTACGCAGTGAAAATAAAGCCTACAGTTGAAGGTTTTACATCTGGTGTGGACATTCCAATTACTACAGACTTCCTCCCCTGGACAACAAACTTGGAGGTAACGTGCATTTCGTGCATTTCCCCAAATCTAAACCAGCAGCTCCTTCGGGGAGTAGTGCTACACTATGTATAATATCATCGATCTGATAGGCTACCATGGGGTCACCACTCCCACTGTACTGCTGCCGAGGAGGGACATCCAATACACCATGGTACCACTGGCGTAGCGAGGGGGGGGGCAGGGGGGGCTCCTGCACCGGGCGAAAAATTGCGGGGGGCGAAATCCTTGCGTCCGCGGAATGCGCCGCCGCCGCCTCAGGAAAGGCCGCGGCTTGGGCCTAGCACTGGAGCTGTCGGCCATCTTGGCACACCCGGCGGCGGCGCGCCTGGTTGGCTGGTGGAACTGTCTGTCTCCCTTGATGTGGGAGTGGCGGGAAACACCAGCCAACCAGACAGAAGGGCGCGCTGATTGGCCTAGAACATGTGTTTACAGCGCGGCGCGGCGGCGGCAAGTTTCTCCAGCAAGGTAAGAAGGGGGGGGGGGGTGTCGGTGTAAATCTTAAGGGGTGCTCTGCCTGATCCCCACCTATCCACCTCAGAGCCTGTTATTTTAGTAAGACTGCTGGGACTTGTAGTTCTCCTGGGGCTCATGGAGATTGGTCCCAGCAGGTTATACATTATCATACAATAAGGCTCTGAGGTGGATGGATGTCCGGACACCCATCCATCTCCGAGGTGGATAGATGTCTGGACAGTGACAATTGGTGGCTCAGTGGTGACAATTGGTGGCACAGTGGTGACGATTGGTGGCACAGTGGTGACGATTGGTGGCACAGTGGTGACGATTGGTGGGACAGTGGTGACAATTGATGGTACAGTGGTGGCAATTGATTGGCATGGCGCCCTGTGATTGGGCGTATGTGGTCATGCGCTAGCACCGGGGTGGGGGGGGGGGCGAAAAAAAAGTTTTGCCCCGGGCGCCAATAACTCTGGTTACGCCACTGCATGGTACACCTGCGTTCCAACAAGGGCCGGAAGTGGTAACGCCACCCACAGGCAACAAGGGAAAATACTAGGGAAAGGAGTCACCTCTCCAGGTGGGGCTTGTAAGCAACTAGGAGCCTCCCAGGAAACCAAGGTGCTGGTTATGCACTAGGCAAATATAGAATTTTCAGAAGGGATGGACAGCCGCACTCCAGATGAACTTCAAAAAGTTGTCTTTATTTGTAAAATCAAAGGACATGTATCACAAAATAAAGCCGGAAAAGGGACCACCGACGCGTTTCACACTGGTTCAGTGCTTAGACATGGCTAATATGTAATAAAACACACTTAAAATAGATACGATTCCTGTGAAGGACACGTGACCATTATTAACAAATGGTGGGTGAAAATCAATTGGTAAGAGGCACACCCTACTCTATGTCAATAACAGAGGTCACCTGTGCACACAAAGGAATCTAAAAAAGTTTATATGCATAAAAAGATACTCTCAGAAAAAACACTTTCAATTTACAAAATAAAAATAAAATTGAGATTAGAATTAAAATTAAAGCTAATATACACCGACCCAATACATAAGTCCAGATTAAATAACCATACAAAAAATGTGTGTGAAAGAAATGTATATATATGTACACATATATAGGCATAAATGTGTATATAGATATAACCTATGTGCAACAAGAGTTATTTTAGATAAGTACAGTGCCTGCCACCGAGAATGTGTTTATAGCACGACAGCATCGCGCTGATTCTCGGCGACAGGCTGCCGACATCTCGCACTCGCTGGAATAGTAAAAGCACATTCCAGCGAGTGCGTCATAGAAGCGACGGGGATCCGACGCGGATTCCCGCCAATTCTACATGTGGGCGGAGTTTGTTATGAATCCTGAGAAGGAAGTCCCCGCCGGATTTTAAATAAAAATCCGGCATGGGTTCCCCCCTCAGGAGCATAACGGGCCCTTAGGTCTGGTATGGGTTGTAAGGAGACCCCCCTACGCCGAAAAAACGGCGTGGGGGTCCCCCCACAATCCATACCAGACCCGTATCCAAAGCACGCCGGCCGGCCGGTCAGGAGGGGAGTGGGGGGCGAGCGAGCGCCCCCCCCCCCCCTCCTGAGCCGTACCGGGCAGCATGCCCTCAACATGGGGGGGTCAGGTGCTCTGGGGCAGGGTACCCCTACCCATTCACCTGCAAGAAAAGTTTAAACACAAATAAACCACACAGTGTATTGAAATATTTTATTAGTTGGCCGCCGGGGGGGGGGGGTGTGTATGATCGCTTTTATAAAAGCGCCCCCCTCCGGCGGGCTTCTGCGGGGGGGTGGGTGCCGCTGTTCTTCACCGCCGTCTGGTTCTCTTCCGCCGCCGGGGGGGGCGCTTTGATAAAAGCGCCCACCACCCGGCGGGCTTCCTTCGACATCTTCGGCGGCGGGGGGGGTCTTCTCCCACTCTCCGGGGTCTTCTCCCGCTCTCCGGGGTCTTCTCCGGCTCTCCGGGGGCCTTCTACGGCTCTCCGGGGGTCTTCTCCGCTCTCCGGGGGTCTTCTTCTTCTTCAGGACTCGCCGCCGCTATCTTCGTGTGTTAGCTCAATTACTGGCGGCGGCGAGTCCCCTCTTCTGTGACGTCATCTTCTTCTTCTTCTTCTCCAGATGTTGACGCAACGCTTCCTTCCGCTGTTATGGCTGGCGCGCGGCTCGCAGCAAGTTATATAGGCCTGTCTTGTGACGTCGCTGTCCCATCATGCTCCGGTAGGTAGCACGTGGTACCTACCGGAGCATGATGGGACTGCGACGTCACAAGACAGGCCTATATAACTCGCTGCGAGCCGCGCGCCAGCCATAACAGCGGAAGGAAGCGTCGCGTCAACATCTGGAGAAGAAGAAGAAGAAGATGACGTCACAGAAGAGGGGACTCGCCGCCGCCAGTAATTGAGCTAACACACGAAGATAGCGGCGGCTAATCCTGAAGAAGAAGAAGACACCCGGAGAGCGGAGAAGACCCCCGGAGAGCCGTAGAAGACCCCCGGAGAGCCGGAGAAGACCCCGAAGAGCGGGAGAAGACCCCGGAGAGTGGGAGAAGACCCCCCCCGCCGCCGAAGATGTCGAAGGAAGCCCGCCGGGTGGTGGGCGCTTTTATCAAAGCGCCCCCCCCCCTGCGGCGGAAGAGAACCAGACGGCGGTGAAGAACAGCGGCACCCACCCCCCCGCAGAAGCCCCCCCCCGGCGGCCAACTAATAAAATATTTCAATACACTGTGTGGTTTATTTGTGTTTAAACTTTTCTTGCAGGTGAATGGGTAGGGGTACAATGTACCCCATACTCATTCACTTAGGGTGGGGGGCCGGTATCTGGGGGCCCCCTTATTAAAGGGGGCTTCCAGATTCCGATAAGCCTCCCGCCCGCATACCCCGACAACCAACGGCCAGGGTTGTTGGGAAGGGGCCCTGTCCTCATCAACATGGGGACAGGGTGCTCTGGGGTGGGGGGCTGCAGTGCGCCCCCTGCCCCAGAGCACCTGACCCCCCCATGTTGAGGGCATGCTGCCCGGTACGGCTCAGGAGGGGGGGGGGGGCGCTCGCCCCCCACTCCCCTCCTGACCGGCCGGCCGGCGTGCTTTGGATACGGGTCTGGTATGGATTGTGGGGGGACCCCCACGCCATTTTTTCGGCGTAGGGGGGTCTCCTTACAACCCATACCAGACCTAAGGGCCCGTTATGCTCCTGAGGGGGGAACCCATGCCGGATTTTTATTTAAAATCCGGCGGGGACTTCCTTCTCAGGATTCATAACAAACTCCGCCCACGTGTAGAATTGGCGGGAATCCACGTCGGATCCCCGTCGCTTCTATGATGGCTTTGTCTCCATCGCGGCAAGCCAGCTCGGCGCTGGCTCCCGCGATGGGGCTCGCAAGTGCTCAATCTCGCCGAGAAAGGGAGCGAGATTGACACAATATCGCGGTCAACCACTGTATATGTATATATGTGTAAAAATAAATAAATAAAATAAAGATGTATGCACAAAAGGGCTGGAAGTGGTAACGCTACCCACAGGCAACAAGGGAAAATACTACCAGGCAGTACCACAGCCAGAACAGAGGCACATTTGTATATAATTCAACAGTTCTGGGCCTAACTATTGGCCCAGACATCCCCTAAATTTGAAATAGCGCCCCCTTCTTTGGGAGCAGGGCGCTACAATAGCAATCCATGCTTGCCTATATGGGCGTCCGCTGAAATTTTTTCAGGGGGGGGGGGGCTTCCGCAACGGCGATACACATTTAACCCTTTCTTCAAACGCTAGCAGGGGTTAAAAGCGACCTGCTAGCGACCAAATAGCGCAGCTAAAACAATGGTAAAGCAGGACTTTTTAGCAACGCTTTACTGATAATGCTGCCAGCTGGCAGTGTGAAATAGCTCTTAAAGTTGATGTAAACCCCCCAATTTTTTTAAATTTGTTTTGATGTCACAATGTAGAGTATAAGATTTCCTATCATCTGTGCCCAGTCTTGCCACACAGAGTTAATCCAGCGCTGAGTAATCCTCTTTTAATGTGCAAATTTACAGAATTCCAGATAAAAACTTGCCAAATTATAAAGTCCGTTTCTCTGTTTTTGCTTTCAGTGACAGGTTATTTACATATCTAGCTTGGACATGTTTATCATATGTTATGTTTTGTTTATCATAACATGATGTGATCCAAAGTTCATTGTATATTACCAGGATGTGTTATGTGGGGGAGGGGTGGATTTCTCACTTTTTATACCTCATGTTATGATAAACATAACATAACATATGATAAACATGTCCAAGCTAGATATGTAAATAACCTGTCACTCAAAGCAAGAAGAGAGAAAACTGACTTTTTATTAAGGCAGGTTTTTATCTGGAAGGCTGTTCATTTTACTGAACATTGAAAGAGTATTACTCAGCACTGGATTAACTCTGTGTGGCAAGACTGGGCACAGATGATAGGAAATCTTATACTCTACATTGTGACATCAAAAAATAAATAAAAAAAGTGGGTTTACATCCACTTTAAGATAATTCAGCTTCTTTCTTGTGAAAAAAAAGAAGATAATTCAGCTTCACTCCATGCCAAATATAGCCTAGAGAATGTACAGACCCCCCTTCAGCACAGACCCCCCCCCATTCAGCACAGACCCCTCCATTCAGTACAGACCCCTCCATTCCGCACAGACCCCTCCATTCAGCACAGACCCCCCCATCAGCACAGACGGACCTCCTCTCCCCCCCATCCTATTCAATACCTCAGATCAGCCATCAGCACGGCCGGGTCCCTGTGTACACATAAACGATGGAGGTGGAAGCGGCTTCACTCTGCTCACTGTGCCGCGGCCGCAAGACTCTTCAACAACTTCTCGATTTTCCAGGGGTGGTCAATTGCCCCCCTTGCCCTATGGAGCGGACACCAATGGTTGCCTATCAGATTAATGATATGATATATATAGCACAACATGGAAGATAATCCTATCGATAATTGTCAGTTGTACAGTGTGGATTACATTCATTATCTTATCTCTTTGAACAGATTTCTGAAATGACACAGCATGTCATGAAAACAATTGTGAAATAAGTGAAATCCTATCAGTAAAGAAATCAGAACACATATTACAGTTGGATGTATAGAGAAAAGAGGCTTTCAAGATCTGAATTTTTTAAGGCTTGATCACACTAGGTGTAGGTGCTGCGTGGGAATGCTTGCAAAATCGTGCCTTTTCCCGCATCACACAAAACATGCTGTCTTTTGCAGACGCGCATGGGTGCCATTAATTCTTAATGTCATCCCACGTATCTAGCAAACATACACGTGTTTGTGCCCGCCAACAGGCATGGTATTACAGTACCATGTGTTTTGGTGTAGGGCGGCTTATTAAATAATGGGCTGTTCTAAAACACGATACACGTCTCCTGAACAAGCCCAAGGCGATACAAAGCTTTCTGTTGGGAGGGGGAAGAGGACAAGTTTTTACAAAATCCAACATTGTATTTAAAAATCTGGTGTCTTATAAAGGTTTATAATACAGTGCCAGACTGTTCACATTAATCATTGATTACTATAGATACTTCCGGTGTTCCACATCAATACACATTATGATGTGCAGAGTACAGTAAACCATAAAAAGCAATTAGAGAAAAAATCTCTTAATCAGAGATTCCAGTTCATGAAATATAAAAGTTTTACAACAAAAAAAAGGCAATGCTACCAATATGAAATGTAGTATTTATAATTGATTTAATGAAGTTTTTAGGAGATTACTGTATTTATTGGCGTATAACACTCACTTTTTTACCCTGAAAATAGAGGGTGAACTGTGCCTGCGGGGGGAGGGGGGCGGACGAGCACCAACAGATTACATACAGGAGAATCTCCTGTTTACACAGCAGCCTCTTTAATACAATGTCCCGCCTCCTATGATAGACAGAGGAGTCGTCCAATGGCAGCCAAGGAGACGAGACTTCCTATTACAGATGCCGCAGAGTAAACAGGAGATTCTTCTATATGTAATTTGACAGCACTAGTTACCCCCGTCCCCCCCGTCCCCCTCCGAGACAGCGCCGATAAATAAAGTATATATCCAAATTACCAGGGGGGCCACATTAAACTGTAACGGGGGCCGCAATTGGCCCCCGGGCCGGACTTTGGACATGCCTGTCCTATAGTATAGTAGTGTACATGGTACAGATGCAACACTTCACAGGCAGGGTCAGGCCCCCCCCCCCTGTTGGCCATTTAAAGATTTTGCATTTTTAGACCCCTTTCACACTGGGCGTTTTTCAAGCTTTTTTCAGGCGTTTTTCAGGCGTTTTGGCATTAAAAAAGCGCCTGTAAATCATCTGCAATCCTAATGTCAAAGCCCGAGTGCTTTCAGAGCCCTTTCACACTGCCAGCGCCCGAAAAACGCTGGTAAAGCTCCGCTAAGATCCCTTTCACACTGGAGCGTTTTTCAGGCGCTTTGGCATTAACCACTTAAGACCCGGACACATATGCTGCTAAATGACCCAGGGTGTTTTTACAATTCGGCGCTGCGTCGCTTTAACAGACAATTGCGTGGTCGTGCGACGTGGCTCCCAAAACAAAATTTGCGTCCTTTTCTTCCCACAAATAGAGCTTTCTCTTGGTGGTATTTGATCGCCTCTGGGATTTTTATTTTTTGCGCTATAAACTAAAATAGAGCGACAATTTTGAAAAAAAACACTATTTTTTACTTTTTGTTATAAAAAAAATCAAATAAACTAAATTTTAGTAAAACATTTAGGCCAAAATTAATTCAGCCACATGTCTTTAGTAAAAAATAAATAAATCGCAATAAAAAAAAAAAAAATAGCTACCTAGCGGGAACAGCGACACTAATACAGCGATCAGAAAAATGATCGCTTAGTGACACTGGCAATAGGGAGTGAAAGGGTTAACTAGGGCAGTTATCAGGGGGTTAAAACTTTATTAGGGGGGGGTTACGGGGCTACCCTGAACCTAACACTAACTAACTTTCACACTGCCTGTCACACTGACACTAAATGCAGTGATTAGAGCGCCTGAAAAATGCCCCAGTGTGAAAGGGGTCTAAGGCCCCATACACACGATCGGACATATCCGATGAAAACGGTCCGCGGACCATTTCCATCGGATATGTCCGATCGGGAGTTTGATCCGATGGCGTGTACACACCATCGGATCAAATTCCCCGCCGCCGGACGGCGCGGTGACGTGGCGGTGACGCGGCGGTGACGTTGACGCCGCCGCGTCACCGCCACGTCACCGCACCAGGAAGTAAAACACTTCCGCGCATGCGCCGAACCATTCGGCAGCGGCGCGGCGGCGGTGGGGGACGACATGTCTGCTGGTAAGTGTACTAACCAGCAGACATGTCAGGCGGACAGATCCCCACCGGATAGATTTCAAAGCTTGCTTTGAAATCTGTCGGGTGGAGAAATCTGTCCGCTAGCCCATACACACGAGCGGAGATGTCTGCTGAAACCGTCCATCGGACCGTTTTCAGCGGACATATCCCCTCGTGTGTACGCGGCCTTAAGGTTTAAAGTAGAAGTCCACCCTAAAACGAAAATCCCTCCATCGATAGATATTTATGATCTAACACTAACCTATCTAGCCCTGTAAAAAAGAAATCAGTATACCTACCTTTTTTGAAGCCGTTCCGATCTCCAGTGGCGGAATCTCTGCAAAGGACACAGCCAACAATGGCTGTTGAATGAATGGGGAGTGATGTCATCCATAGAGTTACTATGGGTTTTCCGTTGTCGGCTGCCTTCTCTTCGCCCACCTCCACAGCGAAGTCGCGGCTGACAGCTCTGTGTGGGATCGGGTCAGAGTGGCTTCAAAAAAGGTATGTATAGCTTCTTCTTTACAGGGTTAGTGAGACTAGTGTTAGATTGTGCATGTCTATAGATACAGGGATTTTAGTTTTAGAGTGGACTTCTACTTTAAGCATCAGTCCCTAATGCCATTTGTCTGAGACGCTCTTGCCTATTAGCCTAGAAAATGATCATCATTTTTTTTTTACATTCAACTTCCATTTAAAAGGGTTTGGATTTAGTACCCCCAACTTCAGTAATGTTCGTCATAACCATCCTCAAATTAATCCCAGGTAAAACTATACAGGAACTATTATTCCGTACTGATTTATTGCTGATCTCTTAGGCCCCTTTCACATGAGCGGACCGTTCGTCCGCTTATTACAAGTCCGTTTACAGACTTGTAATGGGCCCCCATGGGATGCATCCGCTAACGTCCGCAACGATCCGCGTCCGTTAAGGTCCGGTTTTTCGAACGGAAAAAAACCCTATTTTTCTTCCGTCTGAATGATTGGATGAAGACGGACAGACAGTCCGTTTTTGTCCGATTCCCCATAGGGGATAGCGGAGGAGAGACAAGGCGGTCCCTGCACAGTGTGCGGGGACCGCCCTGTCCGCCGACAGCTCAGCGGGACCCCCCGCTGAGCCGACGGACACACACGGAGCGGACCGAAAAACGGACCGCTCCGTGTGAAAGAGGCCTTATGCCGCGTAAACACGATTGGAATTTCCAACAACAAACGTCTGATGTGAGATTTTGGTAGGCTATTCCGACCATGTGTAGGCTCCATCGGACATTTGCTGTCAGAATTTCCGACAACAAATGTTTGAGAGCTGGTTCTCAATTTTTCTCAAAAACAAAAGTTCTTGTCAGAAATTCTGATCATCTGTATGCAATTCCGACGCACAAAAATCCTACGCATGCTTGGAATCGATTCAACACATGCTCGGAATCATTAAACTTAAGTTTTCTTGGCTCGTCGTAGTGTTGTACGTGACCGCGTTATTGACGCTCGGAATTTCCGACATTTGTGTGACCATGTGTATGCAACACAAGTTTGAGCCAACATTCCGTGGGAGAAAAATTCACGGCTTTCTTGTCAGAATGTCCGATCGTGTGTACGTGGCATTAGAAATAACATTGTGTTCTGCTATTTAGTGGCAGTATAACAAACATAGAACACAATTGGCCTCAGATGCTGGTAGTTTGGTCCCTTTATCAGAAATGTGGACATCAAAGTCATGAAAGTCATACCCCATGTTTTCCAAGGATAACTATTCATATATGTGTGACTTAAAGTCACAGCAACTTCAAAGTAGTTCATGCACTACTTTGGCCTAAATGTCATGCAATTAGAGGGCCATAGATGTCAATGACTTGAACAAGTGTTTTTTTAAATTTTGTCACGTTACAACCGCAAACGTAAATGTATTTTATTTAGGGCTGTGCAAATTAACTTTTAATTAATCGATTAATCTTTAATTTTTTTGATCGATCAAAATCTCTTTGATCGATTAAAATTCTTTTGATTGGTACTCACCTCTCCTCCGGCTTCTGGGCCTTCAGGGAGTTCCGTCGGAGATCCTCTAACGTCACGGACACCGGCGGGGCTTGCTGTGTCCATCTGAAGGGCTCCTTTGCTGTGCCTACATATCTGCATGCCGGCGGGACCTTACTATCTGCCACATGCAAGGGCTGTTACACTTCCCTCTATCACTTACCTCTATCAACCTGGGATTCTACAGCCATCCACTGGGAGTTGTGATAGTTCCCTTCACGGGACATCTACATGCCGACGGACTGATGTTAACCTCTCCTCATCTGGTATCAGCAGTGGCATCGTTGTACACATTTTTATACCAGTATCATACTTAGCTACATGTTTTTATGACTGCTTTTGCTACCGTTTGGTATTACTCGCACAATTTTTACAGTTTATGTAGCTACATCGATTTTATCTCCAGTGCAATATTTATTTGGTTACCTACTTGAAGACGATAATAACGTTTTAATGCTATTCCCATTGAGCGCTGCCTTTGTGTGTTTTTTGTATCCTGCTATCCATTTTTCCAGTGGTTGGTAGCTGCACTGGGAATCGGCCTGCAAGGAGATCAACTAACAGTAGTTGGATCTGTATGTGCATTATAATTAATCGAAATTAGTCGATTAATCGATTAAAAAAAAAACACAAAAATTTTGATCAGTAACAGCCCTAATTTTATTGGGATTTTATGTGATAGACCAACAAAAAGTGACACAAAATTGTAAAGTGGAAGGAAAATGATAAATGGTTTTAATTTTTTTTTACAAATAAATATCTGAAAAGTGTGGCGTGCATTTGTATTCAGCCCCCTTCTGATACCCCCAATTAAAATCTAGTGGAACCAATTGCCTTCAGAAGTCACCTGATTAGTAAATAGAGTCCATTTGTGTGTAATTTAATCTCAGTATAAATACAGCTGTTCTGTGAAGCCCTTAGAGGTTTTATTTAAAGATCATCATGATGGCGTCATGAAGGCCAAGGAACACACCAGACAGGTCAGGGATAATGTTATGAAGAAGTTTAAAGCAGGGTTAGGTTTTAAAAATATATACCCCAAGCTGTGAACATCTCATGGAGCACTGTTCAATCCATCATACGAAAATGAAGAGTATGGCACAACTTCAAACCTACCAATGCATGGCCGTACACCTAAACAACAATCAGAGAAGCAGCCAAGAGGCCCATGGTAACTCTGGAGAAGATGCAGAGATCTACAGCTCAGGTGGCAGAATCTGTCCACGGGACAACGATTAGTCGTGCTCTCCACAAATATGGCCTTTATGGAAGAATGAAAAGAAGAAAGCCATTGTTGAAAGAAAGACATTAGGCCCCTTTCAGACGTCTGCCTCCTATGGGATCGCATCCGTTAGCGGATGATGCATCCGCTAACGTCCGCAAAGATCCGCGTCCGTCTGGATCCGGTTTTTCGGACGGAAGAAAACCCTATTTTTCTTCCGTCCAGCAGGTCGGATCGGATGAATACGGAAACACGGTCCGTATTCATCCGATTCCCCATAGGGGAGAGCGGAGGAGAGACAGGGCGGTCCCTGCACAGTGTGCGGGGACCGCCCTGTCCGCCGACAGCTCAGCGGGGATCCCCGCTGAGCCGACGGACACACACGGAGTGTGAAAGGACCCTTAGATGTCCTGTCTGCCGTTCGTGAGAAGCCATGTGGGGAACACAGCTGTACAAGGTGCTCTAGTGTTCCTCTATCTCGTCTGTTCCTAGTGATCAGTCCACAGTAAGAAACACCTCCCTAGGACACACTTAACCCCTTGATTGCCCCCTAGTGTTAACCCCCTTGCCTGCCAGTGTCATTGATATAGTAATCAGTGTATTTTTATAGCACTGATTGCTATATAAGAGTATTATAAAACACAGAAAACTAATTCTAAATTTAAATTCAAATACTATTAATAATAATGATAACAGGGGAGAGTACCTTCATTATTATTAATATTATTACTGCTACTACCCCCACTATTTTTATATATATGTGTGTGTGTGTGCATATATGTATATGATTATTTTGGTGGTAGGGACGCAAGACCACACACATCCAGTGAGTGAGTGAGTGAGAAACTTATATAGCGCGGCACATGCGAACTAAATCGCCTCAGTGGGAGGAGTCTGGGGTGTTTCCCCATGGCTCGTTGTCATGGTGCATGGTCATGTGAGTTAATGGGCTGTGTGTATATAAGGGAGGCCTATTGTAGGGTGCTTTCACTGCTGGGCTCTGATGAAGAGGCTTAGAGCTTCGAAACGCGTCAACCAGTGGTGACCCCCTTCACTTTCTCTACGATCGATTGGATTATGGCTCAAGGTTATCTCTTTGCAGCTTATGTCGATTAAGCTTTACTGCGATTTTTTCCACCACATTTGTGAGTAGGCCCTGTATATATTTTAACTATATTAAAACCATTTGACGGTAATACACTAGTCTGGCGCACCTTTGTTTTCTTTTTTGCCATAAATCTATTTCCTATTTTGTAGATGCTATAACTTTTGTAATGTCACAGTCCCGCTAAAAATCTCTGATCACCGCCATTACTAGTAAAACAATAAAAAATAGAAAATGCCATAAATCTATCCCCTATTTTGTATAACTTTTGTGCAAACCAATCAATATACGCTTATTGCAATTTTACCAAAAATATGTAGCAGAATACATATTGGTGTAAACTGATGAGGAAATTTGTTTTGTTTTTGGGGATATTTATTACATCAAAAAGTAAAAAATATTGTTTATATTTTTAAAATTGTAATTTTTTTTTTACTTATAGCACAAAAAATAAAAACCGCAGGGGTGATCAAATATCACCAGAAGAAAGCTGTATTTGTGGGAAAAAAATACGTCAATTTTGTTTGGATACAATGTCGCACAACCGCACAATTGTCAGTTAAAGCGACGCATCGCGGTATCACAAAAAAATGGCCTGGTCATTAACCACTTAAGGACCGCCGCATGTACATTTACTTTGGCAGAATGCCACGGACAGGCACATCAACGTACCTGTACGTGGCTGCCTTGACGTGGGTCGGGGGTCCGATCGGGACCCCCCGGTACGACGAGGGTGCTGAGGGGGCGGCGGTTCGTTTTTGTCCGCCCCCTCCGTATCGCTCCCAGCCAATGCGCGCGCTCCCCTGCAGTGCACTTCCTCCTCCTGTGTAAACACAGGAAGAGGGAAGTGATGTGATCTCTGCTCTCTGCGGTTTTTTCAACCGCCGCTGAGGAGAGATCACATCACATAGTAAGTCTGCACAACACTACACTGACACCAGTACACGCAGGCACATTAACCCCTCTGCGATCACCCCCCTCCCCCTGTCACAGTGTCACTGAATGCATTGGTCATATGTACTGATCACTGCAGTTAGTGTCAGTGTGATAGGCAGTGTGACAGGCAGTTAGTGTTAGGTCTAGGGTAGCCCCCGTAACCCCCCTAATAAAGTTTTAACCCCTTGATCACCGCCCTAGTTAACCCTTTCACTCCCTATTGCCAGTGTCACTAAGCGATCATTTTTCTGATCGCTGTATTAGTGTTGCTGTTCCCGCTAGGTAGCTATTTTTTTTTTTGTGATTTTTTTTTTACTAAAGACATGTGGCTAAATAAATGTTGGCCTAAATGTTTGACTAAAATTTAGTTTATTTGATTTTTCTTATAACAAAAAGTAAAAAATATTGATTTTTTTTCAAAAATGTCGCTCTATTTTTGTATATAGCGCAAAAAATAAAAATCGCAGAGGCGATCAAATACCACCAAAAGAAAGCTCTATTTGTGGGAAGAAAAGGACGCAAATTTTGTTTGGGAGCCACGTCGCACGACCGCGCAATTGTCAGTTAAAGCGACGCAGTGCCGAATCGCAAAAAAGGGGCCTGGTCCTTTACCTGCATTTTGGTCCGGGTCTTAAGTGGTTAAGGGGGTAAATCCTTCCGGTCTTTAAGTAGATCTGTCAGTGACGTGGTGATATGTAGAGCACCTCTTTACAGAACACTAAGAACTAGCAGACCCATACCCCCCAACTTTCTGAGATAAGAACAAGGGACACCTATTACAATAAATATGTAGGCAAAGGACACACCCCCCTGCCACGCCCCCTTAAAGGAGAATAATACTGAAAAAAGGATTATTTAAACACAAAATTGCTTTTTTTTTTTTTTTTACTATTACTATTCCTTTATATTGGCTTTTGAAATTTACAAATGCAGCATTTTAGAAATTGCATAAAAGGTTTAGCACTGGGAAACTCTTTTTGAAAGATAAGTAGTGCATTATGTATATGATTATAGATCAGACCAAAATAAGGGACAAATGAGGAGGAAAGAGGGACATAGGGACTTTGTTCCAAATCACGGACAGTCCCTCGAAATCAGGTACTACAACAGCATGTTTTGACATGACATATTTGGGTTTGCAGCATGCAAGTTTACCAATGTAGAGAGTTTATTAAAAGATAACTCAAAATCAGTCTCATACTTAGAAATACATATATGGTAACAAGCTGCCATCTAGTGGCCAACAAAAATAACTAGAGATGAATTGTGGATGGCGCTGGATTGTTGGATCACAGGATGCTGCTCTCTGATTCACGTTACACACAGATTGCCCTAAATGCAGCGCACACGCAGTGACAGTGCAAGTTTAGAAGATATTCACAATACCTAGATGTAAGACTTATTTTAAAGTGATTCTACACACTTGAAGTAAAACACTACTGTAGCTGCTGACTTTTAACCACTTAAGGACCGCCGCATGTACATTTACATCGGCAGAATGGCACGTACAGGCACATCCACGTACCTGTACATCCCTGCCTAGACATGGGTCGGGGGTCCGATCGGAACCCGGTACCTGCGGCGGTCCCCGTGGCTTCAGGAGCGATCCAGGATGAGGGGGCGGCGTTTTTTTTTTTTCCGCCCCCTCCGGATCGCTCCCAGTCAATGCGCGCGCTCCCCTGCATGTCACTTCCTCCTCCTGTGTAAACACAGGAAGGGGGATGTGATGTGATCTCTGCTCTCGGCGGTTTTTTCAACCGCCGCTGAGGAGAGATTACATCGCACAGTAAGTCTGCACAACACTACACTGACACCACACACATAGGCACATTAACCCCTTGCGATCACCCCCCCTCCCCCTGTCACAGTGTCACTGAATGCAGTGATTATATATGTACTGATCACTGCATTTAATGCAGTGTGACAGTTAGTGTGACAGTTAGTGTGACAGGCAGTTAGTGTTAGGTTCAGGGTAGCCCCCGTACCCCCCCTAATAAAGTTTTAACCCCTTGATTACCGCCCTAGTTAACCCTTTCACCCCCTATTGCCAGTGTCACTAAGCGATCATTTTTCTGATCGCTGTATTAGTGTCAAAGTTGCCGCTAGGTAGCTATTTTTTTTTATTGCGATTTTTTTTTTTTACTAAAGACATGTGGCTGAATACATTTTGGCCTAAATGTTTGACTAAAATTTTGTTTATTTGATTTTTCTTATAACAAAAAGTAAAAAAGATTGTTTTTTTTTTCAAAAATGTCGCTCTATTTTTGTATATAGCGCAAAAAATAAAAATCGCAGAGGTGATCAAATACCACCAAAAGAAAGCTCTATTTGTGGGAAGAAAAGGACGCAAATTTTGTTTGGGAGCCACGTCGCACGACCGCGCAATTGTCTGTTAAAGCGACGCAGTGCCGAATTGTAAAAACCCCTTGGGTCATTTAGCAGCATATTTAAGCTGAATTTATGCTTAATCTGGGTTCACACGATGTGCGGCCGTGGGGCACAGCAGGGGTTCAAGTGCGTCATCCTTATCCTGCACTCTGTCCTCGTCCTCATTCTGCACTCTGTCCTCCTCTTTATTCTCATTCTGCACTCTGTCCTCATCCTTATCCTGTGCTCTGTCCTCATCCTTATCCTGTACTCTGTCCTCGTCCTCATTCTGCACTCTGTCCTCCTCTTTATTCTCATTCTGCACTCTGTCCTCATCCTTATCCTGTACTCTGTCCTCGTCCTCATTCTGCAATCTGTCCTCGTCCTTATCCTGCGCTCTGTCCTCGTCCTCATTCTGCACTCTGTCCTAGTCCTTATCCTGTACTCTGTCCTCGTCCTCATTCTGCAATCTGTCCTCGTCCTTATCCTGCGCTCTGTCCTCGTCCTCATTCTGCACTCTGTCCTAGTCCTTATCCTGTGCTCTGTCCTCGTCCTCATTCTGCACTCTGTCCTCGTCCTCATTCTGCACTCTGTCCTCGTCCTCATTCTGCACTCTGTCCTCGTCCTCATTCTGCACTCTGTCCTCGTCCTCATTCTGCACTCTGTCCTCGTCCTTATCCTGCGCTCTATCCTTGTCCTTATCCTGAGCTCTTTCCTCGTCCTCATTCTGCATTCTGTCCTCGTTCTCATCCTGCGCTCTGTCCTCATCCTCATCCTGCACTCTGTCCTCATCCTCATTCTGTGCTCTGTCCTCGTCCTTATCCTGCGCTCTGTCCTCGTTCTCATCCTGTACTCTGTCCTAGTCCTCATTCTGTGCTCTGTCCTCATCCTCATTCTGCGCTCTGTCCTCGTCCTCATTCTGCACTCTGTCCTAGTCCTTATCCTGCATTCTGTTCTTGTCTTTATTCTCATTCTGCACTCTGTCCTCATCCCCATTCTGCGCTCTGTCCTCGTCCTTATCCTGCGCTCTGCCCTCATCCTTATCCTGCACTCTGTCCTCGTCCTTATTCTTCACTCTGTCCTTGTCCTCATTCTGCACTCTGTCCTCGTCCTTATCCTGCACTCTGTCCTCGTCCTCATTCTGCACTCTGTCCTCGTCCTTATCCTGCACTCTGTCCTCGTCCTCATTCTGCACTCTGTCCTCGTCCTTATCCTGCGCTCTGTCCTCGTCCTCATTCTGCACTCTGTCCTCGTCCTCATTCTGCACTCTGTCCTCGTCCTTATCCTGCGCTCTGTCCTTGTCCTTATCCTGTGCTCTGTCCTCGTCCTTGTCCTCGTCCTTATCCTGAGCTCTTTCCTCGTCCTCATTCTGCATTCTGTCCTCGTTCTCATCCTGCGCTCTGTTCTCATCCTCATCCTGCACTCTGTCCTCGTCCTCATTCTGCACTCTGTCCTCGTCCTTATCCTGCACTCTGTCCTCGTCCTCATTCTGCACTCTGTCCTCGTCCTTATCCTGCGCTCTGTCCTCGTCCTCATTCTGCACTCTGTCCTCGTCCTCATTCTGCACTCTGTCCTCGTCCTCATTCTGCACTCTGTCCTCGTCCTCATTCTGCACTCTGTCCTCGTCCTTATCCTGCACTCTGTCCTCGTCCTCATTCTGCACTCTGTCCTCGTCCTCATTCTGCACTCTGTCCTCGTCCTTATCCTGTGCTCTGTCCTCGTCCTCATTCTGCACTCTGTCCTCGTCCTCATTCTGCACTTTGTCCTCGTCCTTATCCTGCACTCTGTCCTCGTCCTCATTCTGCACTCTGTCCTCGTCCTCATTCTGCACTCTGTCCTCGTCCTTATCCTGCGCTCTGTCCTCGTCCTCATTCTGCACTCTGTCCTCGTCCTCATTCTGCACTCTGTCCTCGTCCTCATTCTGCACTCTGTCCTCGTCCTCATTCTGCACTCTGTCCTCGTCCTCATTCTGCACTCTGTCCTCGTCCTTATCCTGCGCTCTGTCCTCGTCCTCATTCTGCACTCTGTCCTCGTCCTTATCCTGCGCTCTGTCCTCGTCCTCATTCTGCACTCTGTCCTCGTCCTCATTCTGCACTCTGTCCTCGTCCTTATCCTGCGCTCTGTCCTCGTCCTCATTCTGCACTCTGTCCTCGTCCTTATCCTGCGCTCTGTCCTCGTCCTTATCCTGCGCTCTGTCCTCGTCCTCATTCTGCACTCTGTCCTCGTCCTCATTCTGCACTCTGTCCTCGTCCTTATCCTGCGCTCTGTCCTCGTCCTCATTCTGCACTCTGTCCTCGTCCTTATGCTGCGCTCTGTCCTCGTCCTCATTCTGCCCTCTGTCCTCGTCCTCATTCTGCACTCTGTCCTCGTCCTCATTCTGCACTCTGTCCTCGTCCTTATCCTGCGCTCTGTCCTCGTCCTTATCCTGCACTCTGTCCTCGTCCTCATGCTGCGCTCTGTCCTCGTCCTCATTCTGCACTCTGTCCTCGTCCTCATTCTGCACTCTGTCCTCGTCCTCATTCTGCACTCTGTCCTCGTCCTCATTCTGCACTCTGTCCTCGTCCTTATGCTGCGCTCTGTCCTCGTCCTCATTCTGCACTCTGTCCTCGTCCTCATTCTGCACTCTGTCCTCGTCCTCATTCTGCACTCTGTCCTCGTCCTCATTCTGCACTCTGTCCTCGTCCTTATCCTGCACTCTGTCCTCGTCCTCATTCTGCACTCTGTCCTCGTCCTCATTCTGCACTCTGTCCTCGTCCTTATCCTGCACTCTGTCCTCGTCCTCATTCTGCACTCTGTCCTTGTCCTTATCCTGCACTCTGTCCTCGTCCTCATCCTCATTCTGCACTCTGTCCTCGTCCTCATTCTGCACTCTGTCCTCGTCCTTATCCTGCACTCTGTCCTCGTCCTCATTCTGCACTCTGTCCTTGTCCTTATCCTGCGCTCTGTCCTCGTCCTCATTCTGCACTCTGTCCTCATCCTCATTCTGCACTCTGTCCTCGTCCTCATTCTGCACTCTGTCCTCGTCCTCATTCTGCACTCTGTCCTCGTCCTCATTCTACACTCTGTCCTCGTCCTTATGCTGCGCTCTGTCCTCGTCCTCATTCTGCACTCTGTCCTCGTCCTCATTCTGCACTCTGTCCTCGTCCTTATCCTGCACTCTGTCCTCGTCCTCATTCTGCACTCTGTCCTCGTCCTTATCCTGCACTCTGTCCTCGTCCTCATTCTGCACTCTGTCCTCGTCCTCATTCTGCACTCTGTCCTCGTCCTCATTCTGCACTCTGTCCTCGTCCTCATTCTGCACTCTGTCCTCGTCCTTATCCTGCACTCTGTCCTCGTCCTCATTCTGCACTCTGTCCTCGTCCTCATTCTGCACTCTGTCCTCGTCCTTATCCTGCGCTCTGTCCTCGTCCTCATTCTGCACTCTGTCCTCGTCCTCATTCTGCACTCTGTCCTCGTCCTTGCATCATTCTGCACTCTGTCCTCGTCCTCATTCTGCACTCTGTCCTCGTCCTCATTCTGCACTCTGTCCTCGTCCTTATCCTGCGCTCTGTCCTCGTCCTCATTCTGCACTCTGTCCTCGTCCTCATTCTGCACTCTGTCCTCGTCCTCATTCTGCACTCTGTCCTCGTCCTCATTCTGCACTCTGTCCTCGTCCTCATTCTGCACTCTGTCCTCGTCCTTATCCTGCTCTCTGTCCTCGTCCTCATTCTGCACTCTGTCCTCGTCCTTATCCTGCGCTCTGTCCTCGTCCTCATTCTGCACTCTGTCCTCGTCCTCATTCTGCACTCTGTCCTCGTCCTTATCCTCGTCCTCATTCTGCACTCTGTCCTCGTCCTCATTCTGCACTCTGTCCTCGTCCTTATCCTGCGCTCTGTCCTCGTCCTTATCCTGCGCTCTGTCCTCGTCCTCATTCTGCACTCTGTCCTCGTCCTCATTCTGCATTCTGCACTCTGTCCTCGTCCTCATTCTGCACTCTGTCCTCGTCCTTATCCTGCACTCTGTCCTCGTCCTCATTCTGCACTCTGTCCTCGTCCTCATTCTGCACTCTGTCCTCGTCCTTATCCTGCACTCTGTCCTCGTCCTCATTCTGCACTCTGTCCTTGTCCTTATCCTGCGCTCTGTCCTCGTCCTCATTCTGCACTCTGTCCTCATCCTCATTCTGCACTCTGTCCTCGTCCTCATTCTGCACTCTGTCCTCGTCCTCATTCTGCACTCTGTCCTCGTCCTTATCTGCACTCTGTCCTCGTCCTCATTCTGCACTCTGTCCTTGTCCTTATCCTGCGCTCTGTCTCGTCCTCATTCTGCACTCTGTCCTCATCCTCATTCTGCACTCTGTCCTCGTCCTCATTCTGCACTCTGTCCTCGTCCTCATTCTGCACTCTGTCCTCGTCCTCATTCTCACTCTGTCCTCGTCCTTATGCTGCGCTCTGTCCTCGTCCTCATTCTGCACTCTGTCCTCGTCCTCATTCTGCACTCTGTCCTCGTCCTTATCCTGCGCTCTGTCCTCGTCCTCATTCTGCACTCTGTCCTCGTCCTCATTCTGCACTCTGTCCTCGTCCTCATTCTGCACTCTGTCCTCGTCCTCATTCTGCACTCTGTCCTCGTCCTCATTCTGCACTCTGTCCTCGTCCTTATCCTGCGCTCTGTCCGCGTCTTTTTTCTCATTCTGCGCTCTGTCCTCATCCTTATCCTGTGCTCTGTCCTCGTCCTCATCCTGCACTCTGTCCTCGTCCTTATCCTGTGCTCTGTCCTCGTCATCATTCTGCACTCTGTCCTCGTCATCATTCTGCACTCTGTCCTCGTCCTCATTCTGCACTCTGTCCTCGTCCTTATCCTGCGCTCTGTCCTCGTCCTTATCCTGCGCTCTGTCCTCGTCCTTATCCTGCGCTCTGTCCTGGTCCTTATCCTGCGCTCTGTCCTCGTCCTTATCCTGCGCTCTGTCCTCGTCCTTATCCTGCGCTCTGTCCTCGTCCTTATCCTGCGCTCTGTCCTCGTCCTTATCCTGCGCTCTGTCCTCGTCCTTATCCTGCGCTCTGTCCTCGTCCTTATCCTGCGCTCTGTCCTCGTCCTTATCCTGTGCTATGTCCGCGTCATCATTCTGCACTCTGTCCTTGTCCTTATCCTGCCCTTGTCCTTATCCTGCGATCTGTCCTTGTCCTTATCCTGCGCTCTGTCCTTGTCCTTATCCTGCCCTTGTCCTTATCCTGCGATCTGTCCTTGTCCTTATCCTGCCCTCTGTCCTCGTCCTTATCCTGCCCTCTGTCCTTGTCCTTATCCTGCCCTCTGTCCTCGTCCTTATTAGTGTTGAGCGGAATACGCCATATTCGATTTTGCGATATTGCCCGAATATATAGAAGAATATTCGCGAATATTCGCTAATATCGAATATTCGTGATATTTTATCCAAAAAAAATTTTGCGAAATTTCGCTAATGCGAAAATGATTGCGAAATTCTCATAAACGGAGATCATTTCCTGTATTACTAAACTAATATGCACTAAACACTAACTCTACACTAACTCTACTTAAAAGAAAGGAGAATAAGGGGGCAAAAGAAGGGCGGAGAAGATAATCGCGCAATATTCCTATTGCGCGATTTTCTTCTCTGCCCTTCTTTTGCATCAGAGCCAATCAGAATAACTTGAATATTCGGCAAAAGGAATATTGCGCGATATTCCTTTTGCCGAATATTCGAGTTATTCTGATTGGCTCTGATGCAAAAGAAGGGCAGAGTAGCTGATGCGATTCTTTTATGTTGCCGACAATTCGCAATGCGAATTTTCGGCAACATAAAAGAGTCGCATCAGCTACTCGGTCCAGGGTCTCTCTCTAATCATACCAGCAATGCTTTTAGACGTCGATGGAGATCACTAGGATGTGATCTGTTTTAAAAATAAATTAGAAAAAATACGAATATTCGCCATAGCGAATATTCGCCGCAATATTCGAGTTATTCGCGAATACTCGAATATGCAATATTCGTAGCGAATATTCGCAATGCGAATATTCGTGAGCAACACTAGTCCTTATCCTGCCCTCTGTCCTCGTCCTTATCCTGCCCTCTGTCCTAGTCCTTATCCTTCCCTCTGTCCATGTCCTCATCCTGTCTGCCCCTGACTTGAAGATCCATTCCTTTGTACAGACCTGCCACAGCATTGCACCTGCCATTCACTGCACACAATTGCGTAAAAAATTGCCCTAATATTGTGCACATTGTTATAAAAAAAAGCGCAACTCCCACCATTTTATTCTCCAGAGTCTCTGCTTTCAGAAGATATATGATGTTCTTGGGGGTTTCAGTCACTTTATTGCTGTGTGTAAAAACAAAACATAGAATAAAAAAAAAAAAAAAATTGCTCAAGAGGGTAAGTGACTGATCTGTGAGTGTATTAATGAGGAGCTTCTCCTCCTCCCCCTCCAGGTCCATTCAATGTTCTGTTCCATTCTGGGATCGCTCAGTCTCTATGGGTGTAGAAGGTAAATGGAGTTGTGCTCTGCCGATCCTATGGTCCCACGGCACCATCTAGTGGCGGAAGTGTTTAGCGCAGTGATTGTCAGTGGAATAAAGTTGTGTGGTGTTGAAGAGAAGCGGAAGTGTGGGTTGATGATGCCGGTGTCTGGTGTTGTTGTTGTGAATAGTCGGAGGGAAGATGAGTGAGATTGTGGAGAGAACACTGAGCGCTCTGCCCGGCCTCCTCCTACAGGAGCCCCCGCCTGGGGCCGGCTCTAAACTGGGGAGTCTGATCAGGAATATCACCGGGCTCAGCTCCAGACAGGTAATACCGAGCATGGCCGGGAAGGGACAGGAGCTCTGTGTACTGCTGGGTATGGGGGGGGGACTGGCATCATAGGTAGGTGTGCACAGTCTATTGTATTAGGGTGTGAACCCTAAAGGAGAAGTACTTTTATTGTGGCAGAGCTGGTAAAAGGGATATCTTTCCCATCTCCCTGCTGCTAAACAGAGCGATAATGCTTATGCACACTAGTTGATTAGGGTGTTCCCGCCTATGGCTGACAGTGTGTAGATTGGTATGGGGGGCTGCTGGCGGTGCGTGTGCCTGGTATGAGGGGGTGTGTGTGCTGGCGGTGCGTGTGCCTGGTATGAGGGGGTGCGTGTGCTGGCGGTGCGTGTGCCTGGTATGAGGGGGTGTGTGTGCTGGCGGTGCGTGTGCCTGGTATGAGGGGGTGTGTGTGCTGGCGGTGCGTGTGCCTGGTATGAGGGGGTGCGTGTGCTGGCGGTGCGTGTGCCTGGTATGAGGGGGTGTGTGTGCTGGCGGTGCGTGTGCCTGGTATGAGGGGGTTGTGTGCTGGCGGTGCGTGTGCCTGGTATGAGGGGGTGTGTGTGCTGGAGGTGCGTGTGCCTGGTATGAGGGGGTGTGTGTGCTGGTGGTGCGTGTGCCTGGTATGAGGGGGGTGTGTGTGCTGGCGGTGCGTGTGCCTGGTATGAGGGGGGTGTGTGTGCTGGCGGTGCGTGTGCCTGGTATGAGGGGGTGTGTGTGCTGGCGGTGCGTGTGCCTGGTATGAGGGGTGTGTGTGTGCTGGCGGTGCGTGTGCCTGGTATGAGGGCTGGGTGTGTGTGCTGGCGGTGCGTGTGCCTGGTATGAGGGTGTGTGTGTGCTGGCGGTGCGTGTGCCTGGTATGAGGGGGTGTGTGTGCTGGCGGTGCTGGAGGTGTGTGTGTGGCTGGTGTGTGTGCGTGTGCCTGGTATGAGGGGTGTGTGTGTGCGTGTGCTGGCGGTGCGTGTGCCTGGTATGAGGGGGTGTGTGTGTGCTGGCGGTGCGTGTGCCTGGTATGAGGGGGTGTGTGTGTGCGTGTGGCGGTGCGTGTGCCTGGTATGAGGGGGTGTGTGTGCTGGAGGTGCGTGTGCCTGGTATGAGGGGGTGTGTGTGGTGTGCTGTGCGGGGTGTGCGTGTGCCTGGTATGAGGGGGTGTGTGGCGATGCGTGTGCCTGGTATGAGGGGGTGTGTGTGCTGGCGGTGCGTGTGCCTGGTATGAGGGGGTGTGTGTGCTGGCGGTGCGTGTGCCTGGTATGAGGGGGTGTGTGTGCTGGAGGTGCGTGTGCCTGGTATGAGGGGGTGTGTGTGCTGGCGGTGCGTGTGCCTGGTATGAGGGGGTGTGTGTGCTGGCGGTGCGTGTGCCTGGTATGAGGGGGTGTGTGTGCTGGAGGTGCGTGTGCCTGGTATGAGGGGGTGTGTGGCGGTGCGTGTGCCTGGTATGAGGGGGTGTGTGGCTGGAGGTGCGTGTGCCTGGTATGAGGGGGTGTGCTGGCGATGCGTGTGCCTGGTATGAGGGGGTGCGTGTGCTGGCGGTGCGTGTGCCTGGTATGAGGGGGTGCGTGTGTGCTGGCGGTGCGTGTGCCTGGTATGAGGGGGTGTGTGTGCTGGCGGTGCGTGTGCCTGGTATGAGGGGGTGTGTGTGCTGGCGGTGCGTGTGCCTGGTATGAGGGGGTGTGTGTGTGGCGGTGCGTGTGCCTGGTATGAGGGGGTGTGTGTGCTGGCGGTGCGTGTGCCTGGTATGAGGGGGTGTGTGTGCTGGCGGTGCGTGTGCCTGGTATGAGGGGGTGTGTGTGCTGGCGGTGCGTGTGCCTGGTATGAGGGGGTGTGTGTGCTGGCGGTGCGTGTGCCTGGTATGAGGGGGTGTGTGTGCTGGCGGTGCGTGTGCCTGGTATGAGGGGGGGTGTGTGTGCGTGTGCTGGTATGAGGGGGTGTGTGCTGGCGGTGCGTGTGCCTGGTATGAGGGGGTGTGTGGCTGGCGGTGCGTGTGCCTGGTATGAGGGGGTGTGTGGGGCGGGGGTGTGCCTGGTATGAGGGGGGGTGTGCTGGTATGAGGGGGGGGTGCTGGCGGTGCGTGTGCCTGGTATGAGGGGGGGGGGGCTGTCGGCGTGTGTGCCTGGTATGAGGGGGTGTGCTGGTGGCGCGTGTGCCTGGTATAATGGGGGGGTGTACTGTCGGCGCGTGTGCCTGGTATGGGGGGGGGGGGGTGTCGGCGCGTGTGCCTGGTATGGGGGGGGTGCTGTCGGCGCGTGTGCCTGCTATGATGGGGGGGGGGCGTGCTGTCGGCGCGTGTGCCTGATATGATGGGGGGGGGGTGTGCTGTCGGCGCGTGTGCCTGGTATGGGGGGGTGCTGTCTGCGTGTGTGCCTGCTATGATGGGGGGGGGGGGGGGTGCTGTCGGCACGTGTGCCTGGTATGATGGGAGGGGGGCTGTCGGCGTGTGTGCCTGGTATGAGGGGGTGTGCTGGTGGCGCGTGTGCCTGGTATAATGGGGGGGGTTGTACTGTCGGCGTGTGTGCCTGGTATGAGGGGGGGTGCTGTCGGCGCGTGTGCCTGGTATGAGGGGGGGGGTGCTGTCAGCGCGTGTGCCTGGTATGAGGGGGGGGGGCTGTCGGCGCGTGTGCCTGGTATGAGGGGGGGGGTGCTGTCGGCGCGTGTGCCTGCTATGATGAGGGGGGGCTGTCGGCGCGTGTGCCTGGTATGAGGAGGGGGGTGTTGGCGGCGCGTGTGCCTGGTATGATGGGAGGGGGTGTGCTGGGGGCGTGTGTGCCTGGTATGAGGGGGTGTGCTGGGGGCGCGTGTGCCTGGTATGATGATGGGGGGGGGGGGGTGCTGTCGGCGCGTGTGCCTGTGGTATGGGGGAGGGGTTCTGTCGGCGCGTGTGCCTGGTATGGGGGGGGGGGGAGGTGCTGTCGGCGCGTGTGCCTGGTATGAGGGGGGAGTGCTGTCGGCGCGTGTGCCTGGTATGAGGAGGGGGGCTGTCGGCGCGTGTGCCTGGTATGAGGGGGGGGGGGGGGCTGTCGGCGAGTGTGCCTGGTATGAGGGGGGGGGGGGGTGTTGTCGTCGAGTGTGCCTGGTATGATTGTCGGCGAGTGTGCCTGGTGGGGGGGGCGGTCGGCGCGGTGTGTGCCTGGTATGAGGGGGTGTGCTGGTGGCGCACGCGCGTGCCTGGTATGGTATGAGGGGGGTGTGCTGTCGGCGCGTGTGCCTGGTATGAGGGGGGTGTGCTGTCGGCGCGTGTGCCTGGTATGAGGGGGGTGTGCTGTCGGCGCGTGTGCCTGGTATGAGGGGGGTGTGCTGTCGGCGCGTGTGCCTGGTATGAGGGGGGTGTGCTGTCGGCGCGTGTGCCTGGTATGAGGGGGGTGTGCTGTCGGCGCGTGTGCCTGGTATGATGGGGGGGGCGTGCTGTCGGCGCGTGTGCCTGGTATAGGGGGGGGGTGTGCTGTCTGCGCGTGTGCCTGGTATGAGGGGGGGGGGGGGGGTGTTGTCGTCGAGTGTGCCTGGTATGATTGTCGGCGAGTGTGCCTGGTGGGGGGGGCGGTCGGCGCGTGTGCCTGGTATGAGGGGGTGTGCTGGTGGCGCACGCGCGTGCCTGGTATGGTATGAGGGGGGGTGTGCTGTCGGCGCGTGTGCCTGGTATGAGGGGGGTGTGCTGTCGGCGCGTGTGCCTGGTATGAGGGGGGTGTGCTGTCGGCGCGTGTGCCTGGTATGAGGGGGGTGTGCTGTCGGCGCGTGTGCCTGGTATGAGGGGGGTGTGCTGTCGGCGCGTGTGCCTGGTATGATGGGGGGGCGTGCTGTCGGCGCGTGTGCCTGGTATAGGGGGGGGGTGTGCTGTCTGCGCGTGTGCCTGGTATGGGGGGGTGCTGTCTGCGCGTGTGCCTGGTATGAGGGGGGGGGGGGGTGTGTTGTCGTCGAGTGTGCCTGGTATGATTGTCGGCGAGTGTGCCTGGTGGGGGGGGCGGTCGGCGCGTGTGCCTGGTATGAGGGGGGTGTGCTGGTGGCGCACGCGCGTGCCTGGTATGAGGGGGGTGTGCTGTCGGCGCGTGTGCCTGGTATGAGGGGGGTGTGCTGTCGGCGCGTGTGCCTGGTATGAGGGGGGTGTGCTGTCGGCGCGTGTGCCTGGTATGAGGGGGGTGTGCTGTCGGCGCGTGTGCCTGGTATGAGGGGGGTGTGCTGTCGGCGCGTGTGCCTGGTATGAGGGGGGTGTGCTGTCGGCGCGTGTGCCTGGTATGAGGGGGGTGTGCTGTCGGCGCGTGTGCCTGGTATGAGGGGGGTGTGCTGTCGGCGCGTGTGCCTGGTATGAGGGGGGTGTGCTGTCGGCGCGTGTGCCTGGTATGATGGGGGGGGGGGGGGCGTGCTGTCTGCGCGTGTGCCTGGTATGATGGGGGGGGGGTGCTGTCTGCGCGTGTGCCTGGTATGATGGGGGGGGGGGGTACTGTCGGCGCGTGTGCCTGGTATGGGGGGGTGCTGTCTGCGCGTGTGCCTGCTATGATGGGGGGGGGGGGGGCGTGCTGTCGGCGCGTGTGCCTGGTATGATGGGGGGGTGTGCTGTCGGCGCGTGTGCCTGGTATGGGGGGTGCTGTCGGCGCGTGTGCCTGGTATGATGGGGGGGGGGCGTGCTGTCGGCGCGTGTGCCTGGTATGATGGGGGGGGGGTGTGCTGTCGGCGCGTGTGCCTGGTATGGGGGGGTGCTGTCTGCGCGTGTGCCTGCTATGATGGGGGGGGGGGTGCTGTCGGCACGTGTGCCTGGTATGATGGGGGGAGGGGGGCTGTCGACGTGTGTGCCTGGTATGAGGGGGTGTGCTGTCGGCGCGTGTGCCTGGTATGAGGGGGGGGTGTGCTGTCGGCGCGTGTGCCTGGTATGAGGGGGGGGTGTGCTGTCGGCACGTGTGCCTGGTATGAGGGGGGGGGGGGGGTGTCGGCGCGTGTCGGCGCGTGTGCCTGGTATGAAAGGGGGGGGGGTGTCAGCGCGTGTGCCTGGTATGAGGGGGGGGGGGGGCTGTTGGCGCGTGTGCCTGGTATGAGGTGGGGGGGTGTTGGCGCGTGTGCCTGGTATGAGGGGGGGGGGCTGTCGGCTGTCGGCGCGTGTGCCTGGTATGAGGGGGGGGGGTGCTGTCTGCGCGTGTGCCTGCTATGATGGGGGGGGGGGGGGTGCTGTCGGCACGTTTGCCTGGTATGATGGGGGGGTGTGCTGTCGGCGCGTGTGCCTGGTATGGGGGGGTGCTGTCGGCGCGTGTGCCTGCTATGATGGGGGGGGGCGTGCTGTCGGCGCGTGTGCCTGGTATGATGGGGGGGGGGGCCGGGTGTGCTGTCGGCGCGTGTGCCTGCTATGATGGGGGGGGGGGTGTGCTGTCGGCGCGTGTGCCTGCTATGATGGGGGGGGGCGTGCTGTCGGCGCGTGTGCCTGGTATGATGGGGGGGGGTGTGCTGTCGGCGCGTGTGCCTGGTATGGGGGGGTGCTGTCTGCGTGTGTGCCTGCTATGATGGGGGGGGGGGGGGGGGGGTGCTGTCGGCACGTGTGCCTGGTATGATGGGAGGGGGGCTGTCGGCACGTGTGCCTGGTATGATGGGAGGGGGGGAGGGGGGCTGTCGGCGTGTGTGTGCCTGGTATGAGGGGGTGTGCTGTCGGCGCGTGTGCCTGGTATAATGGGGGGGGGGGGGTGCTGTCGGCGCGTGTGCCTGGTATGAGGGGGGGGGGTGTGCTGTCGGCACGTGTGCCTGGTATAAAGGGGGATGGGGGGTGTCGGCGCGTGTGCCTGGTATGAGTGGGGGGGGGGCTGTCGGCGCGTGTGCCTGGTATGGGGGGGGGGGCTGTCGGCGCGTGTGCCTGGTATGAGGGGGGGGGCTGTCGGCGCGTGTGCCTGGTATGAGGGGGGGGGGCACTGTCGGCGCGTGTGCCTGGTATGAGGGGGGGGGCTGTCGGCGCGTGTGCCTGGTATGAGGGGGGGGGGGGGGGGCACTGTCGGCGCGTGTGCCTGGTATGAGGGGGGGGGGGGCTGTCGGCGCGTGTGCCTGGTATGAGGTGGGGGGGTGTCGGCGCGTGTGCCTGGTATGAGGGGGGGGGGCACTGTCGGCGCGTGTGCCTGGTATGAGGGGGGGGGGCTGTCGGCGCGTGTGCCTGGTATGAGGGGGGGCACTGTCGGCGCGTGTGCCTGGTATGAGGGGGGGGGGGGGGGGGCTGTCGGCGCGTGTGCCTGGTATGAGGTGGGGGGGTGTCGGCGCGTGTGCCTGGTATGAGGGGGGGGGGGGGGGGGCTGTCGGCGCGTGTGCCTGGTATGAGGTGGGGGGGGTGTCGGCGCGTGTGCCTGGTATGAGGAGGGGGGCTGTCGGCGCGTGTGCCTGGTATGAGGGGGGGGGGCTGTCGGCGCGTGTGCCTGGTATGAGGGGGGGGTGCTGTCGGCACGTGTGCCTGGTATGAGGGGGGGGTGCTGTCGGCACGTGTGCCTGGTATGAGGGGGGGGCTGTCGGCGCGTGTGCCTGGTATGAGGGGGGGGCTGTCGGCGCGTGTGTGCCTGGTATGAGGGGGGGTGCTGTCGGCACGTGTGCCTGGTATGAGGGGGGGGTGCTGTCGGCACGTGTGCCTGGTATGATGGGAGGGGGTGTGCTGGGGGCGCGTGTGCCTGGTATGAGGTGGTGTGCTGGGGGCGCGTGTGCCTGGTATGATGATGGGGGGGTGCTGTCGGCGTGTGTGCCTGTGGTATGGGGGAGGGGTTCTGTCGGCGCGTGTGCCTGGTATGAGGGGGGGGGGGTTGTCGGCACGTATGCCTGGTATGAGGGGGGGGGTGCTGTCGGCGCGTGTGCCTGGTATGAGGGGGTGTGTGTGCTGGTGGGTATGTGCCTGCTATGGGGGGTGCAGGTGTGGGGTAGAGCTGTACAATTAATCGTTAAATTGTGATCTCGATTCAACCCCCCCTGACGATCTCCAATGCAGTTTGCCGATTCTTTGATATAACAAGCTCACTCAGCTGTCAAAAGAAAATCTGACAATTTCTTAACAGGAAAAATTGTAACTAACACTTCCTTCTTGGATCAAAGGGATAAAGTGTGTGTGAGAAGAAAAAATCTGTGCAGTGTGCCAAGTTAGTTACAATGTTTCAATGTTGTTACAAACTTCCTTCTTAGGCTCCATTCACATCTAGGCGACAAAACGCCTGTCGCGCGGCGCTCGTGCCGCTGGAGGGGAAAAAAATCCCATTGATGTCTATAGAGATGGTTCACATCTCTGAAACGCCGAACGCCTGTCGCCTGAAAAAAAGTCCCGGACCCTTTTTTTCAAGCGACATTGGCGTTCGGCCAAAGACATCAATCGGGATGATTTGTAAGAAAAATAAAAAATGAATCGAAGCGCGGCAAGTAAAGCCGCGTATGCGGCGTTACTTGCCGCATAGATGTGAATGCAGCCTTAGAGCAAACTTCTGTGTGTAAATGCAGGACATTTAACCATTGAAGTACAAATATTTTTCTGCCACTTGTTTTTTAAGTTAAAATCAATATTTTATTTATAGAAAATTATTGGAACCCCCAAACATTATATAAGTGTACACTAGGGAGGTGTTTCCAACTGTGGGGGATGTACTGACGGGGAGTAGAGACCGCTGTTTCTGATTACGAGCAACAGCAGATTTTTTTTCTACTTCCTGACAGAACGGACATTGGAGCCGCCGGCTATGCGCATAAGCTCAGATGGTGGGCACGCGTGCCCTCTATACCCCTTAAAGTGGCCGCCGTACAGCTACAGTTATTCAAGCAGGGAAGGCAACCTTCCGCCATATAACGACGGCGGCTGGTTGGCAAGTAGTTAAAGTGTTTTTTTTTTCTATTTATTTGAACAAAGGGGAGTTGGATTAGAATCCCTGTCATGCTTTTATTGCTGTCTGTGCCCTTATCAGAAAGAGATTAACTTTCCCCATATGTCCTGGTGACCGTCATCACTGAGAGTGGAGGAAAATCACACATTTTGAGTAGTCAGTAGAACAGGAATAGAGGGGGAAATCTTCCCCATGGGGCATAGATGGCAAAGAAAAGCCTGACAGGGCTTATAACTAGGGCTGCAACTAATGATTATTTTTATAATCGATTAGTTGGCGGATTATTGTTTTGATCGCATAATAGCCTTAAAAAAAAAAATGCATTTTTATTTTATTTTTGGCCCAATTTGTTGTTGGGCAAATTACAAAACACAAATTGCAGCAAAAACACATTCCATGCTTTTCTGCAGCTTCTCCATTGAAGTATATTGAACCCAAAAAAAAATAGCACCGTTTTGCAATAATAAGTCCTTCCCTTTCCAAATACGAAACAGCTGAAAAAAAATCATGTATGTGAACGTGTTCCATAGGAAAACATGTAAATGAACTGTAGTGTGTTTCTGCAAAAAACAGAGGTGTGACCCTGGCCTGAGATGTTTCGTAACATAATGGGGTTAAAAAAACTAAAATTGGCCCTTTAGTACAAAAAAAGGATATCGCTATTGTAAATATTACTTTCCTTGTCCCACAGTAAAAAAAATTAACCCCTTACAGTAGCGATTATTTGCTCTTTTTGTACTTTTTTTTAACCCCCATTATGTTACTAAACAAGTACAAAAAGAGCAAATAATCGCTACTGTAAGGGGTTCATTTTTTTTTTTACTGTGGGACAAGGAAAGTAATATTTACAGTAGCAATTAGTTTTTTTGTACTAAAGGGCTAATTTTAGTTTTTGTTTTTTTTAACCCCATTATGTTACTGGCCGATCGATTATGAAAATTGTAATCGATTAATTTCATAATCGATTAGTTTCTGCCCTACTTATAACCCTCCTTATTATATCCAAAATTGGGGGGGGGGGGGGGATTTTGCAGTCAGTTCTGCTTTAACCATTTAACGACCAGCAACGTGTCGCTGGAATTCAGCTGCAGGCATCATCCCGGTATTTTTTTTTTTTAGCGCTAATTGTCGGCTAACTAGCCGCTAGATTGCTTTTACAAGCAGTGGGAGGGGATGCCCCCCTACCGCCTTCCATCTGCTTTCTCTGGCTCTCCTGTCCGCTGGGAAATCCAAGCAGCCAGCTAGCGCTTTCACTAGCTGATCACAGAGGTAAGTGAAGACTGGCATGGCTCTGATCACCTCTATGATAAAGAAAACCAGAAGCAATGAGCACACATCACTTCCCGTTTCCCCGGATGTAAACAACACTGTTTTTAAATAGCCAAAGCATCTGAACACAAATACTAATTGTTACATGTAAATACAAATTGCCAGGAAAGGCCTGGGGGGTCAAGTGGGTTCCCCCTGACTTAATGTCCATGTAGGATATGATAAACTTTGAATGTTCATCCTCCCTGGTTCTCAATTAAATATTTCATTACTAATCTAATGGAAGGTTATGGTCTGTTCCACTCGGCACCTTTTGCCATGATCTGCAACCCAGTCTAGCTGCTGCTTCTTTACAGAAAGCGCAATAAAAACCTGGCAGGAATGCTAACCTTTTTTACCTTCTACTAAACAAAAAGAAAGTCTTGGCTATATGTATCTCACTCCTGCAGTGGCTCGGCGATCCGAGGCCTCTGTGTGACAGCAGTACAGCGAGAACTTTCCTGCACCAGCTGTCGCTTTTTGAAAAGAGTGAAGCTGTGTGGGACTCCGCCCACATGGCTTGTGTCATTCATTTACAGAGTATTGTGAATGAATGAACTACAACTACCAACATCCTTTGCAGCTGTCGGCTTGTTGTTCTGAATGAATTGCCATTGCGCTGTTCAATTATGTGGTAGTTTTCTGATTCTTCCTGTCAGTGTGGCTGTATGATGTGCAGATGGACAGGTCACACTGACAGTCTGCAGGAGGCCTGCATGGAACCAGCCATCTGCTGATCGCTGATGCAATGCTTTCCAGGCACCTAAAAAAACAAAAAATTGTAATTGAAAATTTTTTTTTTTATCTGCAAAAAATGGGACACAGCATCGGTCTCCTCTGATCCTCGACGATCAGTGATGTCACACGTCCAGCCCCGCCCCCCTACAGTAAGAAACACAAAATAGGACAAACTTAACCCCTTTAGCGCCCCTTAGTGGTTAACCCCTTAACTGCCATTGTAATTTTTACAGTAATCAGTGCATTTTTTTTATAGCACTTTTCGCTGTGAAAATGACAATGGTCCCAAAAATGTGTCAAGTGTCCGATGTGTCGCCATAATGTCGCAGTTACAGTAAAAAAAACGCTGATCGCTGCCATTACTAGTAAAAAAAAAAAAAAAAAATATTAATAAAAATACCATAAAGCTATCCCCTGTTTTGTAAACGCTATAACTTGCGCAAACCAATCAATAAACGCTTATTGCGATTTTTATTTTTTATACCAAAAATAGGTAGAAGGATACGTATCGGCCTAAACTGAGGGAAAAAAAAGATTATATATATATATATTATATATATATATATATATATATATATATATATATATAATTTTTTTTTTTTAGGGGATATTTATTATAGCAAAAAGTTAAAAATATAGCATGCTTTTTTTTTTTTATTGTTGCTCTATTTTTGTTTATAGTGCAAAAAATAAAAAACACAGAGGTGATCAAATACCACCAAAAGTTGTTGGGAGCCACGTCGCTCGACCGCGCAATTGTCAGTTAAAGCGACGCAGTGCCAAATCACAAAAAGGGGCCTGGTCCTTTACCTGCATAATGATCTGGGTTTTAAGCAGTTAAACATGTGTTTCTGTATTCTTTATTTCTGTGATCATGTTCTTTTAGGAACATCTGAAATACCAATTCGTTTTTGCTATGTTCTCTGTAGTATTATCTGGCTCCTCTCTAGTGGTTTTGAAATTGGGAGTGATCTTTAGCCTTTCCTTATTACAAGAATCTAAAAATAACAGGCTCTAAAACGGAGGAAGATAAAAAAAAAATGAATAATGCAGAAACAAAACACAAAGACTATTTTACAGAAGGCAGAATCAAAAACTTGATGCAGAGCAATTTAGGTTTGTGGAAAACTATTTTATTAGCCGCCTTTTCCCATCTCTTACCACCAGATGGAGCCAAAGGTATGATTTTAAAAGCACTAAAGACTAATGGCGTGTACACACGATCATTTTTCAGGTTGTAAAAAACGTTTTCAGGCTCTAGAAAAAACTAAGTTTTTTAACTTAATCATTAAAACATTGCCCACACACGATCGTGAAAAAAAAAAAATGCTCTAGCAAAGCGGGGTGACGTACAACATGTATGACGGCACTATAAAGGGGTAGTTCCATTCGGATGGCGCCACCCTTTGGGCTGCTTTAGCTAATTACGTGTTAGTAAAAGACGATTTGGGCGTTTCTGTCTGTTACAGCGTGATGAATGTGCTTACTCCATTACGAACGCTAGTTTTACCAGAACGAGTGCTCCCGTCTCATAACTTGCTTCTGAGCATGTGCGGATTTTTCACATTAAAGCCCACACATGACCATTTTTACAACCCGAAAAAACGACAATGTTGAAAACGTTGTGAAAAAATAGAGCATGTTGGAATTTTTATTTATTTTTGTCATTTTTTAGAACCTGAAAAATGCTGTGAAGCCCACACACGATCATTTAAAATGACATTTTTAAAAAACTACGTTTTTTACAACCCGAAAAATGATTGTGTGTACGCGGCATAACAATGGGCACTGACAAGAAAACTCCTTGTACTGCATGTGCTCACCTACAACTGCGTCTGAACATACTTCTTATTTTTTTTTTATTATGTCCCTGGCATAAAGATTATAATTGAGGAACTACAAAGCTATGATTTGGCCACATTGTGAAAAAAAAAATTGATATCCTGTTTGAATGATTTTATATGCAGAGTGAATGTTCTGTTAGCATGAAATGGTGAGATTAGATTTGTTCCTGTACAGACAGGAGAGGAATGGCATGTAGTGTCTCTAGGTAGCTAAATACCTTTAAAAGATAAGGATACAACAAGCTGTAGAGACATTGGCAAGTAAATCAGCTGACTGCATAAAATTGCCAAGATGGTACCTCCTAGCGGGTAAAGTTGTACACCAGGGGTCTCCAAACTTTCTAACAGGCTTTGGGGGGGCCGGACTGTGTCCACTGGGAGTAAACAATGCCCTGTCTTTGGTGTCAGTTGTAGGAATAGTGTCTCGTTGATGTCAATTGAATAAATTCTGCCCCATCATTGGTGTCAACAAAAGGAATTATGCCCCATTCTTGGTAAAAATTGAAGAAATTTGGGGAGGGATAGTGCCCCATTCTTGGTGTCAGTGGCTGGAGTAGTGCCACCAGGGCCAGTTAAAGACAATGTAAGATCCGCAGTTTAGAGACTGCTATACACTCTGAGGTTGTGTAAATTCAAAATGCTTTTGTATGAGATGTACATCTAAAGTTTTGGTTTTACTCGCATTTTATTGCGCTAGAACAGGGATCTCCAAACTACGGCCCTCCAGCTGCTGTGAAACTACACTTCCCATGAGGCATTGTAAAACTCTGACATTCGTAGACATGAATAGGCATGATGGGAATTGTAGTTCCTGAACACCTGGAGAAAGAAAAAAAGGAAGAGGGTGCCAATGGGTTAAACGACAGATAGCTTTAATTGGTTTTTAAATCCAAGCATCCACTTACATATAAAAGGTTGAAAGTCCAGTATGTAGATCCTGTGTACAAGTCTTTATTGTGGCGTCCTTCCGCGCTGGTTATTGGCTGAGAGTGCTCACAAGCCTTTCTCAAGCATGGATGCTTGAGAAAGGAGCGCGCCTATTCGCCCACAGGCGCAAGCTCCGAAACGTTGTCGCAACCCAGTGACGTCACCGCGACTCAGCTGCGCTCCAGGCATCGCTCTCAGTCAGTCCCTCCATGCTAGCCGGTTTACCGACGATCTGGGCAGACGGACACCGTAAGGCTTGTGAGCACTCTCAGCCAACAACCAGCGCGGAAGGACGCCACAATAAAGACTTGTACACAGGATCTACATACTGGACTTTTAACCTTTTATATGTAAGTGGATGCTTCGATCTAAAAACCAATTAAAGCTATCTGTCGTTTAACCCATTGGCGCCCTCTTCCTTTTTTTCTTTTTATATATCCTGGAGTCTGGGCTTTTGTCTCCCCCATCTGTGAAGGCCTGCCTTGGGACAACGACCAGGACCATCAGCTTTAAACAGAATCAGCATTCTCCCCTCCATGTCTCCACTTTTCATCTACAGGTCCTTTTTATTCTCACATACATAACTTTTTAATAATTTGTCTTTATGAAGGACTTTCTAAAAAAAATAGCGGACTTTCTAGCTGCTACATACTACTGATTGTTTTTGCGCCACTATTTGTATTTCCTGAACACCTGGAGGGCCGTAGTTTGGAGACTCCTGCGCTAGAAAGTAGCCTGACCAATCATTAATATATTGCAGGTGATTTCATGTGCTGGATAATGATGCAGTCTTGAAACATATACACATTTAAAGCACAGGTCTACCCAATTTTTTTTTCTAAAGCCTGCAGCTACAAATACTGCAGCTGCTGACTTTTAAAAAAAATGGACACTTACCTGTCCAGCGCGCCCGCGATGTCGGCAGCCAAGGCTGAACAATCACTCGTCTCTCAGCTGCCATCCTTGGTGAGGGAATCAGGAAGTGAAGCGTTGTGGCTTTACTGCCCGGTTCCCTACTGCGCATGCAGCGCACCATCACTGGTCCCCGCTGTCTCCTGGGACCAGTGTGCTTCCCAGAAGACAGCGGGGGGGGGGGGGGGGGGGGTGATGCGAAGGGGCATGCCATGAAGGGCTGTGACTCCTGTGGGAGTCTATTCCTGGAAGTGGGTGTAAATACCTGTATTATACAGGTATCTGCACCCCCCCTCCCCCTAAGAGGTACCAAATGTTACACCGGTGGGGGGGGAGGGTTCCGGAAAGGCGGAGGTTCACTTTTTGTGTGGACCTCTGCTTTAAGGCTTTGTGCACACTGGACATTTTTGGCTGTATACATTTTTATTTTTTTCTACAGTCATTAGACTCTCCATCATGTTATATTATCCTAAGTGTCCAAGCCCAAATGGGCTGTTTTCAGCAGTTTTGGGTAGTGGCGTTTTTGAGCAGTAAAAAAACCCCAAACTAGTGGATTCTCAGAGATGTTTTTCAGCTGTAAAAACGCTCTAACGCCGATAAACATTGATAAACGCTCAAAAACTTGGCTGCCCAGCATTTTTTGGACATTTTTGATCCACTGAAAACACGAAAAAACAATTAACGGTGAAAAAACTCACTGCAAAGCTACTGGCGTTTTTATAACGTTATTTTAATGTCCAGTGTGCATGAGGCTTAAGAACTTTTTCATGGAGGATTCCTCCACATTTAAAGTGGATGTAAAGCCACTCTCATCCTTTCTAAACTCCTCCCATAGTGCTGATCTATAAGGATATAGATGCCTCCTGCATGTATCCTCACCTGTCAAATGTCTCCCCTCTGTCTGTTATGAGACCTGAAAAACTGCAGATTCTGTGGGTGGGTTTGTTGTCTGGAGCTTTGTGGGTGGAGTCGTGATGTCAGTAGACTCCCCGCCCTCCTCTCCACTCCCCTTGTCAACATGCATTTTTTTCCTGTGTATACACTGAGTTCTACTATGATCCCTAGCATTCAGTCAAAATCCAGAAAAGTAACCACATGACGTTAGAAAAGGGGTGTTTCAGGCTAGTGCATGAGATATGTAAATAACCTGTTGCTCACAGCAAGGGGGAAGAACGGACAAGTTTTCTCCTGTTTGTCCGTTTATCTCACTGACAATAAAAGAGGATTGCTCAGAGCTGGATTAACTTTGTGGAAAGACTGGGCACAGATGCTAGGAAATCTTATACTCTACATTGTGACATCATAAATAAAAAATAAATGTTTGGGTTTACATGCACTTTTCTGATACGGGATGCAGATCGCAGCAGCAGGGGGCCTGCTGTGTCCCTGTTCTCCATTTCAGGGTTGGATCAGGTCCGAATTTTTGCCTCAATTCGGCCCTCAAACAGAGCCAAAGACGCACAGAACTCCTGTGCAAGCCATTCCACAGCCGCCAAGTAGCGTAGGCTTCATGGAGAGCCGGTCACAATCTCCTGTCATGCAAATTGGATGCAGGGAAAACCTCATGCAATTCGCACCAGTGTGAACCAAGACTAATTGTAGTTAATTGTGGTATTATTAATCGGCTTTGTCTTTTTGTTTTTTCAGGAAGAAGAAAAACTAATCCAACAAGAACTTACCAGTTTAAGATTAATGGTTTCTTCTCCAAATACAACATTGGTGGGTTAGTCTTACTGTTTGTAGAATAAGATTTTTGTGTTACATTTTACAACTGCCTTGCCTTTAAGTGGAACTCTCGACAAAACTTTCTTTGTTTTTAAAGTTGTTGTAAACCCTTGCCTATTCTCAATGATGTGACTGGACTCAGGTGACACACCGGGGGGAAACAAATTCTCCTATATAAGTTATACCTTTTTATCTGCATTCATCTTTTCTCTGGATAAACTCAAAGTGCAGAGTTGATAACGTTTGTCACAGGTCATAAAAAGGGGGCAGAGAGCTGAAGTTAGTTTTAGAGCTCAATTAGGCTTGCTCTGACAGATGATTGGAGGGAAAAGAGACACTCCCCTCCACACAGCTCACATGAACAGAGCTGAGGTTATCAATCGGCTGGAGATCGATCCCCTTTCTTTTTTTTTTTTTCTTTTTGTGTCAGGAAAACTTGTCTGAAGTGATTCATGCTGATAACAGAGGAATGAGGCAGAAGACAGAAATGACACCTACCGCTCTGCACTGAGACAAGTACACAGTATGGAGGGATACGATTTGTTCTAATTTCATGTCTGAGGTTTACAACCACTTTAAAGAAGAGTTTGAATTTCCTCTGTGTACCTGTAAGGGATTGTTTCCCTTCTTCTCTGTGACAGGGACAGCGACCACGTGGAAGGGAAAGTGGGGACACCTTCACGTTGAAGACACTGTGCAGCCTCTGTACTATTAACGACTTGGACAGTGAAAGCTTGTGGGGACACAATGCAGTCTTTTTCAATAAAGTTTTCTATTTCAAATGAAAAAATAATTAATAAGACTGGTTGAAAATGTTCTATAGTTGTCAGGGGTGTTATAGCATATTGAATATTTTTATTTATTTTTTGTCATTGAAGGCAGGTTCACACAGAATGCAGTGCAGGGAACACTCATTCTGTGTGCTTTTCCTGGTGAACATGCTGCCCTTGTGAGCTTCTTATGATTGTCAATGTTTTGTTAATGGCACCCCAACCGCTGATTGTTGCCATTAAGTATTGGAGTTTTTACTGGCAACCCCCATATTTCTCTCGAGTTTCATCAAAGTGGAACGCCATTAAAAATGTTTTTTTGAAAGTTTAAATAAAATAAATACTAACATTTTATTTCATTTCTGGCCCTAGGAGTAAATAGTGTTATTTTATGTGTCCATGCACACTATAGTAAGCTAGAACTGCATTTTTTCGGAGTGATTTGCCAGCAGAAAAAATGCTGATGGCTCTTAGACAGCCGAATCTAAACAAAATAAAATTGGCAGCAATAAAAATTGAGAGAATTTTTATTTATTAAAAAAAATGTTTTTAGCTACTTGCTGACCGGCTCACGCTGATGTTTAAGCAGACTGGCATTCCTGAGCAAACCGACTTACCTGTATGGGTCTGCAAAAGCAGGATAGCGGGGGTGCATTCCGGGGGACTCCGTGCATTCCGTGGCCCGCAATCACAGCGAGGCAGAACAGGGAACAATGCATTTCCACGTTCTGTAATGATGCCACTGGACCTGGTCCCAAAAAAGAGTAATTTGGGGTCAGATTTGTCTGTCGCAGTACCCCCCAAAAAACGTAGATTGCCACCATTACCAATAAAAAAAAAAAAAAATAAGTCTCTAAATCTATCCCGTAGTTTGTAGAATGAATGAGTGACTTGTATAGCGCTACACATGCAAACTAAATCGCCTCTAGGCACTTTTTGCAGCCAGTGTCTTCCAGTGTCTTCATTAACCCTGTAGGATCTCGACATGCTTGGGACATAGTCGTACACACATATGTACTGGGCCAATTTGGACAGGATCCAGTTAACCTACCAGCATGTCTATGGAGTGTGGAAGGAAAACGGAGCACCCGGAGGAAACCCACACAGACACAGGGAGAACATGCAAACTCCAGGCAGATGGTGTTGTGGTCGGTATCCGAACCAACGACCCTTTTGCTGCTAGACCACTGCACCACTGTGCTGCCCCCTAGACACGATAACTTTTGCGCAAACCAATCAATATACGCCTATTGTGATATATTTTTGGTGGAAAAAATATAGAAGAATATATATCGGCCTAAACTGATGAATACATTTTAGATTTTTATTTTTTTGGATATGTAATATAGCAGAAAGTAACTTTTTCTTATTTTATTTTTTAAATTGTCGCCTTTTTTTTTTTTGTAAATGGGGCAAAAAAAATTAACTGCAGGGGGGTGAACTATGGATTTGGATTGGGGGGTAAACAATTATTATTATTGTTGTTATTGTTTTTTATTTTTTTTATTTATAAAACCGATCTAATAAAGAAATTGAAAAAATCACATTTCTTCTTTAAATTTAGGCCAATATTTTTTCTGCTACATATTTTTGATAAGATAAATGTTAACTTTTGTGCAAACCAATCAGTATACAACTACAAACTGAGCGATGGCTGAACTTGCATCGCACAGACCTTGCATATGATCGGCACAGCAATGTGGGTGTGAATTGCATGCGATGTCTGTGCTTGCATATATTTGATCCCAGGCTTACTGATACTGTGATCTGCTTTGTTTACATAGGCAGATCATAGTTCTGTGTCTCTGCCTAACGATCGGCAGGTCCTTGCGTACCCTTCACTCGCTGATCGCATTAGCTCCCCCTGCCCCGAAGTGTCGGATCTTGTGTATGTATACATGTCCGGTCTGGTGCACAGGTGCCGCCTTGTAGCAGTAAAACCAGACAGCTATTTACTGGTTAAGGACGCCGGTGGCTGCCTGCTCCTTAACAATAATGCTACCACTCCAAAATACTTTTGAAAATGCTGCAAAAACACTGGCAAAAAGTGTTTTATCCACCCCCCCCCCTTTTTTTTTTTTTTTTTTTGTTTTCCGGTTTTTGAGCATGCACTGTGAATGGAGCCCTAAACAAATATAACGGGGATGTAAAACAAACAGACATTGTGCTCCCCACAGAAATTAAAATCCTCATCATGAACAATTATACTTACTAAAACATTGTTCATACCTTGGCCATAAACAAATGCCTTTGTGACTATTCCCTTGAAATGTTATCTACAGAGTTTCTGAACAATTTGCAAATGAGTCATGTAATGGAATATGAAAGAGGGTGCCAAATGAGCGGTTATTACAGGGAATCTTTTTATATTTCATTGTTAGATGTCTAAGATCTGGTTGTTAAAAAGCAGAGAAGGATGTGTTTCTACCCTTGGCAAAGGTCCTCTGCTGCAATGAGTCATCCCATTAATGATCTTTGTACGTTTTCTGTGGATACACCGGTTCTAATCACTGGCCTCTGTTTCCTTTATAGAGACAAATGAAGGAGTGTATGGTCAGGCTCATTTACTGTGAAATGCTGGGCTATGAAGCTTCCTTTGGCTATATACACGCCATTAAGTTGGCACAACAAGGAAATCTGCTTGAAAAACGAGTTGGTATGTATCCTCTTCAGACTGGAGTAAGGAAAAGTATATGGCTTGTCTCATTCATCAATACAAGTCAAATGCTTGCTTTAATTATGGTATCTGTACTGAACAAATGACTCTTGGATTCTGTTATATTACTAATGTCAACACCTTTTCCCCCTCCAGCTATATACATGACATTGTGTAAATTATTAGCCACCGCTTGTTTTGGCAATTGCTTGGAGCCAAGACAAACCAATTTTCAAGCAGCCGTCACCTAGGTATGTTGGACAGCTGTGGGTGAGGAGGGTGGGCATCCTGTCAGCACTCGTAGCTAAGCTTACAAAATATGTAGGAACGTGGCACAAAGTACTACATGTACATTGTCCCTTAGTGGACAGAACAGTGAGGGAATTGTTAATTCCAACCCAGGCCAATTCTTGCATTCCTCTCCTACAAGTAAAAATCATATTATCTTTGATAAAATATAAATGCTGGGTAAATACCAAGCGTGTCACGTTTTGAAAATTGCATACACCCGGCAAACTATGGTGCCAGGAAAAAAATCTCCATAGGCAATGCTTTAAAAGCCTTTGCAGGTTACCCGTTCTGAGTTACACAGACAGTCTGGTGCTAGAATTATTTCCCTCGCTATAATGTTCATGGTCAGTGTGGTGTGAACACTGTTTACATACGCATGCACATTTTTAATTTAAAAAAAAAAAAAATTTATCGCTTGTAATAGCATGGCAGCGACAGATTCTCTTTATTGAGACATGTGGGGTCTATTGCACTCCAGATCTCTCCTCTACCCTTAAAAGTACCTTATCAAACTGAGATCGGTTTGATCAGATGCTTTCACAAGCTAATAATTCTTTACATCCTGGCAAAATTCGGTGAGAAACTCCTCATCACTTCCAGTTTGCCAAGAAATGCCAAAAATATATTTTTCCTAGGATTTTATTGTATAAAAGGTCATATTCTTTGTTACAAATATCCAATAAACCAAAACAAGACCGGGCTATCGCATATATTCCGAAATCCACAGTAACCTATTTCTTCATGCTGGAGTACAAACTACAGCTGTAACACAACTCTACACAATGGAAAACCAGAATCTCAATGCGTATTGTGAAACGAAGTTCGCTTCATCAAAAGTTTGATATTGCTGGTAGCGTTTCACAAGTCAATATCGCAGTCAAAACAATCAAAATCAACCTGAATGGGGGCTGTGGGAAAAGAGGGAAGTGGCCCAGGTAAGCAACTGCAGAGAAACTAGCAAAAAAAGCTAGGGTGCAGGTACACCTTGTTTGGTACAAAGTGCCTGGGTACACAGCCAAAGTGATGCCCTTGATCGTGCCGATTGCTATTGGATAACATGCAAGCTGCCACTGCTGACCTTTTCTTTAGGAAAATGATGGCTATCATTCTGACTCTCTTGCTTTTGGTATATCGAGTCCTAACCCAGAATAATCATGCAGATAAGGACTTCTGACTATTCTCTGAATTACTTTTCACAACATTTAGAACCGGATGGTTGGCATAACTGCCAGGCAACTGTCATTTTTGAAAGAAGGCCAGGATTGGCAGCTCCTGTATTTCTCCCATGGCAAACTTTAAGTACAGATTTTTATTTAAATGTCATTGTGATTGTCTGAACTTTGTGTTGTGTATGTGACATCTGATGTTTTTTCCTTTTTGACAATAAACTCCCCATATAATTGTATGTCTTTATATTTTTCAGGATATCTTGCAGTGTCACTGTTCCTTCATGAGAACCATGAGTTGCTGCTCTTGTTAGTAAATACAGTGCTAAAGGTAACGTCCCAACATGGATACATGATCCACTGACATTTGCTTCATATGTATTCAAGTCTGTGATTATTATTTATTTTTTTGATTCAAGACGTAAATGTTATTGAAAATAGTGCAATAACATGACATGGTACATAACATGGACTAAAATGATGACAGAGTACAAAGTAGCTTCATATTACTTGCACTTGCTTTGGAAGTCTAGAATAACAGTAGCAGAAATTGCATAATTGGTAATTTTAGGAGTATGAATAGCAAATGAAGGGGGGAAGAGGGGGTGGGGAAAGGACCCCAACTGAGGAAGTGGGCAACCGGTAGCATAGTTGGCTGGGTTAGAACATACCATCAACAGAATTTAACACACCATGACATTGAGTAGACTGCTGTTGCCTGTGTAGGGTCTCGGTGTTGTAGGTTATTCTGATGCAAGATGTACATTTTGAACTCGGGTATTGGATTGCGTAAGCCACCTATTCCATATTTTGTGATACTTGGAGGGACATCCTCTATGAAGGTGAACTAACTTTTTGTAAGGAAGTGTGGAGTTAACATCTATCAACCAGGCTTTAAGAGTAGGAGGGGATGCCTGCACCCAAGAATGTGCAATACATTTTCTGGCACTGAAAAGGGTCTCGTGAAGATACGTAGTTAGAAACGTATCTATGTCAGGTAGAAGGCCAAGGGAGGCAAGGTTTGGGGTCTAGTTGGAGAGGTCCGGTCATGTATCAATTGTATGATTTGTAAACGATGATTTGTAGCCTGTATAGCGGGCAGGTGATGGAACGTGCCTGATGCAGCAGTACATTGGTAGCATAATGGGCTGCGATCTGGACAGTATTTAGACACCGGAGTGGAGTAAGGCATGCCCTATGAATACCATATAGTTGTGTAAGGCGGCCGGGGACCTTGGGGGAAACCAGTTTGAGTCATCTATTGCCTCGTTTCCACTGAGCGGATCGGTTCGGTACGGTATGCTATTTTGGGTGTTTCCATTATGAAAGCGTGCCGTAAAACCGAACCGTACCGCACCAGCAAGGGTCCTGCTTCAGATGAGGGACCAGAGAGAGTGGAACGGTTCGGTTAGGGCGGACCTACAAATGCATCTCACTGATTGGTGAATACGCTAGGAATTTCTTCTAAACCCCGAATGGTCCCTCACGGTCCGATTTGCAGTGGAAACACTCACGCGATTAGACCGGTCCCATACGAACCGCTCCAAAATGTCTGACCTGAACCGATCCGTGCAGTGGAAACGAGGCATAAGACTCTTGCATCTGCCTCCCAGCGAGACTTTACCCTATAGGCCATGCGGGTGGTAGGGAAGTGCTGGTTTTGGAGAGTTTTGAGAATTGATTATGGTGGCTGAATAGAATTTGAAGGATAATGCCCATGAATATCTAGCCTCAGTGACTGTTTTATATATCTAACCTAAGTCTTCTGTTCTAATTTCCTCTTCATGTGCTCTCTTAGGACTTGCAGAGCACCAATCTGGTGGAGGTGTGTATGGCTTTGACTGTGGTGAGTCAGATATTTCCTCGGGAGATGATTCCAGCTGCTTTGCCACTCATAGAGGACAAGCTGCAACATTCTAAGTAAGCCAAACATGATTTGTGGAGCATTGGTCCTAGGTAGGGTTGTCGCGATACCGAGTATTTGCGGGAGTATTTGTACTCGCGCAAATGCTCCCGATGCTTCTGCCAATACTTTTTTTTGTATTTATCAACATGTTCTGTGAAAATTCTTTGAGTTTTTTACTACTGCGTGACAAGCAAATAAAAACGTTTTATTAATTTTTACTCATTTTTATTCTTTTATAATGTCTTGAGTTAGAGTTCTTCATAATTCTAAAGAAAATATCCTTAGTCTGTATTGTGGTTTGAAAACTGTCACATGACATTTAAAAAAAGTATCGGTATTGGCGAGTACATGAAAAAAAGTATCGGTACTTGTACTCGGTCCTAAAAAAGTGGTATCGGGACAACCCTAGTCCTAGGATGTAATGTGTGTTTTTGTAAAGTGGTCGTGAATGTTTTTGTTTGTTGCATTTAAGCCTTGGATGCAAGAAATATAACTTTGCGTTTTGATCCTTGTTAACCTGAGATTGTACCACATATTTCTCATAACATGTTTCTCTCATGTTTCATAGGTTCTTGCTAAGTCATATATAATCAAATCAGCCATTCAACGTATATATAAAAGCAAGCATTGCAAAAATGTTAACTAGCTCTAGTGCAGCCGTGCTTCACCAGGGTTCTGTGGAATCATAGGGTTACCCCAAAGGTTGCTAGGAGTTCCTTGTGCAGTGAACATCTGACAACAATGATCCCTTTTTTAGCTATCTATAAAAAAGGAGATTCTTCCCAATGACCACAAATATAAGGAGCATTATTACCATTGACCATTCTTGTACTTTGAGTTGTAGGTATAGTAATTATTAGCAGGGGTTTCCTGAGTCTAAATGGATAATTCAAGGGTTTCCTGTTTTAAAAAGTTTGAGAGACTGTAGCTTGGGGCAACACTATATTCACAATACCCAGTGCCTTTATTTTGGTAGAAACGTATGTGTGGCACAGATGTTGTGATACGATTTTAGTGGGAGAAGCTATGTATCTGTCCTTGAAGCAGCTTCATAAATATATAGAAATGGCAAACAAGTTGAATGTATGGAAGTAACAATCATATCATGTAACCTGTAAAGTGGTTGTAAACCCTCACATATACTCAGTGAAGTGACTGGCCGCAGGTGATACACAAAGATGAAATCGATCCTCCTACAGAAGTTGTAGCTTTTTATTTACAGCTGCCTTTCCCCTACATCCATTCAAAGTGCAGAATTTACACAGGATCTCTCGGTTTGAAAAATAGGAGGTGGAGAGCTGAAGTTAAATCGGTGAGGAGAGCTCTGAGAGCTGATTGGAGGGAAGGGACAAACTCCCCTTCATACAGCACTCTGGAACAGAGCAGAGGCTGTCAATCAGACTGCGCCCTCTCCTGTCACCATTTTTCTCTTGGTGTCAGGAAAACTGGTCAGAAGTGACTCGTGCAGATAAGCAGAGGAGGGAAGCAGCAGAGAGAAATCACACTTGGTGGTCTTAATTGAGACAAGTACACACGTTGGAGGGATATGTTTTGTTCGTATTTCATGTCTGAGGTTTACGACCACTTTAAGAAAAACAAACTAGCAGATCCAGTGGGACAAATAAAGCAAAATAATTCAGAAACCCTGAGTGACCAATCAGAAAGTACTGACACACCTAATGGATGGATTTTTCCTGATTTGTTCTGGTCACTGCATTTTGCAGTTAGTGCTCCTGCCATTTTTGTGTAACCTTTTTGATCTGGCTTAAATGGAGAGACACTCGCTCCACGCTAGACCATATTTTTAAAATTTCATCTTGGGGTCACCATTTCTGTGATTGTTGTCCTAAAATCTTATACCAGCTATTTGAGTTTCCAGTATCCCAACTGCTCTGCCTGTAAGTCAGTATGTGTATGTGAAATCAATCCCCCCCCCCCCCCCATTTCCTGGGGACAGGAAAGGATGTACAGAAGTGAGTGGCATCTGTTGTACTCATAGGCTAACCTGGTTGTATCGCTGGTTCATACCGCAAAAAAGGCACTCCAGATCTGATCTGGATGCGTTTCTGCATGCACATTTTTGGTGCGTTCCGATGCATTCCAAATGCGTCTTTTTTTTTTTTTTTTTTTTTTTTATTATGCTTTATTTTTTTTATTTTTTATTATGCTTTATTTTTTATTATGCTTTTTACGGAACAGTCCAGTGCAGGAAAAATGCAACATGTTCATGCCCTGGAACCATTTGACAAAGCAGCCAAGTTGAACCCAACTATATATTTTGCTTGTTAATATGCTTTATATTCTTGGTAGCAAGATGTCAAGTTTAATTCTAGATTTTGAAGTTGGTGATTAATGAAAATATTATGCAAAGCTGTAATGTGAGATAGAGGTGTGAATTGCATCAAGTAATATCTAGCTTTAAGTGTTTAATTTATCCTGCTGAGTAGAATAGCTGTGTGTGTGTTTGTTTTTTTACATTATTGGTACAATTTTCTTTTCATAGACTAAAGTTATGCAAAGTAGATAAATATTAGAAGATACAGAGGGAGAACTTGGTGTTTTATTTATTACAGGTACTTTGTATAGCGCCATCAATTTACGCAGTGCTTTTACGTGTATATTGTGCGTTCACATCAGTCCCTGCCTTCAAGGAGCCTAGAGGCTAAAGTTCTAACTCGTTTCAAACATTTTTATTTATACTACAAACGTTTCAAATATTTGTAGTATAAACAAAAAAAAATCTGAGAAACACGGCTTATCAATACCTTTTTAAACAGAAAAGTGATATTTCCATAAACCTATACAATTCCATGTTTAATTCAAGAAATATATTGTTAGAATAAAGAGAACATGTAAGCTAAAATGTATTCTCTAGGTGATATAAAATATTAAGTTTATATCTGGAGGAGACTAGGTTTTTCCCATAAGGAAAAGTCTCTAAGGCCATGTACACACGATCAGACCAAACCGATGAGACTGGTCCGACGGACCGTTTTCATCGGACCACCGCTGAAGTGGTCTGATGTGTGTACACACCATCGGTCCAAAATCCCATCGGGCCAGAACGTGGTGGCGTAGAACACGACGTGCTGAAAAAACAAAGTTCAATGCTTCCAAGCATGTGTCGACTTGATTCTGAGCATGCACAGGTTTTTGGTCCGATGCTTTTGTGTACTAACCATTGTTTTGGTCCGACGGACAGGTGTCCATCGGACAGATTTTAAAGCAAGTTTTAAAACTTTGGTCCGATGGACAACGGTCCGATGGGCCGTACACACGATCAATTTGGTCCGATGAAACTGGTCTTCAGGCCAGTTTCATCGGAACCGGTCTGATCGTGTGTACGCGGCCTTACTCGCATTCATACATGCACATACTAGGGCAAATTTAGATAGAAGCCAATTAGCTTCCCGCGATGCAGCGGGCACTCCTGCTAACGCCGCTTAAAGCGACCGATGTACAGCTACGATGGTTCGCCCAGCGGAGCCAACCTGCTGCAGTGTGTGTGTGTGTGTGTGTGTTGTGTGTTTGTTTTTTTTTTGTTTTCATGGCAATCATTTAAATATGTGCAACTTAAAGTCACAGCGGCTTTAAAAAGATTCCTGCACTACTTTGGTCTGACTTTCATGCGACTTGGGTGCCATAGACTGCAGTGTAAACTCTCAAAAGTCGCACCTAAATGTTATACATGCGACAGTTGTGCAACAGTTGTCCATTATCATTAGTCGGTCACACCCATCCAAAGTTGGTGCACCAACGTTTCACGATTTTGGAGTTGCACAAGTGTGAATTGAGCCTAAAGTAAGTTTTACCCTTATGGAAGTGAACACACCACTTTAATAAAATGGTTAGGATTCTATCGCAGCCAGAGAGGTGTAACATTATTGTACCATTTTACACTCCACTCCAATACGGTGATCAACTGAGTTCATTCTGGCCACGATACAATAATACTACGATATTTGGAGACAGGGTAGTCACATGAGGGGGGGGGGGGGCGAGTGGGGCAATCACTATGGCTGCTGGATTGAGCTGCTGTTCATTCTATCAACTGAAATCTACTACAATGTAAATTATATAACATAACATATCATTTATATCCTCCTAGCATCATATACAGTGCAGAAAATAAGTATTTGAACACCCTGCTATTTTGCAAGTTCTCCCACTTGGAAATCATGGAGGGTTCTGAAATTGTCATCGTAGGTGCATGTCCACTGTGAGAGACATAATCAAAAAAAAAAATCCAGAAATCACAATGTATGATTTTTTTTTTTAACTATTTATTTGTATGATACAGCTGCAAATAAGTATTTGAACACCTGAGAAAATCAATGTTAATATTTGGTACAGTAGCCTTTGTTTGCAATTACAGAGGTCAAACATTTCTTGTAGTTTTTCACCAGGTTTGCACACACTGGAGGAGGGATTTTGGCCCACTCCTCCACACAGATCTTCTCTAGATCAGTCAGGTTTCTGGGCTGTCGCTGAGAAACACAGAGTTTGAGCTCCCTCCAAAGATTCTCTATTGGGTTTAGGTCTGGAGACTGGCTAGGCCACGCCAGAACCTTGATATGCTTCTTACAGAGCCACTCCTTGGTTATCCTGGCTGTGTGCTTCGGGTCATTGTCATGTTGGAAGACCCAGCCTCGACCCATCTTCAAAGCTCTAACTGAGGGAAGGAGGTTGTTGCCCAAAATCTCGCAATACATGGCCCCGGTCATCCTCTCCTTAATACAGTGCAGTCGCCCTGTCCCATGTGCAGAAAAACACCCCCAAAGCATGATGCTACCACCCCCATGCTTCACAGTAGGGATGGTGTTCTTGGGATGGTACTCATCATTCTTCTTCCTCCAAACACGGTTAGTGGAATTATGACCAAAAAGTTATGTTTTGGTCTCATCTGACCACATGACTTTCTCCCATGACTCCTCTGGATCATCCAAATGTTCATTGGCAAACTTAAGACGGGCCTTGGCATGTGCTGGTTTAAGCAGGGGAACCTTCTGTGCCATGCATGATTTCAAACCATGACGTCTTAGTGTATTACCAACAGTAACCTTGGAAACGGTGGTCCCAGCTCTTTTAAGGTCATTGACCAGCTCCTCCCGTGAAGTCCTGGGCTGATTTCTCACCTTTCTTAGGATCATTGAGACCCCATGAGGTGAGATTTTGCATGGAGCCCCAGTCCGAGGGAGATTGACAGTCATGTTTAGCTTCTTCCATTTTCTAATGATTGCTCCAACAGTGGACCTTTTTTCACCAAGCTGCTTGGCAATTTCCCCGTAGCCCTTTCCAGCCTTGTGGAGGTGTACAATTTGGTCTCTAGTGTCTTTGGACAGCTCTTTGGTCTTGGCCATGTTAGTAGTTGGATTCTTACTGATTGTATGGGGTGGACAGGTGTCTTTATGCAGCTAATGACCTCAAACAGGTGCATCTAATTTAGGATAATAAATGGAGTGGAGGTGGACATTTTAAAGGCAGACTAACAGGTCTTTGAGGGTCAGAATTCTAGCTAATAGACAGGTGTTCAAATACTACTTTGCAGCTGTATCATACAAATAAATAGTTAAAAAATCATAAATTGTGATTTCTGGATTTTTTTTTTTTGATTATGTCTCTCACAGTGGACATGCACCTACGATGACAATTTCAGACCCCTCCATGATTTCCAAGTGGGAGAACTTGCAAAATAGCAGGGTGTTCAAATACTTATTTTCTGCACTGTATGTATTTTTAATTTGTATTGGTTCATTTTTATTCAGTGACCTCTCTAAGTAATTACAATTTTTAGTCCTGAATCTGATTATAACATTTCCAATAGTGACCAGTAGAGAAGCTTGAAACCATTTGTAGTAGGTACACCAGCCTGTAAGTTGTACTTTAAAGGGTAACTCCACTTTTGTGGGGAGAAAAAGCAGAAAATTAAGAAAAAATAATATAGCACGTACAATGGCGACACAAGTCCTATTGTAATTGAATCCTTTCCTCATTAATTTGCAGTGCTACCTGGAGGTGTTCTGTATGGCTACCTGGAGGTGTTCTGTACACAGAATGTGTACCGAGCGACCCCCAGAAACATAATTTCCTGCTTGTATGATTGGCCCACTGATTTTTCCAGAAGTCTGCACTAAGATACAAGTCAGATTTCAGGCATCCCCTACAACAAAAATGTAATTTTTGGTGAGATACTCCCAATAGGAACACTACTAAAGGGATGCAGACCCAGTGGCTTTCCTCATTGGAGCCCAGGAACTGATTTGATAATTATGTAACAACTTCTATTCGATTCACTTTCCCACATGTATACAAACACACAGGAATTTCTTCAAAATAACAAAAGGTAGGAATCTGCAGCAAAGTTTGTTTGAAATCCTTGCAATGTACACAGATCACCCAGAGGGGAATGTTTTTTTTTTTTTTTTTTTTTTTTTCTCAACAAAAGTGGAGTTACTTTTTAAATATACCTTGCAAAGAACATATTATTGTTGCTGTATTATTGAACGTAAAATGTGGCAAATGTTACATGAATCGTGTGTCTATATCAGTCTTGGAACATTTACTCTTTATAAAACCTTATTTTCTAGGGAGATTGTGAGAAGGAAAGCAGCATTGGCATTGTATAAGTTTTATATGATTGCACCCACACAAGTACAACACATACAGGAGAAGTTTCGGAAAGCTCTGTGTGATCGGGATGTGGGAGTCATGGCTGCCTCTTTACACATATATTTGCAGGCAATCAAGGTAAAAACATATTCGCAGCTAGAACTGAAATACTCTTACCAATGGTAACTTTAAATGCGCATCTCATTTGTAAACTCTTGCATGCTTATTTCTATTACACAGGACAACCCATCTGGATACAAAGACCTGACAGGCTCGTTTGTCACAATTTTGAAACAGGTGGTTGGAGGAAAGTTGCCTGTAGATTTTAATTACCACAGTGTTCCAGCACCCTGGCTTCAAATTCAACTCCTAAGGATACTGAGACTATTAGGAAAAGATGATCCAAGGTAAAACGTATTTATATGTCGTGAAAATAGACCAGTGATTGCTGGAATTACCGTATATTTTTCTGACTAAATTTTTTATTTTATTTAAAAAAAACAAAAAACATACCATACTTGCCTCCACTGTGCAGTTAGTTTTGCACAGAGTGGCCCCGATCCTCATCTTCTGGGGTCCCTCGGCAGCTGTCTCTGCTCCTCCCCGCAATAGCTAACCCCCTCGAAGATCTCTCCCAAGGGGGTTAGCTTGCAGGTGCGCGCCCATCTCATACATGCTGCATCCATAGACAGAGTGTATGTCTTGCATAGGATGCATTAGGTGAAAAAACACAAACCTTTACAACCACTTTAACAACCGTTGACTCAGAATGTAAACACAACAATTGCCATCAATTAAAATAAATAAAAATGCGTACCGGCCACCTCAAGAAATTGGCACTCACCAGAAAGCGTGCTACAAAATGTTTAGCAAGCTTAGCATGTCATCCTGGGTAGCCTATGCATCCATCCACAGTGCTCTCCTCTACAGATCCAAGCTGCTGCAAATAAAGCTGACATTGGAGCCAGAAAAGATGGTGATAGTATAGTATTTATTACACCTTGAGCATTACATTGCACGCTAAACAGACTGATATATCAATGCAAAGCTGCTGTAACTTGCATAGAAAGCCGCTGCTGACCGATATCATACAGTGGCGTGGTGTTGGCACTAAAGTTTCTCCCCCAACAGACATTTCAGCTGGTAGGCTGTCTTTTGGGGGCCTCCAGTGCTGAGTTACTCCATGTTTATGTTGCCCAGTAATCTCCACCTGTAGGGAGGAGGACGGACCTTTTAACCATGGTGTGTGTGTGTGTGATATATATATGCACACAGTCATGGCCAAAAGTTTTGAGAATGACACAAATATTAATTTTCACAAAGTCCGCTGCTTCAGTGTTTATGATGGCAATTTACATATACTCCAGAATATTATGAAGAGTGATCAGATGAATTGCAATTAATTGCAAAGTCCCTCTTTGCCATTAAAATTAACTTAATCCCATAAAAAAACATTTCCACTGCGTTTGTGAAGAAGGATTCCGGGCGCCCAAGAAAGTCCAGCAAGTGCCAGGACCATCTCCACTGCGATTCAGCTGCGGGGTCAGGGCACCACCAATGCAGAGCTTGCTCAGGAATGGCAGCAGGCAGGTGTGAGCGCATCTGCTCACACAGTGAGGCAAAGACTTTTGGAGGATGGCCTGGTTTCAAGAAGGGCAGCAAAGAAGCCACTTCTCTCCAGGAAAAACACCAGGGACAGACTGATATTCTGAAAAAGGTTCAGGGATTGGACTGCTGAGGACTGGGGTAAAGTCATTTTCTTTGATGAATCCCCTTTCCAATTGTTTGGGGCATCTGGAAAAACCCTTGTCCGGAGAAGAAAAGGTGAGCACTACCACCAGTCATATGTCATGCCAACAGTAAGGCTGCGTACACACAGTCCATCCGATGAACCGTTTTCATTGGTAAGCCGACTGACGGTCTGATGTGCCTACACACCATTGGTTAAAAAACTGATCGTGTCAGAACGTGGTGACGTAAAAAACACACGACGTGCTGAAAAACAAACGAAGTTCAATGCTTCCAAGCATGCGTCGACTTGATTCTGAGCATGCGCGGCCTTTTGACCGATGCCTTTGCATACTAACGATCGGTTTTGACCCATCGGTCAGGCGTCCATCGGTTCAATTTTAAAGCAAGTTCTCTTTTTTTGGACCGAAGGACAACTGACCGCCCACACGATCGGTTTGGACCGATGAAACTGAACTTCAGTCCGTTTTCATCGGTTTTGACTGATTGTGTGTGTGTGTGTACGCGGCCTTAAGCATCCTGAGACCAATTATGTGTGAGGTTGCTTCTCAGCCAAGAGAGTGAGCTCACTCTCAGATTTTTCCCAAGAACACAGCCATCAATAAAGAATGGGACAAAAACATCCTCCGAGAGCAACTTCTCCCAACCATCCAAGAACAGTCTGGTGAGGAACAATGCCTTTTCCAGCATGATGGAGCACCTCACCATAAGGCAAACAAAATAACTAAGTGACTTGGGGAACAAAACCTCAAATTTTGGGTCCATGGCCAGGAAAGTCTCCAGACTTTAATCCCATTGAGAACTTGTGGTCAATCCTTCAGAGACAGGTGAACAAAAACCCCCCCACAAATTCTGACAATCTCCAAGCATTGATTCTGCAAGAATGGGCTGCCATCAGTCAGGATGTGGCCCACAAGTTGATTGACTTGAAAGAAGGGTCAACTCTGAAAATATTGACTCATTGCATAAACTTAATGTAATTGTCAATAAAAGCCTTTGACACTTCTGGAATGCTTGGAATTATACTTCAGTATATTATAGTAACATCTAACAAAAATATCCAAAAACACTAAAGGAGCAGACTTTGTGAAAATATTATATTTGTGCCATTCTCAAAACCTTTGGCCACAGCTGTGTGTGTGTGTGTGTATCTTTCTATCTATCTCAGTGCTCAGAATAAATGAGAACACCCCCCCAACAGATTTGTCCAGAAAACGTTTACCTTCCTTTCAGAATCGACCTTTTCTATGGTATGCTATACTACAAAAAAGGTGTCTAGCAGACAGTTGATTATAAAAGGACCTTCCTTAACATGGGAAAACCCCTTCCCATTTCATGCTTTTAGCAATGGCACCACATGGAAGAGAAATGTCACAAGGTCTGAGAAAGAAAGAAAAAAATACAAAAATTTAACAAAGATGGAGCGTCTTCTGATGGGAAGGGTTGAAGAAAATCACCATGCAAATCACCATGCAAATCACCATGCAAGTTCACTGCAGTTGGCTAAAGAAGTAGAAAGCCAAACTGGGGTGATTGTTTCCTGTGACACAATACGGTGTACACTGCAGAGGAATGGCATGGATGGGTGTCGTCCCACCTAGAATTTGCCAGGGCCGAGGCTGAAAAAGTAGACTACTGGGACTCTGTACTCTGCAGTGATGAGACCAAGATAAATGTTTTTGGAACTGCTGGCTTTAAAACTCTATGGCGTCGCAAAGGTGAGGAGTGCAAATAAAAATATATGGTGCCTACAGTGAAACATGGTGGTGGCAGTGTACTTCTGTGGGGCTGCAGTGCTGCTGGTGTCCAGGAGTTGCATTTTACTGATGGTATCATGAATTCACAGATGTACTGCTCTATATTGAAAGAGAAAATGCTACCATTACTCGTACCCTTGGTCGTTGTGTACTATTCCAACATGACAATGATCCAAAACGCACATCTAAAGCCAAGAACTGTTTTCTGATCGGAACCCAATTGAACACCTATGGGGAATTCTGAAGAGACGAAGTTGAGCATCACTCTCCATCCAGCATCCAAGCTCTAAAAGAGGTAGTTCTTGAAGAATTGAAAAAGATGTTGCTTGGTGTTCTTTTACAAATCATGAGGGTCATACAAAATACTAATACAACTTGTTAGTTGTGGGGTGTATTCATTTTTGCATCAACCAATTTTGAGTAAAAACTGAATGTTTTGTAACAAATGTTCTATAAACATGTCGACATTTTTAAATTGTTCTTGTTTTTTATTGAGATATTGATTTAAATCTTATTTTGCAGGTATCACTTGCTCACAGTAGTCCTCTTTTATTTTAAGCCAATGTCTTGGTTTCAGTCTGGTATTTATTTGCCATAATTATACTTTTACATGTTTAATAGTTTAATTGTTGTTTGCTGCATTTTTAGCACCAGCGAGTTGATATATGATGTGTTGGATGAGTCTTTGCGACGAGCGGAAATAAATCATAATATTACATATGGTAAGTTATTACCCCCCACCACCATGAAGCTTTTAAAATTATAAATGACCAATAAACTAATGTTGTGTTTTTTTTTTTTTATAGCTATTCTGTTTGAATGTGTTCAAACTATTTATACCATTTACCCAAAATCTGATTTATTTGAAAAAGCTGCAAAATGCATTGGAAAATTTGTTTTATCTCCAAAAATTAATCTAAAATATTTGGGTAAGTAGAGCATATGTTGCTTATACTTGCGCATTGCTTCCTTTCCTGCTTGTGTGACTGTTGCGTCAGTCATAGACTTTTCTGTCGATTCTTTACCCTTGCTTGACCAGAGGTTGTTGATAAATACCACATTTAGCCGCATCAGCATTCCTTAGTTAATTTGACAATAAGCTTTATTTTGCTGTATTGTATTATAAAATAAAACCCCTGTGGGTTTTTTTATTTTATATATATATCGTAGCCTGGCAAAAAATGTAAAACCCTATAATATTATTATTATTATTTCTATGTGTGTGAGTGAGAAATGTGTGTATGTATATGTGTGTGTATATGTGTATATATATATATATATATATATATATATATATATATATATATATATATATATATATATATATATATATATATATATATATATATATATATTCTCTCTGACATTTTACACCATTGCATAGATGTTTCAGATCCCACTCCAGCTTGCATGTGATCACCATTTCGTTTATGACATAGTGGTGACACGATCGGAGACCACTCTGACTTCGGCAGTGGGTACCAGAGCTGTCAGTGACGGTCAGAATTGAGATCCATCAACCGAGCAATAACAGCTGGTTGTTTTCAAGGGGAGGATGTTTATTGACGTCTCTTCAGCATGGGGCATTCAGCTGGGGAAGGTTATTGGTCATATTGCTGGTAGGAAAAGATCCTAAGGTGTGTTTTTTTTTTTTTTTTTTTTCAGAACACGGCTACGAAAACCAAGAATGTATATATTTTTAAGAAATTTTAAGTTTTCATCTAGCTCCTTTTTTATTTCTTACAGATGTTCAATCATTGCTTGCAAAGGGAATCTTTTTATGAGGCCCAATACCTAGAAACCACTGATAGAAGCTGCCTTTTCCAGTGTAAGGCCCCATTTGCACTTGTGACCTGTCACATGGCAAGTCACACCCCATGCTTTCCAATTATTTCTGTTCATATCCTTGGGACTTAAAGTAGTTCCTGCACAACTTACGTTTAACTTTTCAAGACTTTGTGAGGACCAAACCCTTAAGTCATATGAAAGTGGCACCTGAATGATATGCATGCAACCTGTGTGCGACTTTGTAGAGCACACACAGTCACATGGTCAAAGCCAAAGTCACCCTCATCCAAAGTGGCATCAGAGTTGCAATGGAAATTGCTGACTTTGAAGTCACACAAGTGTGAATGGAGCCTGAGCTGCATAGGATGGTGAGGCTAAATCAGTTCAGCTTTGCAGTGAATGAAATAATTGCCTTGCACTCGGCACAGGAATTATTGACTAAGCTTAACATGCATATCATTTTTTTTTTTCAATCTGACTTGCTATGTATTTATGTAATCCAGGTCACCTAGCTCCTCTGGTGTGTCCATTCTAATTTTCCCATTGCAAATACACTCTACGGGCTCATTTAGACGAGATCTGAGGACTCCTCCTCCACGCTGAATCACTTTTTGCTGTGTTTGCTTCCACCTCGGAGCGGCGTGCAGGTAGCTCATAGAAGTGCATGCAGGCACAGCGACTGCACGAAAACAGACACAGGTCTAACAGTGTGTGTGTGTTTTGGTTCTGTGCACCCACTTCTGTCCTCATGTCAAATTTAGACCTGCAACTGTGTCTGTGCAGCCACTACTGCATCCACTTCTGTGGGCTCCCTGGACGTAGCTCCGAGGTAGATGTAAACACAGCAAGAATTGGCTTAGCATGGAAGAGATCTCTCAGTTCCCACCTGAATGAGCCCTAAATCCCACACCACACTCACTAGAAGAGCAAATAAACCATTCACTGGGCCAGCAAGGGTGTGATGTACAAAAGGTATGTGACTGTGAATTTGTGTGTCCTTGTGCAAGAAAACACAGGTCTGCTCTCCCAGAGGTCCCTGCTGGCCGCTGTTATCTTTGGCCAGATCGGCTTCCAGCTACTGATGTTTGTCTGTTTTCATTGCCCTGGCTGTGATTACGTCACAATTACGTCACGGGACAGTTACTTCATCTCAACACCCGTGATAGTGGCCTGGGGGGGATGCCTGTCACTGTTTAAAAACAGTGCAGCGGTACAGGACTCTGCCCACATGGCCGTGTCCTCTTTCTCTCTTTCTGCTGGCACAAATGGCAACCACCCCAACCTATAAATTGGCCTTTGCAGCAAGGAGCACATGGAAGGGCGACGCATGTAAAAAACAACAAATTCCAGCTCACTTACTAGCCATTCTACAACAAACCGAAGGCTGGCTGGGAATTGTTGTTTTCTGTCTAATAGCAACTGTTTTGGGAAATACTGTCGTTCCCCCTTCTTTCTTTTTTTTTTATAGTTTTTACATGGTCTTCCTTAGGCTTGTTTACACTTCAGTGTCCATATGAAGTACTTGAATTGCTCTTCAGAGGTCATTTGATTGGTGGTGAGCATGTCGATCAAAGGAAATAATACATACATATATTCTAGTGAAATCTATTCTGCTGCCATTGTGCTACATGCTGGGTGTCAAGTGTGCCCCTATGCCTTTAACCTCCCTGGCGGTATGATTCTTTCAGATTTTAGGTGCTGAAAGCGTTACCATTATTTGCAAGGGAATTTGGCGTTTTATACTGTAGGCTTGTAATTCTTAGGAATAACTCACTTAAATCTATCCAAACAAGAGTCTAATAGGCATCCCGGGTATGATTTTTTTTTTTTAATTAAAAATTATAATATAATAAATATAAAAAATTATAACAAATAATTATAGTAAATATTATTCAATAATGTAATCAAATCAAAATCACTGAAATTTGCTCAGTTGCAGAATTTTTGCTGTCATTATTTTTTTTTATTTTTTTTATGACGAATTTCCCCACAAATCGCTATCGCTAAATTCTGCAAGTGATTCTGATTTATTATCGCTGTTTTTTAGCTGCTCTAAAACAATTTTTGCCATAAAGTGACACTTTTGGTTGCTATGGGCAATCTACAGTTTGCAGGGAGAAAGAACAGTTTTTATTATATAAAAGGACATGTAGTGCACAGGGAAGACCACTAGGGACAAGGGGGGTGTGTATTTTTTACATACAGTACTGTAATCTATAAGATTACAGTATACTGTATTTATAGTGTTAGTTTACATTTTTGAATTTGGCGCCGTTCTCCGTCCCCGTGCGTCGTAACGTCACAGGGAACGGAGATCGGCGGCACACGGGGACGCTGTGTGAATCGAGCGCTCGCTCACACAGCGCGGATGCATCGCTGGATACACGGAAAAGGTAAGTAAAAGTCTCTGTGGATGCTGCGAGGCGAGCCCGAGTCTGACTCGGGTTACCGATCGTAGCACAGAAATCTAACCCCGAGTCAGACTCTGGAACACCGCCAGGGAGGTTAAGAAGCCCTCTGCCTATCCATGTTGTGCAAGGGCCTGCATGATTTGCATACAGATTGAAACTCTTAAGGTTTGACCTCCATATTATATGGTTTTGGTCAATCTGAATTCAAAAATCTGCAGAAAATGGTGTGTATGGGGTCTTAGGATTGAAGATAATACTGGAGTGCCGTAAAGAGGCTCTCTGCAGCTTAGGTATGTATTTGCAAATGTTTGCAAGCAATCCCCTGTTTTTAACGCATACTGTTAGACAAAATAATTTGGTTTGTTGCAGGCTGGTCGGTAAGTTGAGGCGGGATTTTTTTTTTTTTTTTAACATTTGTCAGCCTTCTATGTGCTCCTTGCTGCAAAGGCCAGTTTATAAGTGTGTGGTGTGGGGGAGGGGGTGGCCATTTGTTTTGTAATGTACAGTGCGGAAAATAAGTATTTGAACACCCTGCTATTTCTTTATCGTACATCACGGGACACAGAGCGCATAGCCATTACACTTGGGTTATATGGGTACCTTCAGGTGTGGACACTGGTGTAATCAATTTCACAGGAAGTTTCCTCCCTATATAACCCCCTCCCACTGGGAGTGCTTCAGTTTTTTCGCCAGTGTCTTAGGTGTTGGTCACGTCTAGCTGTCCCTCGGAGGTCTCGGGACCCAGGATAGCTAGCCGGATCCGTCCGAAGTGCTTCAAAGCCAAGGTGTACGGTACCCGGGCCCTGCTGGAGTGGGGTTGTGCCTATAATGCCTCTCCTTGGAGGGCTGGATTCTGGGCTCCAGTGCCTTAGTCTCTTCCAAGAACTAAACGCTACTGATGCCAGGATGCTATATAGGTCCAGGGGTGTGGGTTCCTTAACACAGGACCCCGGTCCCTGAAGGTCCAAGACAATACCCACGGAGATGGGGGAAGGCTGGGCCTCTTGCATTTTGCAATACCCTGCGGCGTGGAGCAGGTAAGAGGGAACCTGCGGGACTTGGTTCGACAGTAGGTATCCCCCTGGGGGTTCTGGGTTGGCTAATGGTATGCTTGTGCATCAGCCACTATCTCCACTATGTCTTTTGAGGCAGGATGGGATGTACTAATGTTTACCCAGATAACATGTAGATATATATATGCTTTTAAAGATATGTATTTTGCTACTCCCCCCAGACTTGCCTGTTAGCATGATACTGCAGCCCCACATGTTATAGGAGGAAATGCTGACAAAACTCCTGTTTCCTAGGAAGCCTATGGGGACAGCTTCCTCTGTGTGCACTACAAAGATTAGTGTCTTACCTGGTGTCAGTTGGGTTGCTAGCGCTGGTCCAGGCTTCTCCTCTGCTTCCTCCATGTTGGTTTCAGCGTGGGGGGGGCGGGGGCGCGCGCGTGCGTGCGCGCCGCCTTTTACAGCGTGTGCGTGGGGGGGGCGGGCCAGCAGCGTCAGGTCTCAAATAAAGCAAAAAAGCATTTCCTGGCTGGTCATTCCCTCCTGAGAGCAGTGGAGGCTGAGGACATAGAGCGCGCAGCTGAGCCAGTTCTGGCTAACAGTGACACCCAGTGGTGGTTTGTGGATCTTCAGGTCTGGACTTAGTCCACACTGACCAGAAAAAAAAAAAAAAAAAAGTTTTTTTCTTAAAGGGACTCAGCCTTAGATCTGGCAGTATCTGAGTCGGTGCAACCTTGGGCTCCAGCTAACGGGCATTGGTGTGGCAATACTCACAGGACTTTCCTCGGTATTGCCGCCTTCTCAGGCATATGAAAATTTAGAATTTTTTTATCATAGCCTGTCCTTATTAATGGTTCACTTCTAGCTACAACAGTTGGGTGTTGGCTGTAGGGGTGTCTCAAGGTTGTGCAATGGCTCCCAAGGGATCAGGACCAGCTAAGGCTGCAAAAGGTACCAAAAAAGTAAAGGGGTCTCCATCGGGGTCAGAGGATTTGGGCCAGGCTCCAGTGGTCCCACCCTCACCAGATAGACCACCGAACAGCATGTTGCAGGAGCCATTGAGGGTGCTAGGGGCAGGGCGACCCCCAATCAACCCATTCCCGTTTATGTTACGGAAGAAATGCTAGAATCCACCCTGGGTGGGCTAGAGAAAAGGTTAACTGCTTTAATTGCCTGCTCTTTGCCGGGTGGCAAACGGGCTAGATCCCCATCACCTAGAACGGTGTGTTCGGATGCAGAGGTCCTCTCTTCGGAGGAATTGGACCCACAGGGGGATCAAGCGGACCTGAGTCCCGACGGGTCAGACATTGAAGATTCCACTATAGATGAAATTTTTTCGGCTTCTCAAGCAGAGAGTCTGTGGATCCAGTCTCTGACGGATATGGTACGCACTGCTTTTAAACTTCCAGTGTCAGAACAATTAGCCCCCGCGGTATCCTCTTTAGGTTCCTTGAAGGCACCGTTGAGTGGTGCGTCTTTCCCGGTTCACTCCCTTCTGGAGAGCGTGATTTTTCAGGACTGGGCTCGACCTGATAGGATTTTTATCCCTCCTAAAAGGTTCACCATTCTCTATCCTATGGAAGAAGAATTTGCAAAGAAATGGGCACTCCCTACCGTGGATGCAGCCATTTCCTGCGTAAATAAATCCCTGACCTGTCCGGTGGAAAATGTCCAGATGTTTAAAGATCCAGTCGACAAAAAATTGGAGACCCTACTGAAGGCTTCTTTTACCACAGTAGGTGCCGTGGTTCAGCCAGCGGTGGCAGCCATTGGCGTTTGTCAGGCTTTAAAGGATCAGACTAAACAGATATTAAGGGACATACCGGCTCAGCAAGCTCGTGAATTGGCTGACCTCCCAAGAGCTCTCTGCTTTGCAGTAGATGCTATTAAGGACTCCGTTCAACAGGCGTCCCGTTTATCTCTGCTGTTGGTTCATATGCGTCGCCTTTTGTGGCTGAAAAACTGGTCAGCAGAGGCACCCTGCAAAAAGCTTTTAGCAGGATTTCCCTTTCATGGTGGGAGACTATTCGGTGAAGACCTAGATAAATATATCCAGACCATATCAAGTGGTAAAAGTTCTTTCTTGCCTGTCAAGAAAAGATCGCGTGGGCCCGCGTTTAAGCGACAGGCCTTCGCAGGCTCGGCCCCTTCAACTTCCCGTCAGTATCGACGGCCTCCCGGGCGTTCAGCATTTAATAGCCGCCCACAAGGACAAGCCACGGCAGGCAAGAGGCCATGGTCTCGCAAGCCGGTTAAACCAGTCCTCAAGTCAGATTCATGAAGGGGCGCCCCCACTATCTTGGGTGGGGGGAAGGCTTCGGTTTTTCTCCGAAGTGTGGAAGGCCAGAATCCCCGACTCTTGGGTAATGTCCGTGGTAGCCACGGGCTACAAGCTAGAGTTTCGGGAGGTCCCCCCTCCTCATTTTCAGGGGTCAAGTCTTCCAAGCGACCCATTAAAGAGGGCCTCTCTTGTAAAAGCATTGGATCGTCTCTTGCTCCAAGGAGTAATTGTAGAAGTATCAACCCAGGAATGGGGTCTGGGATTCTACTCCAACCTTTTCATAATACCAAAGCCCAATGGCGACGTCAGGCCTATCTTAGACCTCAAACGTCTAAATCGCTTTCTAAACATTCAGACCTTTTGTATGGAGTCTATACGTTCGGTGGCAGCCAGCCTACATCAAGACGACTTTCTAGCATCTATAGACATAAAAGATGCGTATCTGCACGTGCCGATCTACCCGGCACATCACAGGTTTCTTCATTTTATGATAGATCACCGCCATTACCAGTTCGTAGCCCTCCCTTTCGGGTTGGCAACAGCTCCGCGGGTATTCACAAAGGTGTTAGCCCCGGTGCTAGCCGTCCTAAGGACAGAAGGCATTTTGGTCTTGGCATACTTGGACGATCTTCTGGTTATCGACAGCTCAGCTTCCAGCCTCAATCAGGCAGTAGGTCGCACAGTTCAGCATCTAGAGGAATTCGAGGGGATTGTAAACCTAGAAAAATCGATATTGAAACCCACAAAGCAGTTGGAATATCTAGGCCTTCGGCTAGATACAGACTGCCAGAGGATAATTTTACCTCAAGCAAAGATCAGATCAATAGCTCAAGCAGTTCAAGTGATCTTGGGCAAGAAGAGGCCGACTATTCGCCTATGTATGCGACTGCTGGGGAAGATGGTGGCCGCCTTCGAGGCAGTACCCTACGCCCAGATCCATACCAGATATCTTCAGGCAGCCATTCTCTCTGCTTGGAACAAGTCCATTCAGGCGTTAGATCGTCCGTTAGTGCTCTCCCCGAAGGTCCGGCGCAGCCTGTTTTGGTGACTGGTCCCTCAAAATTTGTCAAAAGGGAAATCCTTTTCCCCCATCACGTGGAAGATAGTATCCACGGACGCCAGCCTGTCAGGTTGGGGGGCAGTTCTAGAAGGACAGACCCAGCAAGGGCAGTGGTCGGAGGCAGAGAAAGTGCTTCCCATCAATATCCTGGAGATCAGAGCTGCTCGGCTGGCCCTGATCGCCTGGACTCTCCCCCTTCAGGGTCTGCCAGTAAGGATACAGTCCGACAACGCCACGGCGGTGGCATACATAAACCACCAGGGGGGCACGAAGAGCCCAGCAGCCCAAAGAAGTAAACCTGATTTTCTCATGGGCCGAAGCCCATGTACCCTGCATCTCGGCGGTGTTCATCCCAGGGATAGACAATTCTCAAGCAGATTTTTTGAGTCGTCAACAGTTGCTCCCGGGGGAGTGGTCTCTTCACCCCCAGGTATTCCAAGAGATTTGCCAAAGATTCGGAGTCCCAGATGTGGACATTATGGCAACGAGATCCAACAAAAAGTTGGACAAATTCATATCCCGAGCCAGGGATCCCTCGGCCTACGGGACCGATGCGTTGGTTTGCCCTTGGCACCAGTTTTCTCTTCTGTATGCGTTGCCTCCACTGCAGATGATTCCCCGCCTTCTACGGAGGATCCGGGTGGAGCGCAGGCCTGTGATCCTGGTGGCCCCAGCCTGGCTTGGTACGCACTCATCGTGAAGATGTCAGTTGGGGCGCCGTGGCCGCTCCCCCTGCGCCCAGATCTGCTGTCTCAGGGCCCAATCTGCCACCCTGCTTCACAGCAGCTAAATTTGACGGCTTGGCGGCTGAATCCCTAATTCTTAAGGGCAGAGGCCTCTCAGATCCGGTCATATCTACGTTGATTCAGGCTAGGAAACCGGTCTCCAGAAATATTTATTACAGAGTCTGGAGAACCTATGTGGAGTGGTGCGAGTCTCAAAAATGGCATCCTCAAAAGTTTTTTATTGACAGGATCTTGCGATTCCTCCAGGTTGGCGTTGACAAAGGGTTGGCTCTTAGTACTCTAAAGGGGCAGGTGTCGGCTTTATCAATATGGTTTCAAAGACCCTTGGCCACCCATTCGCTTATGAAAACCTTCTTGCAGGGGGTCTTGCATGTGAATCCCCCTATTAGAGCTCCCCTCTGCCCCTGGAATTTAAATTTGGTCTTGTCAGCTTTACAAAGGCAGCCGTTTGAACCTCTGACAGAAATCCCTCTTGTGCTACTAACCCGAAAGTTGGTTTTCTTGGTGGCTATGGCTTCGGCCAGAAGGGTTTCCGAGCTGGCAGCCTTGTCATGCAGGGAGCCATACCTTATTCTGCATAAGGACAGAGTGGTTCTGCGGCCTCAACCTTCTTTCCTTCCTAAGGTCATATCCAGTTTTTACTTGAATCAGGACCTAGTCCTACCATCCTTCTTTCCTACTCCCCAGTCCAGAGAGGAAAGACGGCTTCATACTTTGGACGTGGTTCGAGCCATGAGGGTCTATCTCAAGGCTACAGAGAAGATTTGGAAAACAGATGTGCTTTTTGTTCTTCCGGATGGCCCCAAGAAGGGTCAGCCGGCTGCCAAGTCTTCCTTGGCTAGGTGGATTAAGCAGCTGATTTTTCAGGCCTATGATCTGAAGCGCGTTCCACCTCCCTTATCAGTTAAAGCCCATTCTACGAGGGCCATGAGTGCCTCCTGGGCGGCACACCATCAGATCTCTATGGCACAGGTTTGCAGGGCGGGCAACCTGGTCTTCCGTACATACGTTTACTAAATTTTATAAGTTGGACGTTGCAAAGGGTACGGATGCAGCTTTTGGGCAGGCTGTCCTACGGGCAGCAGTATAGAATCCTCTGGTCCGGGTCACGCCCCTTTTTTTCTGTTGGTGGAGTTACTTTACTTCCTGATAAATTTTTATTTGGCTATTCTTGGCCTTACGGTCTCCCTCCCTTCATAGAGCATTGCTTTAGGACATCCCAAGTGTAATGGCTATGCGCTCTGTGTCCCGTGATGTACGATAAAGAAAAAAGGATTTTTAATAAACGGCTTACCTGTAAAATCCTTTTCTTGAAGTACATCACGGGACACAGAGCTCCCACCCCTCTTTTGGGGAACATTGTGTAACCTCGGAGGATTGCTTGCTACAAAAACTGAAGCACTCCCAGTGGGAGGGGGTTATATAGGGAGGAAACTTCCTGTGAAATTGATTACACCAGTGTCCACACCTGAAGGTACCCATATAACCCAAGTGTAATGGCTATGCGCTCTGTGTCCCATGATGTACTTCAAGAAAAGGATTTTACAGGTAAGCTGTTTATTAAAAATCCTTTTTTTTGCAAGTTCTCCCACTTGGAAATCATGGAGGGGTCTGAAATTGTCATCGTAGGTGCATGTCCACTGTGAGAGACATAATCAAAAAAAAAAATTCCAGAAATCACAATGTATGATTTTTTTTAACTATTTATTTGTATGATACAGCTGCAAGGAAGTATTTGAACACCTGAGAAAATCAATGTTAATATTTGGTACAGTAGCCTTTGTTTGCAATTACAGAGGTCAAACGTTTCTTGTAGTTTTTCACCAGGTTTGCACACACTGGAGGAGGGATTTTGGCCCACTCCTCCACACAGATCTTCTCTAGATCAGTCAGGTTTCTGGGCTGTCGCTGAGAAACAGAGTTTGAGCTCCCTCCAAAGATTCTCTATTGGGTTTAGGTCTGGAGACTGGCTAGGCCACGCCAGAACCTTGATATGCTTCTTACAGAGCCACTCCTTGGTTATCCTGGTTGTGTGCTTCGGGTCATTGTCATGTTGGAAGACCCATCTTCAAAGCTCTAACTGAGGGAAGGAGGTTGTTGCCCAAAATCTCGCAATACATGGCCCCGGTCATCCTCTCCTTAATACAGTGCAGTCGCCCTGTCCCATGTGCAGAAAAACACCCCCAAAGCATGATGCTACCACCCCCATGTTTCACAGTAGGGATGGTGTTCTTGGGATGGTACTCATCATTCTTCTTCCTCCAAAAACGGTTAGTGGAATTATGACCAAAAAGTTATATTTTGGTCTCATCTGACCACATGACTTTCTCCCATGACTCCTCTGGATCATCCAAATGGTCATTGGCAAACTTAAGACGGGCCTTGACATGTGCTGGTTTAAGCAGGGGAACCTTCCGTGCCATGCATGATTTCAAACCATGACGTCTTAGTGTATTACCAACAGTAACCTTGGAAACGGTGGTCCCAGCTCTTTTCAGGTCATTGACCAGCTTCTCCCGTGTAGTCCTGGGCTGATTTCTCGCCTTTCTTAGGATCATTGAGACCCCACGAGGTGAGATTTTGCATGGAGCCCCAGTCCGAGGGAGATTGACAGTCATGGTTAGCTTCTTCCATTTTCTAATGATTGCTCCAACAGTGGACCTTTTTTCACCAAGCTGCTTGGCAATTTCCCCGTAGCCCTTTCCAGCCTTGTGGAGGTGTACAATTTTGTCTCTAGTGTCTTTGGACAGCTCTTTGGTCTTGGCCATGTTAGTAGTTGGATTCTTACTGATTGTATGGGGTGGACAGGTGTCTTTATGCAGCTAATGACCTCAAACAGGTGCATCTAATTTAGGATAATAAATGGAGTGGAGGTGGACATTTTAAAGGCAGACTAACAGGTTTATGAGGGTCAGAATTCTAGTTGATAGACAGGTGTTCAAATACTTCTTTGCAGCTGTATCATACAAATAAATAGTTAAAAATTCATAAATTGTGATTTCTGTAATTTTTTTTTTTTGATTATGTCTCTCACAGTGGACATGCACCTACGATGACAATTTCAGACCCCTCCATGATTTCCAAGTGGGAGAACTTGCAAAATAGCAGGGTGTTCAAATACTTATTTTCCGCACTGTATATTCTAAGGCAGCCCGAAAGGAAAAATAAATTATACCACAGTGTCGCCAGCCCTCGTTCTTGATGAAGGGCTCCTTACCTGAACCGGTCCATGTAATGACTATATAGTGCCTGCTGCCTTATTACTTAGAAGCACATTTGTAATGAAAGCATTGCAGATCTAGTTTTGGTAATACCAGTTTGGATTAAGTAATTCTGCATCACTTCACACACGATCACGGGCAGAATCGGCGCAATTCCACCCCGTGATCCCAAATGGCTGCAAAACGTGTTTGCTGTGCTATTACTTCTAATACTTACACTAATTCGCGGCAAATAGCAACACACAAAGCTTTTAGCTCAAAAAGGAACATGAGCTTCTTTTGGAGCGATGGCGTCGCGATTGAAGTGTGACAATCAGGGAAGGATTGGGGTGCCATTAGAAGAATCATGTGTGAATGTAGCCTAAGTTTGAACAAAGAAGCGGCAAATGCTGGAAGTCTGAGAGTCAGAATTCCCTAACTTGTTTTTGCTGCAACTTTATTTTTTATTTTTAGGTTTTAATGTTTTCAATTGACAGCTTGGTGCATTCATAGCTGTTTGTCATTTAATAATAAAGCATTTTATGTGTTTTCAGGGATCACCAATTTTGAAGTTTTTCAGATGATCCTTTTTGTTTAAAGTATGCATTTTCTATGCTGTATTGCTATCATACTGACTACAGGGCTCTTCCTTTTATGAGTACTGTGTATAACGAGTCAGTTCAAAAAGAAAATAGAGCTTTTATCATTAAAAAAAAAAATACTGATGCATTGTCTGTTTTTTTTTTACCTGTCAACGGATAGATGAAAAACACAGCATGTGTTAAAAGGGCCTAAAGCATATTACACATCACAGTGCTTGTGCTATGTAATCCCCCCCCCCCCCCACATTGCCTGAAATGCCTGGGTCTGCCCTCCCCTCTGTAAACTGACCATGGTTTATCTTGGCTGCTAAACCCTGACACCGTGGTCAGTTTATGTGCCTCTGTCATCCGCTGCTATCTGTCGCTCTCCTGTGTCATCCTCTGTCGTCCGCCCCCCCCCCCCCCCCACACACACACACACACACACACACACACACACACACACACACACACACACTTTCCCAGCCTGTCAGTTCTTGCCACTCTGCCCCTTTCCCCGCTGCTGAAAAATCTGATGTAATACAATAGCCTCTGTTAGATAAATTCTCTATTGATCCTATTCCAGATAATAGGATGTGGCACGTTTTACCATGGTCTATACACCCACAGTACCATCCTGGGGTGGTGTTTTATTGCTAGTTTATCTCTGTTAGAAAACATGTGCCCCAGTGCTGATTTCTACCTTCATTTCATAGCTCTTCCTGGAACTCGTGTGACTCCTCAGTTCTCTCCTCCCCTCCTCTCAGCTGACGTCAGCGGGAGTTCCCAGACCCTCCTACTGTAGCTGTTAGCCAGGGAGAGCCGAGGAGTCACGTGAGTGCCGGGAGACGCTGTGATATAAGGTAGAAATCTGCATATTTTTTTTATAAAGCACATGCTGTCTAACAGAGGTGATTGTATGAACATCTTTACAACCACTTTAAGTGAAAGCATTGTGCAGAACCATTATATGGGTGGACTTTATATGTAATTGCCAAATAGGGCTACTCCTATGAACCTGTACAAGCAATGGCTGTGAATTAAAACCACCTTTTTGGAAATGTTTACATTTCATGGATCACATTCATACCTATATTTACTCATGTAAAATGTTGTAGATTTCCCATGATGTGTTGCTCTGAAAGTAATATCCGTGTTTATATTTTTTTTATTGTAGGGCTGAAAGCGCTTACATATGTCATACAGCAAGATCCTAACCTGGCACTTCAACACCAAATGACCATAATTGAATGCTTAGACCATCCTGATCCCATCATTAAAAGAGAGGTCAGATATAGTTTAAGCTTTAGCACGAGCGATTGGGAACTAAAAGTACTAAATACTTTGAGGAACTGCAGTCCGCTCAAATCATTTGCAATAAAAACATCTTTGATATTGTAAAGCTTTCCTCCAATCACTTTGCATATTTTATATACAGTATCTCACAAAAGTACACCCCTCACATTTTTGTAAATATTTTATTAACACTGAAGAAATGTCACTTTGCTACAATGTAAAGTAATGAGGGTACACCTTGTATCAGTATAAATTTTAAAACCTGAGAAAATATACCATTTAAGAAAAAAAAAAGATAATTTTGAAATTGATGGCAACAACACGTCTAAAAACAGTTGGGACAGGTACCACGGTTATAGCATCCCGTCTTCTTTTGACAATCCTCTGTAAATGTCTGAGAACTAAGACCAGTTATTGGAGTTTTTTGAGAGGAATGTTGTCCCATTCTTGTACTGGGTCGTCTTTGTCTTATTTTTAATTTCATGATGCGCTAAATATTTTAATTTGGTTAAAGGGCTGGACTGCAGGCAGGCCAGTTAAGCACCCAAACTCTTCTGCTTCTAAGCTATGCTGTTACCAAAGATGCAGTATGCGGTTTAGCATTGTCCTTCTGAAATATGTAAAGGCCTTCCTTGGGGGTGGGGGGAAATGTCTTGTGAATAGGAGAATACATTCTCTAAAACCTGGATATATCTTTCAGCTTTGCTGGTGTCTAGAAGGACCCTCTCCTTTTGTCCAGGGGAAGCGCTGCCCGTAGTTGCCAAAAATAATGTCCGTATTCGAATCGTCTGACATAGAATATTTTAAATGACCTTTTGGCCTAGAGAAGACAACAGTGTTTCTGGGTCATGGCCAGATATGGCTTCCTCTTTGCCTTATAGAGTTTTATGTGGAACATTAGTCAGAAAATGAAAGTTATAGTAAAGGCTTGTTGTGGTGTGTTTCTCATTTAAAAAAACATGTTATACTTGCCTGCTCTGTGCAGAGGTTTTGCCCAGACCCTACTTTTTCTTGGGTCCCCTGGTGGCGCTCCAGGCACCTTCCCCCTGCCAAATGCCCCCAGATAGAGCAGCTTGCTGTGGGGGCACCCGAGCAAGCTCACTCATGAGCTGCTGCTCTGAATGTCCATTTACACACGGCCGTGGCTCAGCCCTGCCCCCTCTTTTTGCTCACTGGCTCCTGCCTCAGCCAATGAGTGAGAGTGCTATGACAAAGCATCTATCCATGATGTGAAACATGTTGGCTTTTTTGTCCCCTATGTCCACTTTCTACCATTGAGTGCAGCGTTGCATGAATTTTTGGATGTTATACAGCTTTGGATTTTATCCTTTGTTCATTTTGTTTCATTTTGTGCGGCAGTCCAGGAACGTTTCTTTTTTCCAATGAGTGAGAGTCCCCTGGATCGCAATGAGGCTTGGGTAAATATTAGGGGGGCTGGGGGGGCCTGCTGCATAGAGAAGTTTTTTTTTTTTTTTTTACCTTCATGCATAGAATGGGGATGGGGGGGGGGAGGAGGAGGGGGGCTGACCTTCTGACATACCTAGCCAGGGCATTCCAACATAAGTGGGGATAGTGTACCCATCAAAGATGCCAAATGTGGAACCGAAGGGGGCGGAAGTTTCACTTTTGGGTAAAATATCTGCTTTAAGTCCTGCAAAATCAGGCCCCTTTTGCAGGTATAGCTATGTAAAACATTAAAAAATGGGTGCCTATATGGTTTAAAATACAGTAATACTGTCTCGCCCTCCTCTGCACATGCTGAGTGGCTCTCTATTTTTAAGTAAATAAAAATGTAATAATGCTCTACAATCAACCCTTGCTGCTGTACAGTGCACAACGTGTATCAATGTGACTGCAATAATGCAATAATGACAAATATATACAAGTAAATAAGGATGTGATTCCAAAAATCTGATAAGATGTGCAACAGTGCCAATATCACTGTAAAGTGATGCAGTGTCAATAAACAGTGAAAAGACAGCAAAAAACAATTCACAGTCCATGCATCTAGACTGAATCAGTGGTATGGAACTCCTATGATGCGCTCAATCCTTCACCACGCTTCCTGCCAGTCTAATGCTGACACTTGCTACTCCAGAGAAACACAGCTTATGAGGAAAAAACAGGAGAATGGTCATGGTGCAGTATTGTGACCAAACGGAAAGAACGAGGACTACAGCGATGTAATCACACTCACGAATCCCTGGACAGAAAAATCACAAGCAGCCTCTGATACAGCTCAGTGCGGCGATCTCATGCGGATCTTGCTCCGTTGATCGCATCACTCAGCTGGAAGGAGCTAGATCCGCATGAGGAGATCACCACACTGAGCTGCTTGTGATTTTTCTGTCCAGGGATTCGTGAGTGTGATTACATCGCTGTAGTCCTCGTTCTCTGCGTTTGGTCACAATACTGCACCATGAGCATTCTCCTGTTTCTTTTTTTTCCTCGTGAGCTGTGTTTCTCTGGAGTAGCAAGTGTCAGCATTAAACTGTGGCAGGAAGCGCGGTGAAGGATTGAACGCATCATAGGAGGTCCATACCACTGATTCAAGGTGTAAATAACACTGCGCTTCCAATGTGAGGTGTAGCTGCTAACACGGCTGTTTTGAAAAAAGTAAAAAAGTGGAAATAAATGTGTTGTATTCACTTTTTTATTGGTTTAGTACACCGTTTATTAATGCAGCTTTATCATTTTGGTTATTTTTGTTGTTGTTTTTTTTTTTTTTCCTTTTTGTATTTATCACAATAGCGCTGTAGTACCTTTTCATATCTCTATATTTTTAGACACTGATGAATTTGTAGAGGCAGATGTACAGCCAGCCTAAAGATTTAATACTGCTTAGAGCTCTGGGCTACAATAAAATGGGTCAATGAGGCAATTTGCCGCACACATTCATTTTGGCAGTATAATTATGTAATGGCTGGGCTTGGCCCTCCCTTCTCAGAGCTCAGGCTGCTCAGCTGTCAGTTAATTACCAGCACTCATTCCACAGTGACTCACCTGATGATCATATTCTGCTAGTCAATCATCCTGCTGGCTATTTAAGCTGCTTGGGTCAGATCTCCTTTGCCTTGGTCAACATATCCAGATACTCTCTCTGCTGTGTTTTACTGTAAAGACGCTTGACTGACTGACTGACTTCTCTTCTGGTTCCTAAACCTGTTTGCTGCTTCTGACTAATGCTGATCTCTGGCTTCCTGTTTTTACTGGCTTGTTTTTTGACTACCAGCTCTGGTTACCATACCCTGGCTGTGCTTTGACTACGTTTGTACCATTTGGAGTGTGTGTGTTTTTACACTGCACATTTGTCTCAGTGTGATTCATGGTTCCTGACACATTATTACTGTTGAATGTATGTTCCTTGCTAAAGAACGTTATGGGCAAAGTTCTGCTTTAATGTGCATTTTTGAATGGCATGGTGAGAACTGTGTTAACAGACAGGATTTTTGGAAGAATTCCTGAGCACATGCATTTGTGTCAATCACAAAATCATACCTGTTTTTAATTGCAGTGCTGTCTGAGGGCCGGAAGATCAGGGGCATTCAATATTGTGTTTTGACCTTGTTCTGAGATTTCTCTAGAGATGACGACGACTTTTAGATGTAGCTTTTCAGATTGGGTATAAAGAGATGGGCAGAGGTTCACCAATCCTGTTACTGACCTATTACCAATTAACCTAATTTGTTGCAAAATGTTCTTCCATCTCTGGAAGCGGAGTGGTGTAAATCACTGGAGATTGTTTGGACAGTGTGTCAGTGTTTTATATTATCCAGCACTTGGGTCTGATATCAATGTTTGTTTATTATGGATTTTTATTTTTTTTGTATATGTTTGCTTCTGGGACCTGTGACGTGTCTCAGACTGTGACGAGGGAGGCAGGAGGAGAACTTCTGCTTCTATCACCTAGGCGTGTCAAAATCGGGTACCCCCCCCCCCCAAAATGCTATTCTTGAAAGAGGGGGGGGTTTGGAGGCTTTAAAGCAAACTTCCCCCTTTTGGGTGGAGTTCCAATTTAACAGAATATTTGGGTTGTTCTACTTGTTCTACTTGGCATTCATTTTGATGGTGTTTTTGTTTGGTTGTGCAAACTGCAGGTATATGTTTTACTTATTATTTTATTTATTTACCAATATAATCTCAAACCAGATGGGTGTATAGATACATTGGCTGAACTACTTAGAAGTTTTGCTGGTGTATTGCAGCATTCTTACCACTTTTATTTATTCTGATTGGGTGTTAAATTGTGGGGAGCTGAACAAAGAAGAGCCGCCCGTGAAACTGCATGTGGCACAATAAAACATGCGATTATGTTACTTTAAAAGCATCTGCATTTGCGCTGTTATTTGCTGGAAGCTTCTGCCAGGGCATCTATAGATATACACACTTATGCTGCTGTTAGCCATTTGTTCAGTCCACAAAGAACATTTAGGCAGTGAATCATGAAATGAAGACAAAGGGAAATGGGACTATTTCTGTGTCATTTGCTACTAAGCAGTTTTATTTTTTCTGTTCAGTTTAGCAAATTAAGCTCAAAATACGGCCGCCAGACTGGTGACTGGGAAAAAACCCTGGGAATCCATCTCACCTTCACTAAGAGCCCTTCACTGGTTGCCAGTAAAAGACAGAATTGCTTTTAAAGCACTCTGTCTGATGCACAAGTGCATCCATGGGAATGCCCCGCAATATCTTTGCCAAAAAATAGAAGCCCACAATCCCAATCGCGTTCTGCGATCCACCGACCAAAATCTGGTCAAGGTCCCCAAAGCCAGATACAAGTCCAAAGGAGAAAGAAGGTTTGCTGTCCAAGGTCCCAGGCTATGGAACGCTTTACCAACCAGCATTCGGTTGGAGGTAAACCACCTGACCTTCAGAAGACGGATTAAAACTCTGCTCTTTTGATGTCAAGAGAGACTAAAAACAACAAGCGCCCAGAGGCGATTCAGTTCGCATGTGCCGCGCTATATAAGTTATTCATTTATTCAAGCTGTGAACGGCGATAACCATATTTTATACTTCAGTTTTATGCAAATTCACGACCCAGAACAATGTATACCAAGAAATGGGTTTGAAAGATAGGAGTGGGGTTCAGAGAAGGCCTTGTTGCAAGTCTTTTTTTAACAGATACGTTTTCATTTATCAAAAAGAAAAGAAAAAATACAAAACAAAAACGCCACTATACATCACATCCTGAATGATACATAGTTCAAGTTACACAGGTAAGAGCGTACAGTTAGGCAATTAATCCATGCATAAGTGAACAGTAGAGCAGCTAATCTAGAAGATTCGACTCCAGGTGGTCACAGTAGGAGTATACAAGCACGTCAGGACAGGCATGTAATAGGGGAGAAGGGGGGGGGGGCGTCTCTCAGATGAAGGGGAACCATAGGGCAAGAGGGGGCATGGGGGGGAAACCCCGGGAGGGGGGGGGGAGAGACGGGAACCCGCCAAGAGACAGATCAGGGCTTGAGAGGTGAGGTATTCCCCCACAGAAGCACAGGGATGCAAAGCACTAAACACATTAGCACTAGTGCCAAGACAGCTAGTCAGTAACTGGGCATCCCGCAACCCACCTCCCCCAGACTTTGTCAAATTTCTTGGGACACTTACGGCTCATATAGGTTAATTTATAGAGGGGGAGCACTCGATCAACCATTAGCCTTCACTGCGAGACCGTGGGAGGATCAGGTAGTTTCCACTTGCAAAGGATCGCCTTTCTGGCATAGAAGGCCAAATAGAACACCAACAGTTGTCGGTGTCTGCCGGTGGTCACCGTATCACAGACTCCCAGCAACAGAATTTTTGGATCCATGGTCACCTGCAGCCCACCCACATCATTGATCCCAGCCACCACACCTCTCCAAAATTCCTGTAAGACAGGGCAGGACCATACTACATGCATTAAAGTGCCTACCTCAACGAGGCACTTGGGACATTGGTCTGAATACGAGGGGTAGATCCTAGAAAGTCTCTGGGGGGTATAGTAAGCCTTGTGTAGAAACTTGAGTTGTATATATCTGTCTTTAGCAGAAATCATCAGTGGGATGTACTGCTGCACTCCCTCATCCCAGTCATCTGACTCTAGGCTCGGAATGTCACTCTGCCAGCTGTAGAAAAGTCGGGGTGCCCGGTCAGTGTCAGAAGAGGAGATTCGAAGATACAGGGATGAGAGGATTCGGTCCGCATTTTGGAATGACAAATACGATTCGACACTGTGTGTCGCGATAGTTTGGGGCTGAGGAAATTGTGCCTGCAGAGCGTGACGTAATTGCAGGAACCTAAAAAACATCCAGGAGGGCAACTGAAATTTGGTCTTAAGGGTGTCGTAGGGTAGGAGGGTACCTGCCGGCATTACATGTTGTATCTTAGTTATTCCAAATCTTACCCACACGCCTGGGTCAGGGACCTCCCGTAGGTGCGGGAACCGCGGGTTCCCCCACAGTGGGGCGTGAGGGGACAGCACCTGAGCAGAGCAGACAGCCTTAGACATTTGATCCCAGACCCTGACCGTGGTTTTCATGGACACAGTCATATCTGCATGGGCTCTCAGCCCCTTGTAGACAAGGTCACTCAGCGTAGTGGAAGAACCCAACACTTGTTGCAAGTCTATTTAAAAAACATATATATTTTCAGTACATACAACGATAAGGAAACCTACGTTCAAATATTGATTGATAAAAGACAAAGTCTGCACACTTTGATATCTTTTCATATTTTTTCGATTTGCAATGCCAGTGCCTTCTTTGCAAAATTTGCACTGTTAATAACACAGAAAAGAGCAGCATATGTTCAATCAAGAATGAGACAAAATTCTTCTACCAAAACTGGTCTCCTCAGTTCCTAGACACTTTTGCCGCGTACACACGATCATTTTTTTTTATGAAAAAAAACGACGTTTTCTGTGAAGTAAAAAACAACGTTTTTGAAACGTCACTTTTCAAAGACGATGTTGCATACACACCATCGTTTTTTTCACAAAAAGCGAGGTTACGTTCACCACTCTTTTCCATTGAAGCTCGCTTCATAACTAGCTTCTGGGCATGCGCGGGTTGAAAAACGTCGTTTTAAACTACGTTTTTGCTACACACGGTGACTTTTTGTGAAACAAAAAACGACGTTTTGAAAAACGACACAAAAAATTCAAGCATGTTGGAATTTTTTTTTGAAGACAAAAAACAACGTTTTGCCCACACACCATCAATTTTTAAATGACGTTTTAAAAAACAACGTTTTTTTTCATCGCAAAAAACGACCGTGTGTACGCGGCATTACAGAGTGTTGTGAAGACCATTTACACCATGGTAAATGTGGCCATGTCCAAACATTCTTTTGAAATCGTTCAACAATTTTTAGACGCAGTTTTTCACAGATTGGTGAACCTGTGGCAGTCTTACTTCTCTTAGGCTGACCATACACGCTTCCAAATTGAACCGTTAATTGACAGGCTCAATGTACCAAGTTAATCAATGGACTTGAGTACAACCAGCCTGTCAAATTCTCTTGGGATCATCGCTTAGATATTTGCACTGTGTATTGCCTGCCTAACTCTCTCTAAGATGCCCTTTGTATACCCAATCTTGTCACTGACCTGTTGCCAATTATCCTAATTTAGTTTTAAAATGGTCTTCAAGCTCTTAGTACAACTTGCTTTGTCAGCATTTTGTTGCCCTGCCCCAACTTTTTAGAGACTTGCTGCTGCCATAGATTTCAAAATGACCTTATTTTTAAAATGGTACATTTTGTCAGTTTTTAAAGACTTCATATGTTTTTCTATTGTGCATAAAATGTGGGTTTATGAGATTTTTGCAAATCCTTGCATTTTTTTAATGTAGATTTTACACATCGTCCTAACTTTTTGGGAATTGGGGTTGTATATTACAGAAGGACACGATTTATTAGTGCTTGCCATTCATTCAAAGTTGTTTCCGTTTCAGTATTTGCTGTCCAGTTTAACATGCAGTTAGTTTGTTTCCCTGTTTACCCTGAATTTACACCTGATAGTAATATCCTAAGTCCTTCCATGCCTGTTTCATTTCCTACAGACCCATTTCAAAGTTCTTTTTAACTTTTTTTTGTTTTCTTTCATACAGACACTGGAACTTCTCTATCGAATTACCAATGAACAGAATGTCACTGTTATTGTACAGAAAATGTTAGAATATTTGAAAGAAAGCAAGGATGAATATGCAATTATCGCCTTGGTTGGGAAAATAGCAGATTTGGCAGAAAAATATCCTTTTTTTTATTTATTTTTTGTATGTACAACATGTATTGATTTTACAAGAGACCAGATTCATTAGTCTTATTCTTCTGAAGCTATTTGGAAGGCATGTTTATTTTAGAGAAAACGGCTTTTATACGTAGTGGATTTTCCTCTTTTCTAGTGTAGTACCTCCTTTTAGCAGTTTGTTTTGTAATGCCAAAGCGCTGAAAACATGAATGGTAGGTGGCTTAAATAGCTTCATTTCCTGATGATTCTTGTGCTGTATTCATCCTGATAATTGTGCATTGATAATTATGTAAATCCAAGCCTTTCAGTTAAGTGTGCATGACCCAGTGTTTCTGCTTTCCAGGCTAACACCACCTCCAAATGTTTCCTAGAGAGTATTTTATCTAAAAAAACAGTATACTAAATGTAGATACGACAGCCATATTTTTTTTCTTTGCAGTTTGTGCTTACGGCATAAAAGCAGTACAGTGTCCTTTACTGTTCTGCCTCACAGATCAAGCCTGTTGCCAGGAGAATTGACAGCAGCCTACTGTAAAAGAATAAGCCTTTTATCTATCTATTTGATAAACCGTGTGGTGAAACATTGCTTTCCTAAAAATCTCCTGCTGCCACAGGTATCCAACACTGATGATACTTCTCCTTGCTAGGCACTGTAGTTCATTCCAACCGACCCCTACAGACCCCTACAGCTTTGCATCCTGAAATTAAAGACCGTTTTTTGTTTTTATCAAGTTGTATTTACTCAGTTTAACTTGTAACATTCAAGTGAAAGATAAAACGCCAACATGTCGGAAAAATAAACTTCAAAAACAAAATCGTGAAGTTGGAAAAAGGATCACCTCCCTCTTTAAAAATTGCTTGTAAACTCAATCGTGTGTAGCTAAACACAGGCACAGCTATAAGATCTCTGGGATTAGGTTGTGGACAGGCACAAGTCAGGAGATGGATACAAACAAGGCTTTATCAATGCCTAGAAGCACAGTAAAGTATATTATTAAGAAGTGGAAGGTATTTGGTACAACACAGACCCTCCCTGGATCAAGATGTTGCTCTGAACTGGGTGAAAGTGCCAGGAGGAAACTGGTCGGAGGCCTACAGCAACTCTAAAGCAGTTGCAGGAATTTGACGGAGTAGTCATTGTGTGAATGCGACAACAATATCACAAATTCTCCACAAATGTGGCTTTTATGGGAGGGTTGCAAGAAAAAAAAAACTCATCAAGAAAGGCCAAATGCAGTCACTGCTGAACTTTGCCTAAAATGTACCTTAAAGATTCTGAGGCCAAATGGAAAAAGGTGTTTTGGGTGGTGAGACTAAAATATGTATTTGTCCTCAACCCCAAAAAATATTTCTGTGTGTATATATAGCTCTCCATCCAAATAACACCAGTCCTACAGTAAAGCATGGAGGTGGTAATATCTTGTTATTGGGGTGTTTCTCTGCAGCAGGGACTGGAGCACTTGTCGGGATAGAAGGAAAATGGATGGGGCAAAAATGCTGTCAATTTCTTGAGGAAAGTCTGCTGCCCCCTGACAGAAAGTTGTCAATGGGTAGAAAGTTTTTTACCTTCCAACATGACAATGTCCCAAAGCACGCAGAAAAAAATACTACACTGTGGTTGTAGGAGAAAAAGGTGTATGTCCATGCATGAGTCGGTCAGAGCCCAGACTTAAACCCCATTAAAAAACTGTGGAATGACTCGAAGACTGCAGTCCACAAACGGTCACCATCAAATTTAACTGAACTTGAACAGTTCTGCAAGGAAAAGTGGGCAAATATTGCAAAGTTTTGGATGTGCAAAGTTAGTAGAGACAAATACCAACAGACTAAAGGCTATAATTAAAGGGGTTGTAAAGTCAGAAGGGTTTTTTTATTTTTATTTTTTTTTATCAATGCATTCTATGGCATTACGATAAATCTTTCTGTGTGCAGTAGCTGCCCCAGCACCCCAAATACTTACCTGAGCCCTTTCTCTCTAGCGATGTCCACAAGTTCCTTAGCCATCCCCGACTTTTCTCCTAATTGGCTGAGACACAGCAGTGGCGCCACTGCTGTCAGTCAGTTAAGCCAATCTGGGGAGAGAGAGAAGGGGTCGGGCTGAATCTGGGCTGACTGAATGAATGGACACAGGAAACTGACTCTGCTCGGGGTGCCCCCATAGCAAGCTGCTTGTTGTGGGGGCACTGGGAGGAGCCAGGAGAACCGAAGAGGAGGTTTCAGGCTGCTCTGTGCAAATCCACTGCAACAGAGCAGGTAAGTATAACATGTTTGTTATTTTTAGAGGGGAAAAAAGAAAGCAAGACTTTATAATCCCTTTTAACGCAAAGGTTGGTTCAACAAAATGACACAAGTGATCTTTTTTCCAACTCAGCGTTTTTTTGTAGTTTAATTTTTTTTTCTGACATGTTGGTGTTCTATGTTTTACTTGGATGTTCTAAGTTGCACTGAGTGAATACAGCTGGATAAAACAAACTGTCCTTCATTTCAGTCTGCAAAGCAACAAAATGTGATTATTTTAAATTGTTACAAATATTTATTCTGCAAGTGTATTCTGTCACTAGTCAAGTTAAACACACTCCATCCTTTTTGAACAAGGACGACATATTTTATACTCTACACTTTTGTACCATTCAGCCTTGTATGTTTGTACACTGGTCAGGGGTACACCAGATCTTGGGTACCAATAATGATTGGCCAGGATTGCCCACTCCCAGGACCTAAGGTTCCTGCACCCCATTATCTCCATTGGGTGACCTTTTGTGAGTAGTATTGTACATAATTATATTTTGTGTATATGTATTCTTTAGTAATTATTGATAAACTGATTGCATGTGGTACCCATGGACTCTATGGGGTTGATTTACTAAAATCTGGTGAGGCTCTGCATAGAAATCAGTTGGCTTTAATTTTTATTTATTTTTTGTCAAAGCTTACTTTAACAAGCCAAAGTTAGAGGCTTATTGGCTGCCATGCAAAGCTTCACTGGATTTACCACTCCCTTAGTAAATCAAACCCAATTTACCTGGTTAGGATTATAACTACCTTGGACTCCTGGTTAAAGTGGTTGTAAAGGTATGAAGGCTGCCCCTCCCCCAATACATTTTATGAATTAAGCTTAAAAAAAGAAAAATAACCTTATGCAGTCGTGCCCCCTTCCTTATACTTACCCCCGTTTTTTTTTTTTTTTTATTCGATCGATCGCTGTGCCCGAGAGCAGGGACTCTCTCTGTTCTCATGTCATAGGGCAGATTAATAGTAGCAGGAGCCATTGGCTGCAAATTATTGCATGTGGTTTGAACAGGAATGCAGTGCAATTCCTGCCCAATCGCATTCGATCTCACGGTACATATCTGGCCATTTGCAAGATAATCTACATAGGTGTCCCAGTGCGCCGATGATAGCAAATCAGGGCCAGTAGAGGTGCTCACAGTGCTGGAGAAGTTCTGGGATATAGGGTGGAAGAGATGTCAGCTTGAGGGCGCACCGCCTGTATTTCCCCAGCCCTGTGAGCACCTTCAGCTGCTGTGATTTGCTATCGACGGACTGGGTCACCTCTGCAGATAATTTTCGGCGGCCGAAATTTTGGTGACAACCCCAAAAAATAACCGAAAACTGTGTGGCGTTTGTTTGGTGTTTTTTTTTGTTTTGTTTTTTTCATCCGGCCAATGGCAAAAATCTGCCGATACCTAAAGGGGGTGGGGTCCGCCCCGGATGCCACCCATCCTCCACTCCTCCTGTGATCCCATAGCTGACTGGTTAGTGACCACACTGGCTCAATCTGTAGAACAACCTTCCTCCAACCCCCCCCCCCCCCCCCCTCCGTCGTTCCGATCTCTGTGTGTCACAGAGCTGAATTGTCCGGCACAGACAGGCTGCATATGAGGGGCACTGGTAAAGGTTGCTGGGCATAGGTGGGCTGCATATGAGGGGCACTGGTGAGGTTGCTGGGCATAGGTGGGCTGCATATGAGGGGCACTCGTGAGGCTGAATTGATCTCTTGTATCATGTCTGCTAGAGGTGCTGGAGATGGAGTTTTGCTAATACTATTAGCGATATGTTTAGGTTTAGGTAAGAGATTGCAGACTTGATACTAGAGATGGTTATAGACTGCATTTTTCTTGACCTTTCTTTCACTAAAGGTGCCAATAGTGGCAAACAAATTCACATTAATTTAAATTGATGATAATAAGTTGAATGTAATAGTTTTATATATAAAGAAAAAACTTAAATTCATTTTCGGTATCGGTTTTTGGCCTAGTGCATCCTTCATTTTCGGTATCGGCACCAAAATTTTCATTTGGAGCACCCCTAATAATTTTCGGTATCGGCACCAAAATTTTCATTTGGAGCACCCCTAATCATTTTCGGTATCGGCACCAAAATTTTTCTTTGGAGCACCCCTAATTATTTTGTATGTGGACGGATTTGTGCGCACACACACACACGTGCGTATGGTGGGGAAAATCGCATGGGATTCAGAGAGGAATCGCACCGCATTTTTGTTCAAATCATATGGCAGTTGAGGCAAAAATGTTTTTTCTATTGACGCAAATTGCACCGCAAAGTATCCGTTTCGGTATCGGGAGAATTTGGGTAAGTACCCGATATACGGTGCATCAATATTGCACACCAAGAAGAGGCGCAGCCAGGAGCACCGGCAGAGGACGCAAAGTGGAGTATCAGGGCTGCTCTGCAAAACCATTACACAGAGCATGCATAACAGTATAACAGTTTTTTTTTTATTAAAATAGGTTTAAATTCACTTTGAGCACTGGAAGTAGCTTATAAATGACAGACTTTAGTGTTCTTTATCTGGTTTGGGTGCACTGCAGATTAGTAGGTATGGTACAGATAAGTGTAATAGACTTTTTTTTTTTTTTTTTCACATCAGACTTTACCTTTTCCAGAGAGACACTCGTGTTTACACAAGTAGAGAAACCGTTATCTCCACTCCGGTAGTGCATCATTTGTGAATTCTCTATTTTATTTGTTTATTTTTAGTTTATTATATATTTTTTTTTTCCCTTAATAGATCATCACTTCCTTCCTTTAGTCTCTCTTCAACTACTCTCCATCCTACTTCGTCTATTTCTACCCTTATCCCCTCCCTGTCCCCCCCCACTCTCCCCCCCCCCCATGTGGTTTATTTCTGGCTCTATTCAGATATTTTCATTATATAGCCTTGCGTCTCCTTATAGTTCTTCCATTGTTTCCATTTTCTGTTGTGTTTTTCGAGTTCGCTGTTATCAATGCTACTTAGATATTCCAATTTATTGTAGTTATCAATTCTCGCAAACCATTCTTTTATGTCTGGTTTATTTGGGTTTAGCCCATTTTTTGGGATTAGGCCTTTAGCGGCATTTATTAACTGCGGGAGCAGGGTTTCTTTTCTTCTGTTCCTAGATCCTTTTCTGTCGTGAAACAGACATGCGTAGTTATTATTGTCTAGTTTTTCCTGTGTTATTTCCTTTACGGTTAGTTGGATTTCCTTCCAATATTCTATTATTTTGGGGCAACTCCACCAGATGTGCAAGGTTGATCCTGTCTGTCCGCAACCTCTCCAGCATAATGAAGAGTTGTCTTTGTTTAACTTATGCATTGTTTCGGGTGTTCTGTGCCATCTAGTAATGCACTTATAATTCATCTTGATGGTGTTCATGTCTGTTGCAGAATTGTGCACTGCTGCTATGATTCTTCCGAGTTGTAGGTCTTCGAATCCTTCGTTTATTTCTTGTTCCCATTTTTTTATAAATCCCGGTTTGTCTTGTGACTCCAACTCTGTCAATATTTGATATAATTTTGATGTTGTATGTTTTATTGGCGTTTGTATGGCACATATTTTTTCAATTTGGGTTAGGTTTCCTCCCTCTCTTATTGGTGTAGGCATAGATTTTATCAGGTGTTGGAATTGTAGATATTCCCATTGGCTGATGTCCCATCCAAGTTCTTCTTTTATCTTCTGAAATGGTTTATCTTCTGAAATGGTTTAATCTTCCCCTTTTCTATAATGTCCTTTATTTGTGCTGATCCTATTTTATTTCCCAGTCGTGTCCCTTTTCCTGGTAGGAAGAAGTTAGTGCTCGTGAGTGGTATTAAGGCCCCTTTCACATTGAGGCGTTTTTCATGCGGTACAGCGCTAAAAATAGCGCTGCTATACCGCATGAAAAATCATGCCCTGTAGTGTTCAATGTGAAAGCCCGAAGGCTTTCACACTGAAGCGGTGCGCTAGCAGGAACGCTCCAAAAGTCCTGCTAGCCGCATCTTTACCGCGGTATAGGAGCGGTGTGTTCACCGCTCCTATAGCGCGCCTTCCCATTGGAATCAATGGGAAACCGCGGCAATAGCGCGGTAATACCGCCCGCAACGCGGGCGGTATTAACCCTTTTTCGGCCGCTAGCGGGGGTTAAAACCTCACCGCTAGCGCCCGAATATCGCGGTAAACACGACGGTATAGCGGCGCTACAAATAGCGCGGCTATACCGTCACCGCGGCTCCACGCCTCAATGTGAAAGGGCCTTAAAGGTGAGTTGTAGATCCACTTATTCTGTTTGTGCAGGGTTGTCCCATGTTATGAAAAGCATTCCGTGAGTTCTTCCCATGTACCATTATTTCCCAGGTCCCTATACCTATGAGGTATCCATATATTTTTATGTAGTGCTGTGTTACTTAAACTATTTTCTAATTCTATCCCTTTTTTAATCCTTTTCTTTGTATTTATTTCCCCATTCTACCATTCGTGCTATTATTATAGATTTATAGTATCTCTCTATATCTGGTGCTGCTAATCCACCGCATTTTTTTATTTCTGTGAGTGTTTTGAAGTTTATCCTAGGGGTTTTTGTTGTTCCAAATATATTTTATCAACATTGATTTCATGATCTTGAAAAAACTTTGAGGGATTTTTATGGGCAACGCCTGAAATTTATATGTTATTTTTGGTAAGTTAACCATCTTGAAGGCATTAATTCTTCCAATCCATGAAAGAGTTTTAGTAGCATTTTTTTTTTTAGGTCTATTTTCACCTCATTTAGTAAAGGAATAAAGTTAGCAAGGAACAGGCCCCCTATTGTGGGTGTCAGCCTGATCCCTAGGTAGCTCAACTCCCTTACCCATGCGTATGTATGTTTTTGTAGGGCTAGTTCTTCCTTTTTTCCCTCACCGATGTTCAAAATTTCAGTTTTCCTAGGATTTATTTTAAAGTTAGAGAGTTCTCCATAGTTTTTTTATTTCTTTAGCAATATCCAATAATGTTGAGGTTGGATTTGTTATGAACATTAAGATATCGTCGGCGTATGCTGCTACTTTGTGTTCTTCTACTCCTATTTTTGCCCCTTCTATTCTGGGGTTATTTCGTAAGGTTGCCAAGAAGCAGAAGCCCTGTCTGGTGCCATTAAACATTTCGAAAGGTGCGGAGATTTTACCATTGACCTTCACCATTGCCGTTGGTCTGTTGTATAAGTTTTGTACCCAGCGTCTAAATCTTGGCCCTATCCCCAGGTGTTGTAGGGTGTCTGTCATAAATCTCCAGTCCACCCTATCGAACGCTTTCTCTGCGTCGATTGCGAGTAATAGGGCTGGAGGTTTTACGACATTGTTTTTTTGCATTAATAGTATCGCTTTTAAGGTGTTATCTCAGCCTTCTCGCCCTGGTACAAATCCGGTTTGGTCTGGGTTAATCCAGTCTGGTATTAGATCTTTAAGTCTAGTAGCCAGGATTTTTGCATATAGTTTGGTATCCGTATTTAATAACGCAATTGGCCGGTAATTGGAACATATGGTCTTGTCTTTCCCAGGTTTTGGTGTTATAGTGATATGTGCTAACAAGGATTCAGGTCGTATTTCTGTCTCTGTTCCTATTTGATTGAAGTAGTCACATAGTCTCGGGACCAACAGTTTTTGGAATTTTTTATAATATTTGCTGGTGAATCCATCAGGTCCAGGACTTTTCCCGTTGGGTGTTTCTTTAAGTGCTCTTATTATTTCTCCAATTCAAGAGCTGCCAGGCGTTCTTTTTGTAGTTTTGGCAGGTTCGCCGAGTTTAAGTATTCTTCGGTTTTCTCTCTTCTCTTTTTTTCCTCCTGATGTGCATTTTCCTTTCTGATTGCATATAGGGTGCTGTAATATGTATGAAATGCCTCAGCTATGTCGTCTGTTTTGTTCACTATTTCACCTCTTATATTTTTGATCTTTTCTATAAAATTTAACGTCTTTTTATATTTTAACATTTTTGCAAGAAATTTTCCTGGTTTTATTCCCTCCTATAAACGCTCCTTTTTCATCCTAGAAAATTCTTTCCTTGTTTCTTCTTCCAGTTGTTCTTTCAGAGTTTCTCTTTTGGTCATTAGGGCGCATTGGGTTTCGGGTTTCTGATCTTTTTTATGTCTTTGTTCTAGTTCATATATTTCTTTCAAGTTCTTTTTAATGTTGTTTTCCCTTTCTTTCTTTTTTCTGGCGCCTATGGCTATTAGATGTCCCCTTATGACTGCCTTGTGCGCTTCCCATATAATTGCCTTGCTTACGTCTGGGGTGTCATTGTTCCGGAAGTACGATTCAATTTCTTCTTCGATTTTCTTCTCTGTATCTTGGTCTTCTAATATATCTTCGTTTATTCTCCAGGCTCCCATTCCTCTTATTTCCCTGTGTGCCATCAGTTTCATTGTCACTGGCGCGTGATCTGATAGCGTAACTATTTCTATATTTGAGTCCACTGCTTCTTCTAAGAGGCTATGTTCAATCAGGATGTAGTCTAGTCTGGAGTACATCTTATGGACTACTGAGTGATAAGTGTAGTCTTTTTTGCTGGGATGTTGAATCCTCCATATGTCTACTAGTTGGTGTTCAAAAAGTTTTCTTTTTAACCTTCTCGTTTCTTTTGCTTCCATATTCATCCTCCTGGATGTGGCGTCTAGTTCGTTGTCCATATAGAAGTTTAGATCTCCTGCCAGTATTAATTTGCCTTTTTTCACCTCCTCTAATTCCTTTAAGATTTTTATGAGGTAATTTTTAGGGCGTTTGTTCGGGCCATATATATTGACCAGGGTATATCTAATATTGGCAATAGTTCCTATTAATATCAAGAATCTACCGTTTGGGTCAGTCTTCCTCTCCTCTATCTTAAAGTCCACATTTTTCCCGAACCCAATTGCCACCCCTTTTGCCCCTTTTGTAGGGGTATCGCTATAATACCACGTAGGGAATTGCTTTGAATATAGCCTGATGTTGCTCTCTAGTGCCAGGTGTGTTTCCTGCAAGAATATTATTTCCACCCTTTTCCTCTCTAGTTCTCGCATTACCATATGTCGTTTTTGAGGGGAATTTAATCCTCTGACATTGTATGTTATGAGGTTAATTGAACCCATTTCTTGTTAATTGCTTTTCCTTTTGCCAGTTAGAGCTCTTTGAAACAAGCCATTCCCTCCTCTCCCCCCTTTTCCCCCCCTCCCTCCCACCTTCCCCCCCCCCCCCGCCCCCCTGAACCTCCCTCCCCCTCCCCCCTTCTCTATACCCTTTCCAAGGATGTTCTAGACTCATGGTCTAGCAGGTATCTACTCCCTCTCCTTAACCTGCCTGTGTTGTGGGTACCGAGGTGGCGTACTATCTGGCGCTGTCTACTCCTGTTGGGTAGACCCAAGCGCTCCCCGTTAAAACCCATTCCTTCAGCCCCTACTGAGCATTCTTGATAGCTTTCTCTTCCCATCCCAGATCCTGAGTCCCCGTTTCCCCTTGATCCTGATCTACCCCCCCCCCCCCTTCATGGTGCTACTTCCTTCTCGGCACCAGCTGCCAGACCTCGTCCTCTTGTGTATCTCTGGTTCTTGTCTCCCCTTTAGAGCTTCCGGTATGGATATATTTAATTTTTCGCAGAACTCCTGAGTTTCTTCAATAAATCTAAGTTTCACTGCTTGGCCGTTCTTTTTTCCCTATTAAACATGCAGGGAACCCCCAATTGTACTGGATCTCTTGTTCTTGTAATGTTTTTATCAAGGGTTTTAGTGCCCATCTTCTCTTTAATGTGTCCTGGGATAGGTCGGGGTATATTTCTATTTGTTTTCCTTCAAATTCCAGAGGGGGTTTCCCCTTCATGCTTCTCCAGATTTGTTTTTTTTCCTTGAGACTTTCTAGTCTCAGAATTATGTCTCTAGGGTTCTTTGCAGGGAATCTCAGGGGTCTTCTTATCCTATATACTTTCTTTATTATTTTAAGTCTTTTGCTTTCTGGTTACCCAGTACTGGGATGAATATTTTTTCCATGATTTCTTCCAGGTTCTCTTTCTGGGGGTGTTCAGGGAGCCCTCTGATTCTCAGGTTTCTTCTCTTGTTTTTATTTTCTTGATCTTCTCTATTATAAGCTTGCTCCCTCTGTTCTATTCTAAGCGAGTTTATTTCTCTTTTTAGGTCTTTTATTATATTTGTATGTGTGTCCACTCTGGTTTCTATCTTCTCCACTCTGGTAAGTACCATTCAGCCTTGTATGTTTGTACACTGGTCAGGGGTACACCAGATCTTGGGTACCAATAATGATTGGCCAGGATTGCCCACTCCCAGGACCTAAGGTTCCTGCACCCCATTATCTCCATTGGGTGACCTTTTGTGAGTAGTATTGTACATAATTATATTTTGTGTATATGTATTCTTTAGTAATTATTGATAAACTGATTGCATGTGGTACCCATGGACTCTATGGGGTTGATTTACTAAAATCTGGTGAGGCTCTGCATAGAAATCAGTTGGCTTTAATTTTTATTTATTTTTTGTCAAAGCTTACTTTAACAAGCCAAAGTTAGAGGCTTATTGGCTGCCATGCAAAGCTTCACTGTATTTACCACTCCCTTAGTAAATCAAACCCAATTTACCTGGTTTAGGTAGTATATCTACCTTGGTACTCCTGGTTAAGTGGTTTGTAAAGGTATGAAGGCTGCCCCTACCCCAATACAATTTTTATGAATTAAGCTTAAAAAAAGAAAAAATAACCTATATGCAGTCGTGCCCCGTTCCTTTACTTACCCCCGTTTTTTTTTTTTTTTATTCGATCGTCGCTGTGCCCCGAGAGCAGGACTCTCTCTGTTCTCATGTCATAGGGCAGATTAATAGTAGCAGGAGCCATTGGCTGCAAATTATTGCATGTGGTTTGAACAGGAATGCAGTGCAATTCCTGCCCAATCGCATTCGATCTCACGGTACATATCTGGCCATTTGCAAGATAATCTACATAGGTGTCCCAGTGCGCCGATGATAGCAAATCAGGGCCAGTAGAGGTGCTCACAGTGCTGGAGAAGTTCTGGGATATAGGGTGGAAGAGATGTCAGCTTGAGGGCGCACCGCCTGTATTTCCCCAGCCCTGTGAGCACCTTCAGCTGCTGTGATTTGCTATCGACGGACTGGGTCACCTCTGCAGATAATTTTCGGCGGCCGAAATTTTGGTGACAACCCCAAAAAATAACCGAAAACTGTGTGGCGTTTGTTTGTTTTTTTTTGTTTTGTTTTTTTCATCCGGCCAATGGCAAAAATCTGCCGATACCTAAAGGGGGTGGGGTCCGCCCCGGATGCCACCCATCCTCCACTCCTCCTGTGATCCCATAGCTGACTGGTTAGTGACCACACTGGCTCAATCTGTAGAACAACCTTCCTCCAACCCCCCTCCCCCCCTCCCGTCGTTCCGATCTCTGTGTGTCACAGAGCTGAATTGTCCGGGCACAGACAGGCTGCATATGAGGGGCACTGGTAAAGGTTGCTGGGCATAGGTGGGCTGCATATGAGGGGCACTGGTGAGGTTGCTGGGCATAGGTGGGCTGCATATGAGGGGCACTCGTGAGGCTGAATTGATCTCTTGTATCATGTCTGCTAGAGGTGCTGGAGATGGAGTTTTGCTAATACTATTAGCGATATGTTTAGGTTTAGGTAAGAGATTGCAGACTTGATACTAGAGATGGTTATAGACTGCATTTTTCTTGACCTTTCTTTCACTAAAGGTGCCAATAGTGGCAAACAAATTCACATTAATTTAAATTGATGATAATAAGTTGAATGTAATAGTTTTATATATAAAGAAAAAACTTAAATTCATTTTCGGTATCGGTTTTTTGGCCTAGTGCATCCTTCATTTTCGGTATCGGCACCAAAATTTTCATTTGGAGCACCCCTAATAATTTTCGGTATCGGCACCAAAATTTTCATTTGGAGCACCCCTAATCATTTTCGGTATCGGCACCAAAATTTTTCTTTGGAGCACCCCTAATTATTTTGTATGTGGACGGATTTGTGCGCACACACACACACGTGCGTATGGTGGGGAAAATCGCATGGGATTCAGAGAGGAATCGCACCGCATTTTTGTTCAAATCATATGGCAGTTGAGGCAAAAATGTTTTTTCTATTGACGCAAATTGCACCGCAAAGTATCCGTTTCGGTATCGGGAGAATTTGGGTAAGTACCGATATACGGTGCATCAATATTGCACACCAAGAAGAGGCGCAGCCAGGAGCACCGGCAGAGGACGCAAAGTGGAGTATCAGGGCTGCTCTGCAAAACCATTACACAGAGCATGCATAACAGTATAACAGTTTTTTTTTTATTAAAATAGGTTTAAATTCACTTTGAGCACTGGAAGTAGCTTATAAATGACAGACTTTAGTGTTCTTTATCTGGTTTGGGTGCACTGCAGATTAGTAGGTATGGTACAGATAAGTGTAATAGACTTTTTTTTTTTTTTTTCACATCAGACTTTACCTTTTCCAGAGAGACACTCGTGTTTACACAAGTAGAGAAACCGTTATCTCCACTCCGGTAGTGCATCATTTGTGAATTCTCTATTTTATTTGTTTATTTTTAGTTTATTATATATTTTTTTTTTTCCCTTAATAGATCATCACTTCCTTCCTTTAGTCTCTCTTCAACTACTCTCCATCCTACTTCGTCTATTTCTACCCTTATCCCCTCCCTGTCCCCCCCCACTCTCCCCCCCCCCCCCCCATGTGGTTTATTTCTGGCTCTATTCAGATATTTTCATTATATAGCCTTGCGTCTCCTTATAGTTCTTCCATTGTTTCCATTTTCTGTTGTGTTTTTCGAGTTCGCTGTTATCAATGCTACTTAGATATTCCAATTTATTGTAGTTATCAATTCTCGCAAACCATTCTTTTATGTCTGGTTTATTTGGGTTTAGCCCATTTTTTGGGATTAGGCCTTTAGCGGCATTTATTAACTGCGGGAGCAGGGTTTCTTTTCTTCTGTTCCTAGATCCTTTTCTGTCGTGAAACAGACATGCGTAGTTATTATTGTCTAGTTTTTTCCTGTGTTATTTCCTTTACGGTTAGTTGGATTTCCTTCCAATATTCTATTATTTTGGGGCAACTCCACCAGATGTGCAAGGTTGATCCTGTCTAGTCCGCAAATCCTCTCCTGAGCATAATGAAGAGTTGTCTTTGTTTAACTTATGCATTTGTTTCGGGGTGTTCTGTGCCATCTAGTAATGCACTTATAATTCATCTTGATGGTGTTCATGTCTGTTGCAGAATTGTGCACTGCTGCTATGATTCTTCCGAGTTGTAGGTCTTCGAATCCTTCGTTTATTTCTTGTTCCCATTTTTTTATAAATCCCGGTTTGTCTTGTGACTCCAACTCTGTCAATATTTGATATAATTTTGATGTTGTATGTTTTATTGGCGTTTGTATGGCACATATTTTTTCAATTTGGGTTAGGTTTCCTCCCTCTCTTATTGGTGTAGGCATAGATTTTATCAGGTGTTGGAATTGTAGATATTCCCATTGGCTGATGTCCCATCCAAGTTCTTCTTTTATCTTCTGAAATGGTTTATCTTCTGAAATGGTTTAATCTTCCCCTTTTCTATAATGTCCTTTATTTGTGCTGATCCTATTTTATTTCCCAGTCGTGTCCCTTTTCCTGGTAGGAAGAAGTTAGTGCTCGTGAGTGGTATTAAGGCCCCTTTCACATTGAGGCGTTTTTCATGCGGTACAGCGCTAAAAATAGCGCTGCTATACCGCATGAAAAATCATGCCCTGTAGTGTTCAATGTGAAAGCCCGAAGGCTTTCACACTGAAGCGGTGCGCTAGCAGGAACGCTCCAAAAGTCCTGCTAGCCGCATCTTTACCGCGGTATAGGAGCGGTGTGTTCACCGCTCCTATAGCGCGCCTTCCCATTGGAATCAATGGGAAACCGCGGCAATAGCGCGGTAATACCGCCCGCAACGCGGGCGGTATTAAACCCTTTTTCGGCCGCTTTTTAATAGCGGGCGGGTTAAAACCTCACCGCTAGCGCCCGAATATCGCGGTAAACACGACGGTATAGCGGCGCTACAAATAGCGCGGCTATACCGTCACCGCGGCTCCACGCCTCAATGTGAAAGGGGCCTTAAAGGTGAGTTGTAGATCCACTTATTCTGTTTGTGCAGGGTGTCCCATGTTTGAAAAGCATTCGTGGTTATTCCATGTACCTTTTTCCCCAGGTCCCTATACCTATGAGGTATCCATATATTTTTATGTAGTGCTGTGTTACTTAAACTATTTTCTATTCTTATCCATTTTTTATCCTTTTCTTTGTATTTATTTCCCCATTCTACCATTCGTGCTATTATTATAGATTTATAGTATCTCTCTATATCTGGTGCTGCTAATCCACCGCATTTTTTATTTCTTGTGAGTGTTTTGAAGTTTATCCTAGGGGTTTTGTTGTTCCAAATATATTTTATCAACATTGATTTCATGATCTTGAAAAAACTTTGAGGGATTTTTATGGGCAACGCCTGAAATTTATATGTTATTTTTGGTAAGTTAACCATCTTGAAGGCATTAATTCTTCCAATCCATGAAAGAGTTTTAGTAGCATTTTTTTTTTTAGGTCTATTTTCACCTCATTTAGTAAAGGAATAAAGTTAGCAAGGAACAGGCCCCCTATTGTGGGTGTCAGCCTGATCCCTAGGTAGCTCAACTCCCTTACCCATGCGTATGTATGTTTTTGTAGGGCTAGTTCTTCCTTTTTTCCCTCACCGATGTTCAAAATTTCAGTTTTCCTAGGATTTATTTTAAAGTTAGAGAGTTCTCCATAGTTTTTTATTTCTTTAGCAATATCCAATAATGTTGAGGTTGGATTTGTTATGAACATTAAGATATCGTCGGCGTATGCTGCTACTTTGTGTTCTTCTACTCCTATTTTTGCCCCTTCTATTCTGGGGTTATTTCGTAAGGTTGCCAAGAAGCAGAAGCCCTGTCTGGTGCCATTAAACATTTCGAAAGGTGCGGAGATTTTACCATTGACCTTCACCATTGCCGTTGGTCTGTTGTATAAGTTTTGTACCCAGCGTCTAAATCTTGGCCCTATCCCCAGGTGTTGTAGGGTGTCTGTCATAAATCTCCAGTCCACCCTATCGAACGCTTTCTCTGCGTCGATTGCGAGTAATAGGGCTGGAGGTTTTACGACATTGTTTTTTTGCATTAATAGTATCGCTTTTAAGGTGTTATCTCAGCCTTCTCGCCCTGGTACAAATCCGGTTTGGTCTGGGTTAATCCAGTCTGGTATTAGATCTTTAAGTCTAGTAGCCAGGATTTTTGCATATAGTTTGGTATCCGTATTTAATAACGCAATTGGCCGGTAATTGGAACATATGGTCTTGTCTTTCCCAGGTTTTGGTGTTATAGTGATATGTGCTAACAAGGATTCAGGTCGTATTTCTGTCTCTGTTCCTATTTGATTGAAGTAGTCACATAGTCTCGGGACCAACAGTTTTTGGAATTTTTTATAATATTTGCTGGTGAATCCATCAGGTCCAGGACTTTTCCCGTTGGGTGTTTCTTTAAGTGCTCTTATTATTTCTCCAATTCAAGAGCTGCCAGGCGTTCTTTTTGTAGTTTTGGCAGGTTCGCCGAGTTTAAGTATTCTTCGGTTTTCTCTCTTCTCTTTTTTTCCTCCTGATGTGCATTTTCCTTTCTGATTGCATATAGGGTGCTGTAATATGTATGAAATGCCTCAGCTATGTCGTCTGTTTTGTTCACTATTTCACCTCTTATATTTTTGATCTTTTCTATAAAATTTAACGTCTTTTTATATTTTAACATTTTTGCAAGAAATTTTCCTGGTTTATTCCCTCCTATATAACGCTCCTTTTTCATCCTAGAAAATTCTTTCCTTGTTTCTTCTTCCAGTTGTTCTTTCAGAGTTTCTCTTTTGGTCATTAGGGCGCATTGGGTTTCGGGTTTCTGATCTTTTTTATGTCTTTGTTCTAGTTCATATATTTCTTTCAAGTTCTTTTTAATGTTGTTTTCCCTTTCTTTCTTTTTTCTGGCGCCTATGGCTATTAGATGTCCCCTTATGACTGCCTTGTGCGCTTCCCATATAATTGCCTTGCTTACGTCTGGGGTGTCATTGTTCCGGAAGTACGATTCAATTTCTTCTTCGATTTTCTTCTCTGTATCTTGGTCTTCTAATATTATCTATTCGTTTATTCTTTATTTCCAGGTTTCTCTCCATTCCTCTTATTTCCCTGTGTGCCATCAGTTTCTATTGTCACTGGCGCGTGATCTGATAGCGTAACTATTTCTATATTTGAGTCCACTGCTTCTTCTAAGTAGGCTATGTTCAATCAGGATGTAGTCTAGTCTGGGAGGTACATCTTATGGACTCTACTGAGTGATAAGTGTAGTCTTTTTTTGCTGGGATGTCTTTTGAATCCTCCATATGTCTACTAGTTGGTGTTCAAAAAGTTTTCTTTTTAACCTTCTCGTTTCTTTTGCTTCCATATTCATCCTCCTGGATGTGGCGTCTAGTTCGTTGTCCATATAGAAGTTTAGATCTCCTGCCAGTATTAATTTGCCTTTTTTCACCTCCTCTAATTCCTTTAAGATTTTTATGAGGTAATTTTTAGGGCGTTTGTTCGGGCCATATATATTGACCAGGGTATATCTAATATTGGCAATAGTTCCTATTAATATCAAGAATCTACCGTTTGGGTCAGTCTTCCTCTCCTCTATCTTAAAGTCCACATTTTTCCCGAACCCAATTGCCACCCCTTTTGCCCCTTTTGTAGGGGTATCGCTATAATACCACGTAGGGAATTGCTTTGAATATAGCCTGATGTTGCTCTCTAGTGCCAGGTGTGTTTCCTGCAAGAATATTATTTCCACCCTTTTCCTCTCTAGTTCTCGCATTACCATATGTCGTTTTTGAGGGGAATTTAATCCTCTGACATTGTATGTTATGAGGTTAATTGAACCCATTTCTTGTTAATTGCTTTTCCTTTTGCCAGTTAGAGCTCTTTGAAACAAGCCATTCCCTCCCTCCCCCTCCCCCCTTTTCCCCCCCCCCTCCCTCCCACCTTCCCCCCCCCCCCGCCCCCCTGAACCTCCCTCCCCCTCCCCCCTTCTCTATACCCTTTCCAAGGATGTTCTAGACTCATGGTCTAGCAGGTATCTACTCCCTCTCCTTAACCTGCCTGTGTTGGGTACCGAGGTGGCGTACTATCTGGCGCTGTCTACTCCTGTTGGGTAGACCCAAGCGCTCCCCGTTAAAACCCATTCCTTCAGCCCCTACTGAGCATTCTTGATAGCTTTCTCTTCCCATCCCAGATCCTGAGTCCCCGTTTCCCCTTGATCCTGATCTACCCCCCCCCCCCCCTTCATGGTGCTACTTCCTTCTCGGCACCAGCTGCCAGACCTCGTCCTCTTGTATCTCTGGTTCTTGTCTCCCCTTTAGAGCTTCCGGTATGGATATATTTAATTTTTCGCAGAACTCCTGAGTTTCTTCAATAAATCTAAGTTTCACTGCTTGGCCGTTCTTTTTCCCTATTAAACATGCAGGGAACCCCCAATTGTACTGGATCTCTTGTTCTTGTAATGTTTTTATCAAGGGTTTTAGTGCCCATCTTCTCTTTAATGTGTCCTGGGATAGGTCGGGGTATATTTCTATTTGTTTTCCTTCAAATTCCAGAGGGGGTTTCCCCTTCATGCTTCTCCAGATTTGTTTTTTTTCCTTGAGACTTTCTAGTCTCAGAATTATGTCTCTAGGGTTCTTTGCAGGGAATCTCAGGGGTCTTCTTATCCTATATACTTCTTCTATTTTTAAGTCTTTTGCTTTCTGGTTACCCAGTACTGGGATGAATATTTTTTCCATGATTTCTTCCAGGTTCTCTTTCTGGGGGTGTTCAGGGAGCCCTCTGATTCTCAGGTTTCTTCTCTTGTTTTTATTTTCTTGATCTTCTCTATTATAAGCTTGCTCCCTCTGTTCTATTCTAAGCGAGTTTATTTCTCTTTTTAGGTCTTTTATTATATTTGTATGTGTGTCCACTCTGGTTTCTATCTTCTCCACTCTGGTAAGTAGGTGGCCCACATCATTATGTATTATGTATTATTGCGATTTCTTTTTTTAGTGAGGATTCTAGGCTTTTCAATGATTTTTCTAAGGCTGCGAACATAACTTCCATGTCGCTTTTTGTTGGCAGCATGTCTGTGAGTAGTTGTGCCCCCCCACCTGCTCTGTCTATCTCCTCCTCCACTTCGACCTCTATTTCTTCTTGGAGTTCTATATGTGGATTTCCTGGTGTTGATGCTGATAACATTTTCCTTTGTGATTTCTTTTCCTTTTTTTCCTTGACCTCTGTTTGCCATCCCCTAGTGGTACGCTTTTCAGGGTCTTGACTATTTCCACTTGCTCCTAATGTTACATATTTTATCATAGGTCCCGGACTTAAGCTTGTGCGGGGTAACTTTGGTACTGCTCCACCTCTACCCGATTTCCCCCTCATGCTCCCTATCATTTCGTAGAACGTTGCAGCTACAGGGGGAGATCCTCGCGCCCCACAAGAGGCGGGGGGGATGGCTTGTTGTCGGTTGCTCTTAGTTCCCTTTAAGTGATATATTTCTTAATCTGATCTCTCTCTCTTCAGGCTTATATGTGCGTCATGGTGTGGTGTACCCTGCATGACCCATATTCATTCACATTCCCGATTTGGCATTACACATGACATTACATGTTTCACATATGTAAGTCTCAACAGGTGGTGCTCCGGGTAGGTGTACTGAGGGAGATACTGACACTCTCTCCCCTTTCTAACCTCCCCTTACCTGCTCCTCTGCGGTTGTGGGAAATATGTAGATTAGGCTCTCCTTTAGTTCAGTAGATCTTTCTTCCAGGCTCCAGAGCAGTCCGAGATGGATGAGTATTATGTGATGTAGCAAACAAATATCAATAAGTGTGTAATAACAACCTCATAGAGAGATGGTAAATTGATAAGGCGTTAATAAAGTATTAATAAGGGAGGTCCTCTGAGAAAAAAAAACAGCAAAAAGCAAAAAAAAAAAAAAAAAAAAGGGAGGGGGGGGGGGGGGGGGGGGCACCATACCAGCAAAGAGGTCTAAGAGCAGGCCCGTGGGGGAATCACTGAAGTCACTGTGATTATTAGGGTCCTGGTCCTGGACCTGGTATGCGTATATATATCCAACGATCTCTTGGTTTTTTCTAATATGTCCTCTGATATTTTATAGTGTGATACTACCTGCCTTCAGGGGGTCCCCAAGTTCCGTTTAATTTATCTCAATTCTCAATTATCTCAATACAGATTCAGTTTCATTCAGTTATCACCCCACATATAAACATGGATAGTCATACAGTTTGGCGTATTCTAACAAGCTCAGCAGGTATATATTTCGGACTTAGCTGTATATATATACGTCTCTAAGCCTCTACCTTACTGCAGGGGGAGAAAGGAAAATAGTTTGCTGGTTGAACCTTTTCAGGGCTGCCTCTTGCCGCGCCGTCTGCGTGTCCACCTGTCCACAGTATGCTACTGTCACTATCACTGTCACTGTTTACTGCGGGAGCGAGTGCTCTATGGCGGGATCTCGGGTATCTCGGGGGTTCCCGGGGGTTTACTGCACAATGCTGCTCATACCTCCTTCCACCCCGGCCTCAAGCACCTTGCGCTCTCCCCTCCTCCTCTTCCCCTCTCGTCCTCCGTAGCAGCTGTCTGTTATGCCGTGCTTCCTGGTTCCCCCAGCATCTCCCCGTGGGCTTCTGTAGGACGTCAGGTCTACTCACTGTTTGCGCTGGTCTTCCTTCCTCCGATGTGTACGAGGCAGTGGAGCGGGGCCAGCACTCAGCAGCTGCGGGTGGGGGGGCATGGATTCACGTGGAAGGGATGGGGCTTCAGCGTGCGATACTCATCATGCTCTTCATGCAGAGGCTGGGTGTCCGGGTCTCACGGCGCGCTCCTGACTGACGCCATGCTAGACTCCTCCCTCTCTGCTGCCCTCAGCAGATGGACCAAGTGTAATAGACTTGAGCAGCAATATAGTCCGAAACCCAAATAATGTTGATGGATGTGTCACGCCTTCAAATGATAACTGTGGACATAAAGTAAATGCTTCATCCATTTGTGAGTGGTGAAAGTATCAAGTTGCAAATCTCGAAGTTCCCGTTAACACTTGAGTGTTTTCTGCATGTTTCCGTACACCTTCCTCTGTAGAATCCTATTCTTCTTTTTTTTTTTTATTTCTAATTCTCCCTGTTCACACTTATACATACTCAGTCACTTTTATGCCCTTGTCATGGGTTTTTACATGCATTTTTAGTGCCTGAATAATTCCTCGCCTTCTATAGAGTTACTCTCCTCCCCTTGCCCAGCTAAGGAAACAAACCCCTGAAGCTTGATAACACGTAAAAAAAAAAAACACCTGTAATATGACTGGAAAAAATTAGGGCTGTTACTGTTTAAAATTTTCCTGTTCGATTAATCGATTTTTTTTTTTTTAATCGATTAATCTACTAATTTCGAATAATTATAACGCACATACAGATCCAACTACTTTGAGCTGATCTCCTTGCATTGCAACTCTGCTATATACAATCACCTGACACTAGTTAGTTTCCACAGTCCGAGATTTAACTTCACAGTTCACACAAATAAGTTTTAAATTCAAACTGTAGCACTGATGTAAGTAATTTTTTCTTATTAAACTTTAAGAAAAACGTTAAGTTGTGATCTACCGGCCCCCCGGCCCAGTATCCTCCTTCCTTGATGACTTCTCTGCCTGGCTACCCTACTTTCTCTCTACTGAAATCCCCACAATCATTCTTGGTGACTTCAACATCCCTACTAATGCTAGCACTCCTGCAACCTCAAAACTCCTCAGTCTAACCTCCTCCTTTGACATGAAGCAATGGATACAGGCTCCTACTCACTCTGAAGGTAATACCCTTGACCTTGTCTTTTCCCACCTATGCACCCCATGCAACCTCTCCAACTATCCTTACCCCCTCTCTGATCACTATCTTATTAATTTCACTCTCTCCCTCTCCTCTGCCTCCTTTCCCTCCAAATGCCTAACAGTTACTCGTAGAAACCTTTACAATATCAACCCTTCTCTTCTATACTCTGCGACTGACCACCTCTATGACACAATCGCACCCCTGTCCTGCACCCACCTAGCCACTTCTGTCTACAACACTTCACTTCTAGCACCACTGGACAGACTGACCCCCCTCAATACACGCAGAATAAGACCACGCCCCCTTCAACCCTGGCAAACAGATGATACTAGAAGCCTGAAAAAACACAGCCGTGCTCTCGAGCGCCGGTGGCACAAGACTAAGTCCCAGGAAGACTTTGTCCAGTATAAATCTGCCCTCCAAAAATACAATTCCAACCTCCTCACTGCCAAGCAGACCTATTTCATCACCCTCATTAAAAACATATCATCCCGTCCCCGGCAACTCTTCTCTACCTTCAACTCTCTCCTTCGTCCTCCATTGCCACCAACCACCAACTCACTCACTGCCCAGGAGATTGCCAATCACTTCAAACAGAAGATTGATACAATTCGCAAGGAGATCTCTACTGTTCAGATACCCTCTACACTTCACACCTCATGCCCACAGGCACAGTCATTACTTCCCTCCTTCAACCCCACCACCATAGACGAGGTCACTAAATTACTTGCTAACGTCCATCTTACCACCTGTGCGCTGGATCCTGTTCCCTCACAAATGCTACGTTCACCCTCTGACTCTATTCTACATTCTCTAACCCACATCTTCAATCTCTCCCTCTCTTCTGGAATCTTCCCTAACTCTTTGAAGCATCCACTTGTCAGCCCCATACTCAAAAAGCCCTCACTGGACCCATCCAATCTTGACAGCCTACGCCCCATCTCCTTGCTCCCTTTTTTATCCAAACTCCTTGAACGTCTAGTCTGCAACCGACTGAGCGTCCACCTTGCTGATAACCTCCTTGATCCCCTTCAGTCAGGATTTCGTCCTCAACATTCCACAGAAACTGCTCTTCTAAAACTTACAAATGACATACTAATGGCCAAAACTAAGGGACACTATTCTGTGCTCCTACTCCTGGACCTCTCTGCTGCCTTTGATACAGTTGATCACCCCCTCCTCCTCAAAAAACTCCACACCTTTGGTCTCCGTGACTGTACTCTTCGCTGGTTCTCTACTTACTTATCCAACCGTACCTTCAGCGTTACTTACAATTCTACTTCCTCCTCTCCTCTTCCATTCTCCATTGGGGTCCCCCAAGGTTCTGTTCTTGGACCTCTCCTATTTTCAATCTACACCTCCTCCCTGGGTCAGCTGATAGCCTCCCATGGCTTCCAATATCATCTCTACGCTGATGACACTCAAATCTATTTCTCTACCCCTCAACTCACTCCTTCATTCTCCTCCCGTATCACTAATTTACTATCAGATATATCACTTTGGATGTCGCACCACTTCCTCAAACTCAATCTATCCAAAACGGAACTTATCATTTTCCCTCCCCATGTGTCTCTTCCCCTGATCTCTCTGTCAAAATTGATGGCACAACTATCAGCCCATCCCCACATGCCAAAGTCCTAGGTGTAGTCCTGGACTCTCAACTGTCCTTTAAACCTCACGTTCAATCACTGTCCAAAAATTGCCGCCTCAACCTTCGCAACATCTCCAAAATAGGCCCCTTTCTAACCAAGGACACCACAAAACTATTGATTCACTCCCTGGTCATCTCTCGTCTTGATTATTGCAACTCCCTTCTCACTGGCCTACAGCTGCATACTCCAACCCCCCTTCAGTCCATCATGAACGCTGCTGCCAGACTCGTCAACCTTACCAACCGCTCTGTCTCTGCTGATCCTCTCTGCCAATCCCTCCACTGGCTTCCGCTCACCCAACGAATTAAATTCAAACTACTAACAATTACCTACAAAGCCATCCACAACTCTGCCCCCAGCTACATCACTGACCTAGTCTCTAAATACCAACCTAATCGTTCTCTTCGTTCTTCCCAAGACCTCCTACTCTCTACCCCTCTCATCACCTGTTCCCATGCTCGTCTCCAGGACTTTTCCAGAGCCTCTCCAAGCCTATGGAACTCCTTACCCCAATCTATCCGTCTATCTCCCTCTCTATTAGCTTTTAGAGGATCCCTGAAAACCCTCCTCTTCAGAGAAGCCTACCTTTCCCACACCTAGCAACTGCACTTTTCATCTGAGTCCATCTGACCATCCCCCACAGCTAACTACCCCTTGTTCCACTTGACCCTCCCTTCTAGATTGTAAGCTCTTATGAGCAGGGCCCTCTGATCCCTCCTGTATTGATTTGTATTGTGAATGTACTGTCTTCCCTAATGTAAAGCGCTGCGTAAACTGTTGGCGCTATATAAATCCTGTATAATAATAATAATTATAAAACTTATCTAGTATATTGACTGTCAGTCACTTTATAGTAGGCATCACTTTAGCCAGTCACGTAGAAATACCAGAGTGTTTACATTTTCTGGAAGCAGACATGATCACATTTTATTGACAGTATACCCTGAACAACTGAACAGTCTTTTGCACGGAACAGATGTTGTCGATACACAAAGAATTGTCTGCACAAAACTGCTTGGGACAGGAAAACTATGGTTATTTTTGCCCCCTTCCCCTGATGGAGCCTGATGCATCCTCCTGCTCCACAGATGCAAAGGTACCTCAATCCAATGGGTGCAGTTTGCTCGCATCCAGCAGGGTAAGTCTCTCTGTCCAGGCTGTCCGGTGACGTCAAGAATTTTGATCGATCAAAAAAATTAAAGATCGAGGAATTAATCTTTAATTTCCCCAGCCCTAAAAAAAATGCTTTAAAATCACCAGAAATATGCTCTGCTCAGAATTGAATGCAGGCAAAAACATTTTTTAAATCCTAGTTATAAGCTTAAGTACTGGGTCTCAAGCATACTAATATTTGACTATACCTTAAGTGCAGCCATTCTGCTGGTATTGGAGCTTTCTCTCTGGCTGATCTGTACATAGAAAAACAGCCAAATGTCTCCTTATTCACAAAGAAAGCACTGACCTGCTAAAACTAGCTCATCTTCACTTTGGTTTTCGGTTGAAATTTTGCCATACAGGTTGCAGTATTCCACAGTAATTCATAATGTTTGTCAAATGATTGGACTTTTTTCCTTGACACTCCTCTCACATACTCTCCAAACAATCAGTGGTTTGTAGAGACAATGAATATTGTATTTTCTATTGGAGGAGATATGGTACACCCAGACATTCCCAACAACTTCCTTCGACTCCTAGCTGAAGGTAAGACATTAGGAATAATAGCTGTAACTTCAGTGGGCAAATAGTAAATGTGTTAAGATTCACAAACATTGATAAAATATTTTAAGCTGGGTTCACAATGGCACACTCAGCGGTTTACAGCAGGAGTCTGAGTCTCCATTCCCCGTTTCATGTCCGATTTCAGCTCGACTTTTGGGCTGAATTTGGACCTGAAATGGACCAAAAGACGCACAGGATTCCTGTGCAACTTGCTGCGGAGATGTGTGAACCAGCTCCATAGAGAGCTGGGAACAATCTCCTGCAATGTAAATTGAATGCGAGGAAATCGGCATCCAATTCGCAATGGTGTGAACCCAGCCTTGATGCAGTCTTTGAATTCTTTAAATTGTGGGCAACTGTATGCAGGACCTTCTTCTTTTTTTTTTTTTTTATTGAACTTGCGAGACTCCTTTTTTTCTTTTATGACTAACATAACATTACCTACTTGAGTTTAAAAGAAAGCCTGGAGCCATTAAATGAAAAAGTATTCACCAACTTTGGAATTGTCAAATAAGAATGGAATGATCACATTAATACAAAAAATATGTGGTACTAGGAAATCAAATATTACTGAATCTTTTAAGGACATTCTCTGATTTAGTAAATCTGTTTGTATTAAGGCAAAGGTATATGCATGACAGCCCATACCTTAAAGTGGTTGTAAAGGCTTAAGGTCTTTTACATTCATGCATTCTATGCAACACATCGTCTGTGTGCAGAAGACCCCCCCTAATACTTACCTGAGCTCCATCATCCTCCAGCATGGTGCACGGTAGCCTTTGGTCTTCCCGGGTCTCTCACTTCTCATTGGCTGAGACGGCAGTGGGAGCCATTGGATCCCACTACTGTCAATCACAGCCAGTGAGCCAATGAGGAAAGAGCGGGGCGAGGTTGAGCCACAAGTGTGTGTGTGTGTGTGTGTGTGTGTGTGTGTGTAAGCCTATTCGGGTGCCCCCACATCAAGCTGCTTGCTATGGAGCCACTTCACAGGAAGGAGGGGCCAGGAGTGCTGGCAGGGAACCTGAGAAGAGGAGGATTGATGCTGGTCTGTGCAAAACCACTGCAGAGAGCAGGTAAGTATAGCCTGTTTGTTCTTTTTTTTTTTTTTAAAACTGCCTTTTTTTTTTTATCACTTTAAGGCCCCTTTCCCACAGCCAGTTGGTTGCATTCCCTGAATTCCAGCAGCAGATTCTTGTGACTGGAATAACTGGGGCATGCAAATAGCAGCAGCCGTTAAACATATATAAACTAATAAAGTCTGCTGTTTGTATGTAGCCACATACCAGTTTAGACGCAGCCGCGTCCAAGCCTAGATGCAGCTGAGTATGTCCAGGCTCTCATTAGTTTATATAGGCTGACCGGCTGCTGCTATTCGCATACCCCAGGTACTCAAGCCATAAGAATTTGCCACTGGAATCTGTAGAATGCACCTAACTGGCAGTGTGAAGGAGGCCTACATGTTGGTAAGTGTGCATGCTTCCAGTGAGTAGTTATGATTACAATAAGTGTCACTAAACCCACATCAAAAACTATCAAATGCTGTATTACATGCTATTCATACTATGTCACTGTTTTCTGTATTCTGCAAAAAAAAACTGGTTGATCCTGCGGTTTGCTATTTCCACCTTATGTGCAAGTTCTCAATGCAGCTAGGGATTTTGCAGAGTAGTGTTAGCTGTTCTCCACATGCTCGGTTTTCAGTGAGTTTCTATGCTGAGCATTTCCTCCCTATGTGACTATAGAGTCACACATGTGGTTGTATACAGCCATGGCCAAACGTTTTGAGTGACACAAATATTAATTTCCCACAAAGTCTGCTGAAACATGGCTGGGCCTTTCAGCATGACAATGATCCCCAACACACCACCCGGGCATTTCAAGGTCCTGGAGTGGCCTAGCGGGTGTCCAGATCTCAACCCCATAGAAAACCTTTTGGAGGGAGTTGAAAGTCTGTGTTGCTGAGCGACGGCCCCAAAACATCACTGCTCTAGAGGAGATCTGCATGGAGAAATGGGCCAACATACCAGCAACAGTGTGTGACAACCTTGTAAAGACTTACAGAAAACTTTTTCACCCACCACTTCCAGCCACTCGTGGTGCCTCTTCCGCTCCTCTGTGCGCATCCGACCAATGCAGTGCGCGCAGGGGGCGCGTCCAGGAAGTGCAGGTGTGTTTGTGTTACACCCACCACTTCCGGTCGCTTAAGACATCACTTCCGCTCACTACTTGCGATGCTCAAGTCACTTGCAGGCCCCACAGTACTGCGTGGTGCGCGCATACCTCCCTCTAGCGGCCCACACGGGGACTACTAAGAAGCAGATCCGAGAGCAATGCGTTTGAAGGCTGTCCGCAGGCCTGTATTTGTAGGAGTCCTTTGAGGGCCATTTATCCCTCCTCCTCTGACTGATTCTGCGTCGGCTCGTTTCTGGGTTGATGCCATTGATGCACGTCGCTACCAGCTTTCTGCAGAGCAGCGATCAGCAGCAGCAGTTGTGGCGGTAATCTGTGATCTTCGACACTTGCCGTGCAGTGCCGATTTTGTAATCAAAGTCTGTATGAGAGGAGGGGGGTAGAGGTGGGGCTGGTAGTGTAGGAGATAATTTTTCTCAATCCTGACTAAGGTGCTGAGAGGGAGGGGGGAGATGAAGACTGGCACAGAGGAGAGCTGCGGATGATGCAGACACGTATTCTTTTTTTTTTTCTTATACATTTTTATTATATTGAATAAGATAGTACAGTCGCATAACAAATGCATAAAGAGCAAAGTTGTATTACAAATAAAACAGCAAAGACATAAAAGAACAGTAAAGGCCTTTCTTGTAGACATGGTACGGCCTTGATGACCTAGACCAGCCTACCCCATCTGGGTTCTAACTGTAGGACATCACAATAAACTATAGTACAGCCTGTACTAAATAAGAGGTAACAATTATAAATAAAAGATAAAAGTAAAAATAAACAAAAACAGAACCACTAAGAACTAATGGAATAGTCATGGTACTACACCTGCATACCGCTTAATACTAAGCATAAATGTTTTCAAACAATCAAGCAAGAATTAAATCTCTTAAATAGGCGGAGGCTCTATGATGGGTTAACCATGTTTTCCATCTACTCCTAAAAGAGGGGATTGTATGGTTTTTGTAAGCTAGCATCAGCTCAAATTGTGCTTGGATATTCAATCTATTTATGACCGTGGTAATATTAGGTGAATCTGTGGATTTTCATAGTTTAGCAACAGTTAGTGTCGAGGCTATCAATATATGGGTCACAACAGTTCTATAAATGGTAGGGTATATCTCAAGATCGATACCCAGTAATGCTGAGGCAGGTGTAAGCGCAATAAGGTTACCTGTGAGATCTGCTATGAAGGATGATATTGAGTTCCAAAAGCTTCTCAATGATTTGCAACTCCAAAACGTGTGTAGGAGGTTCCCAGTTTGCTCTTTGCACCTCCAACAAATGTTGGACATTGTAGGGTACATTTTAGATAGCCTGTAGGGGGTTAAATACCATCTATTAGTAATTTTTTGGGCGTTATCCCAGTGTTCGATGCATGAAGATCCATTTTTAATTGTTTGGAATGATTTTTTCCATTGATCCCAAGAAAAGGATGTTTTTGTTTTTTTTCCCCATTTTATTATATGAGTATTTTTCTCAACTGGTTGGGATAAAATTATGTCATAGAAATATGAAATGCCTTTTATAACGTAATCCCTCTGTTGGGATAAATCCCAGATTATCGATTGGTATCTCCAACGTATTTTCCGGGTTGAAATCCCTCAAACACTTACACCTTCCCAGCTTGCACATAGTGACATTTTTATAATTCAGGGGAAGGTTAACGTAAAGAAAATATCCCTGTTTGATCCAATCGTCTACTGACATTCGGATTTTACAGTAGTTAATAATTTCTGTAAGGAGGTAAATTTTAGATTTTTATTTTTTTCTAAATGTCTAGATTTGGAAGGTAGGTATGTGTTTCCATGCAAATAATGTGGCGTTAATACTCAGTAGATTGGGAATGATTACTTTTGGGAGTAGAATATTAGCAAATGTCAAGGTGTATAAGTCAGAATTCTTGGTGGAATCTCGTTCTATGTTCAACCATAGTTTGTCTTTCTGGGGGGGAGAACCAATATTTCGATGCAGACACGTATTCTAACTACGGGATCATGGCTTGCCAGCCATGATAATCATGGTCGGCTCTCAGGGGGGAAGTCAGGACCTGGCAGGTTCAAACAAGTATTGTAGGAGATAGAGGGGTAATTGAAAAAACAAAAGCACCATGATGCAGCTTGCACATTAAAAGAACAAGAGCAGCATTTTTTATTTTGTTTGGGTTAACAAATGCTTAAATCCATTTTGTAATGAGGCTGTAAGATAACAATGTGGGGAAAGTGAAGTGCTGTAAATATTTCACGGATGCACTGTGTGTTTTTGTATGTGTGCATGTGTATTGTCTGCTGTGGTATATGAATAGAATTACTTGGCAACCATAGCTATTAAAGCACATAAAGAGGACCATTTGGACAAAGAAAGGGTAACATTAAAGTGATACTAAAGCTTTGTGGTGTTATGGTGACCCCAATCCTCCTCCTCTTCTGGGGGCCCTCGGCAGCTCTCACGGCTCCTCCCCGCATTAGATAACCTCCTGGGAGAAGCGCTCTCCTGAGGGCGTTACCTTGCTGTGCGCTCCTGAGTCATACACTCGGGGTCCATGGACACGGAGTGTATGACTCGGCTCCAGCGCCCGTGTTATTGGATTTAATTGACAGCAGCGGGAGCCAATGGCTGTGCTGCTATCAATCTATCCAATCCAAGCCGTTAATCCCTGAAGAGAAGGACGGCTGAGACGCACCAATGGAAATTCGTAAGTAAGTAAGGTAAGTAAGGTAAGTAAGTAAGTAAGGTAAGTAAGTAAGGTAGGTAAGTAAGGTAAGTAAGTAAGGTAAGTAAGTAAGGTAAGTAAGTAAGTAAGGTAAGTAAAACGGGGGCTCGTGAAAAAACACAAGCCTTTACAACCCCTTTTTAAGTGATTTTATGAAGGAAAAAAAATGTAGGCTATCCAAAAAGTAATAACGAAAAGGTAACCGTAATGAATGACTGCACTATGTTCTTTCTGCCAGCCTCTTTAACCACTTAAGCCCCGGACCAATATGCTGCTAAATGCCCAGAGGCGTTTTTACAATTCGGCACTGCGTCGCTTTAACAGACAATTGCGAGGTCGTGCGACGTGGCTCCCAAACAATATCTGCGTCCTTTTCTTCCCACAAATAGAGCTTTCTTTTGATGGTATTTGATTAAATAGTATCGTGATATATTGCGCTAACCAAAAAATGAACCAAAAGGTAAAAAGGTAAAAAGCAAGCCGCCAACACAACAAAATTGGATAATTTGTGGGAAAAATGAGTGAAAAAGTGTAGCGCTATAATTTTTCTCCTTCTGAGAATGTGAAAACATTCGCACTAAAAAATATAAATAATTAGTGAAAATTAGTGTCAACCTTAGGGTGATCCCCTTGTATGTCCTTAGGACTAATGGATAATCAAATCAAACAGTCCAGACCAACCTTTAGGAAAAAATCCGACCAAAAGGTAAGTGGTAAATCAGTGATGGGTGAATTCCTATAAATATATAATAAGGGGGTCACTCACAAGAAGTACCCCATATGATAAGAAAAAATAATCAAAACCATGCCAGTTAGAAAATAATTTTCCTTGTGAGGATGTGAAAGCTATCACACCAAAAAATATAATTGTGAATTATATCAACCTTAGGGTGGTCCCTATGTGTATCCTTAAGACTAAATAGATAATCAAATCAATCAGTCCGGACCCATAATAGGAAAAAAACAATCACAAGGTAAGTGATAATCAGTGATGAGTGACTTCCTAAAAGCAAATAGCAAAAAATATAAGTCAGCAGATAAACAAACATATATCAAACATATGACTATCAAAGGAAGGTCATGCAGCAAGAGTGTCTGTGGCACCAAAAGTCCTCTGTGTATATTGCAGGGTCACCAATCATAGGGATTTTAATCCCAGCATCTAATATGAGTGACACGCAGGTCTTCCTTCAAGATACACTTGGATGTAGTATAAAGTTCAAACAATATTCTCCACACTTTGCACAAATATAGATGGGTAACCTTACCGGATAGGGTGGACCCTCATCTCACCATATGGCGGGGGGTCTTTAGAGCTTGCACAGACCGATTGTCTGATCCGGATAACACCAAGTTTGTGGTCCCAGGTGTGAGTGGTTTCCCAGGGTGCGTCTGTATCCACAGGTTTGGAATTTCACACTAGGTAGTGCACAGCAGTAACTCTCAAGCGCAAAAATAGAAAAGAAAAAGGGAACAGAGGCTCCTCATAGCGTAAAAAAGTTGGTTTTTAATTAAAAACAGTTCAAAGTCTCACACAATGTGATAAAAATCAGACAAAAATGTTGTAAAAAACTCCACACGTGAAGAATCATAACAAAAATAAATGAATATAAAACTGAAGAAAAGGACAAAAACAGCAATTCTCCCCCTATGATGGAAGGACAAGGGTGTTTCAAAATGCAGTGGAGATTGGCATAGAATCTGCAACCCGACCGGTTTCGTCTGAGATAGACTTCAACTGGGGTCATACACACCCCAGTTGAAGTCTATCTCAGACGAAACCGGTCGGGTTGCAGATTCTATGCCAATCTCCACTGCATTTTGAAACACCCTTGTCCTTCCATCATAGGGGGAGAATTGCTGTTTTTGTCCTTTTCTTCAGTTTTATATTCATTTATTTTTGTTATGATTCTTCACGTGTGGAGTTTTTTACAACATTTTTGTCTGATTTTTATCACATTGTGTGAGACTTTGAACTGTTTTTAATTAAAAACCAACTTTTTTACGCTATGAGGAGCCTCTGTTCCCTTTTTCTTTTCTATTTTTGCGCTTGAGAGTTACTGCTGTGCACTACCTAGTGTGAAATTCCAAACCTGTGGATACAGACGCACCCTGGGAAACCACTCACACCTGGGACCACAAACTTGGTGTTATCCGGATCAGACAATCGGTCTGTGCAAGCTCTAAAGACCCCCCGCCATATGGTGAGATGAGGGTCCACCCTATCCGGTAAGGTTACCCATCTATATTTGTGCAAAGTGTGGAGAATATTGTTTGAACTTTATACTACATCCAAGTGTATCTTGAAGGAAGACCTGCGTGTCACTCATATTAGATGCTGGGATTAAAATCCCTATGATTGGTGACCCCGCAATATACACAGAGGACTTTTGGTGCCACAGACACTCTCTTGCTGCATGACCTTCCTTTGATAGTCATATGTTTGATATATGTTTGTTTATCTGCTGACTTATATTTTTTGCTATTTGCTTTTAGGAAGTCACTCATCACTGATTATCACTTACCTTGTGATTGTTTTTTTCCTATTATGGGTCCGGACTGATTGATTTGATTATCTATTTAGTCTTAAGGATACACATAGGGACCACCCTAAGGTTGATATAATTCACAATTATATTTTTTGGTGTGATAGCTTTCACATCCTCACAAGGAAAATTATTTTCTAACTGGCATGGTTTTGATTATTTTTTCTTATCATATGGGGTACTTCTTGTGAGTGACCCCCTTATTATATATTTATAGGAATTCACCCATCACTGATTTACCACTTACCTTTTGGTCGGATTTTTTCCTAAAGGTTGGTCTGGACTGTTTGATTTGATTATCCATTAGTCCTAAGGACATACAAGGGGATCACCCTAAGGTTGACACTAATTTTCACTAATTATTTATATTTTTTAGTGCGAATGTTTTCACATTCTCAGATGGTATTTGATTGCCTCTGCGATTATTTTTTTATTTTTTGCGCTATAAACAAAAATAGAGCGACGTTTTTGAAGAAAAAATTTTTTTTTTTACATTTTGTTAAAAGAAAAATTGAATAAACTAAATTTTAGTCAAACATTTAGGCCAAAATGTATTCAGCCACATGTCTTTAGTAAAAAACAAATTGCAATAAAAATAAAAAATTAGCTACCTAGCAGCAACAGTGACACTAATACAGCGATCAGAAAAATGATCGCTTAGTGACACTGGCAATACGGGGTGAAAGGGTTAACTAGGGCGGTGATCAAGGGGTTAAAACTTTATTAGGGGGGGTACGGGGGCTACCCTGAACCTAACACTAACTGCCTGTCACACTGATATATATGATCACTGCATTCAGTGACAGTGTGACAGGGGGTGGGGGGGGGGGGGGTGATCGCAAGAGGTAAATGTGCCTGCGTGTACTTGTGTCAGTGTGGTGCAGACTTACTGTGCCTCTTCTCTCATCTCGGGCGGTTTGAAAATACCACCGAGATGAGCGCTGCATCACTTCCTCTGCCTGTGTTTACATTTTACAGGCAGAGGAAGTGACACGGCAGCGGCGCACAGGATTGGCTGGGAGCGATCACGAGGGGGCGGACAGAAACGAACCGCCGCCCCCTCGAGTCGGATCGCTCCCGGAGGTAAGCCGCACGCAGCGGAGGGGGTCCCGATCGGACCCCTGGACCGCTAGTAGGCAGGGATGTAAATTTACGTCCATCTGCCTGTCCGTGCCCTTCTGTAGACGTAAATAGGCGTGCGGCTAGTGGTTAAGCAGGTAGGTGTACATTCGCTTAAAATATTAGTATTGTATTTTACATTGTAATTCAACATCAATGTACTGTATATTAAAAAGCAGCTCTATTTCATGAGCGATTGTTCCCATGGCTTTTTAGTTTTGTATTTCTCCCCTGAGCCTTTGCTGCTGTTTTGTGTTATCTAGCTAAATTATAAGGACTGATACAGCAGAGTTGATATGAAGGTAATGTGAACTGTTCCTATGTGTGCCCCCATGCACATACAATCTTCAGTATAATATCCTCGGCTCGATGATTTTAAATTTTCAAACGGTGAGGGAAGTTTTATTTTGGTCCCTTTTGTCCAGCGGGTACTCTTTCTGTTTAAAATGTAATTTTTCATCTCTGCAGGATTTGCTGATGAAAAGGAAGATGGACAGCTGAGGCTGTATGCAGTACAGTCTTATCTTGCCTTACTGGAAATGGAGAATGTGCATTATCCCCAGCGCTTCCTACAGGTTATCAGCTGGGTAAGAAAGATCTTAGTGAAAAGCCTGTCTTTGTGAGGGGGAACTTGGAGCAGACATTAGCATTTCCTATTCAAAGGCCGGGCTGCTCGCTTCGGAGCTGCCATGTAAATTGGCTGTTTCACACTGGCTAACTTCTAATTATACTCTCTTTACTTGCTAGCAAAGGATTTTCCAAATCAGTCCGACAGCATTTTCTAGTTTTTCAAATCACAGAACTTTTAAATCTGCTTACAGAAAATGTGGTAACGGAATGCTGCTTTAATTACTTGTGGATTTGTTTAATTAAAATCGTGAGTTTCCTTTTTAGGTAGTGTTCTTCCATTGAAATGAGTTTGCCTGTCTTATTTGCCTATTTCTGTATTATTTAATATACAGCATGCATTAAAGTGGTATTAAAGTAGAGTTCCGCCTGGGGGAAAAAATTTAAGTCAGCAGCTACAAATACTGTACTGACATTTAATATATAGACACTTACCTGTCCAGGGAGCCCACGATGTCAGTACCCGAAAGCCGATCTTCGGATCGACTCACGGGTGCTGCCGTCACCATTCCTAATAAGGGAACCGGGCAGTGAAGACTTCCGGCTTCACTCCTGGTTCTCTATTGTACATGCACAGTTCATTGGTCCTTGCAGTTTTCTGGAACCTCTGTCTCCCCCAGAAGACGGGCAGGGGAGGAGGGGCCAGACATGGCGTAGTTGGCCGCACAATGTGTGGCGCTCTTTCGCCGGAAGTGATTTTGGACTTGGATTTGACAGTTCTGGGTGGAACTCCACTTTTAAGCTCAAAAACAAAAATGGAATATAATGCAGCTTACCAATCCTTAGATGTGGTTTCTATATTTTGGTTATTAATATTTTTTTCCCCCGTTGATTCGTTCAGTAGCACACTTCTTTTCTTGGGAAGGCTATAGATGCATCCCTTTTTTTTTTTGATCAGCCAGAGGGCTGGTTGGGGGGAGGGAAGGAATAAAAAATAAATCAATAAAAATTCCCCCATCCATACATATGAGGTGGATGGAGGAATCCTCTCTACAATAATCAGCAGCTTGATGATCGACAAAAGTTTTCCAAAAGTCCTGTTGGTTGTTAGATTCACTTCTGTCTATTAGGAACAGCCAACGATGGATCGAAATTTGTCCTGTCCCTGCTGAACCATCCAAATTACAACCCATCTATGGGCAAGTTTAGGGTGTCTACATTCTGGATAGAGTAGTAAAGTGGACACTTTTTTGGACCGCAGCACTTTCAATCTGGGGGAGACTAAAGTCTGGTACACCCTATCCTTTTTATTTATTTTTTTATTTTTTATTATTATATATTTTTTTTTATATATTTTTTTTAAAGAAAAATAACAAGTTCGGGAGGAGATTCAGTGCAAACAATCTGATGTTGGTACAGCAATCTTCCCGCTGAGCTATTGTGTTCTGATAAGAGGGGACCACTTCTACTTCTACTGAGCCCTGGAAATCACTCGGAGGAGACGCGCTGTCTCCTCTCTGCACAGGGTCCCGACTGTTGATTGGATAGATTGATAGCAGTGTAGCCATTGTCTCCCACTGCTGTCAATCAAATCAGATGACTGGGGCCGAGTTCGACATTTGTGTCTATAGACACAAATGCTGGGCTCAGGAGTGCGCCCACAAGGTAACCCCCTGGGAGAGCGCTTCTCCTAGGGGGTTATCTGATGCAGGGAAGAGCCATGAGAGCTGCCGGGGGACCCCAGAAGTCGAGGATCGGGACCCCTCTGTGCAAAACGAGCTTCACAGTGGAGGGAAGTGTGACATGTTTTTGTTTATTTTTTAAAAGAATGCTTTACAATCACTTTAAAAGTATATTGCCAATTGTTTATGCTACATGGGGTTTTACGTCAAGTGTAATTAATTTAGGGTTTACTTCTGTTTTTAAATGAACGTCAACCAGAAAACAAAGAGGCCACTATCAAAAGCTATCACTTTAGTTTTCGGTGGAGGTTAACCATTGAAGAAAGCATGCCTCATTTTTCAGCACCCACTCATTTTCAAGTTCCACTGCTGGAATGTGCCAGGTCATTGTAGAAAAATACATTGAAAAGACTTATTTCCTTAACATTTACTTATGAAATGTAGAGGAAAGGTAATTTGCTTGTCCACTCTGCACAAGATGTGCATACAAAGCTTTTAATTGGCGGTACATGTTTACATGTGCTACTATTTATTTTTATTTTTGTATACAGGTGCTGGGTGAATATGCCTACCTTGCCAAGCACAGCTCTACAGAATCTGTGATGAGAAAACTGTATGACATGCTCTTTCAAGGCTCCGTTACCTCTGAAACTAAGGCCTGGATTATGGCGGCAATAACAAAGCTGGCTGCAGTCACTCCCCATTGCTCATTAGTGGATAAACTAATCCAAGAATTCTCTACCTGTCTGGACACAGGAATAAAGCAACAGGCTTGCGAATTAAAAGCTCTGTGGGAGGATGCACAGCTAATACTGAGGCTTTTTCCACTGAACTCCAGCTGTGAAGACTTATCGGTAAATAAGAGATTAAAATACTTGGTTTCCATCTTTAAACAACCAAGTGTAACTTGGATTGTAATGAACTTAAAGGGCCAAGTCAGCTTTGTAAAACAGATACTAAGGGCATTGCATTACAAAACTGTCCTTGTTTCCTAATTTCTCTCCTGTGTTGTCACCCATTCACATGCACTTTTGTACATTGTAAGGTGCTAAATATGCTGTCATTTCTACAGTTGTAACTATTGGAAATATTTCTAGAACAATGATTTTATATATGTAGTAAGAGCATTAATTGATGACTAATGCCGTACATCACTCCACTACTATTAATAGTAAAAAAAAATAATCATAAAACCTTGGTTTAAATTTTAAAAAATACTCATGGAACCGACCCACCCCCATTGAGTTAGAGTGTGATTGTGCTTTATACATGTCAATGTTTTTTTATTTTTGCAGGTTGATGCCTCTCTTTCTTTTCTGGATGGATTTGTGGCCGAAGCTCTCAGTAAAGGGGCAGCACCATATAAGCCTCATCACCAACGCCAAGAAGAAAAGCTATCCCGGGAAAAGGGTATACACAAAGTGAACATTATATGTGATTAACCTACTTAGCTTGCCATATTAAAGTGTCTCTAAAGGCAGAAGGTGTTTACCTTAATACATTCTCTGCATTAAGGTAAAAAACCTCTTCATGCAGCTCCCCCTCCATCACCCCCTTTACTTACCTGAGAACATTCACAACCCAACATTTTGCCCGAGAGCAATGACTCTGTCTTCTCTCTCTCTCTCTCTCTTTATTGGCTTGGAGAAAGCAGCGGGAGACATTGGCTCCCTCTTCTGTCAATTACAGCCAGTGAGGAGGAGGTGGGACGATGGTGAGCTTGCTATGGAGGCACTAGGCGTGAGGGTCGGGGCTGCTCTGTGCAAAACCATTGCACAGAACACGCAAGTATAACATGTTTTGCTCTTCTTCTTCTTTTTTTTTTTTTTTTAATAAAATAACATTTACAATCACTTTCATTTTAAGTTTCCCAGCTAACACTGTACTGTATGTCATCTATTTGGTTCATGGGTTAATTCCACATATTAATAGATATGATTGTGGGCCCTCTCACACTATGCTGTATTTGTTTTCATAATTGTTATAAGGCTTCATATTTCTAGCTGCTTTCATTGTGAAACTGTTCAGTCTCTCAGATCGTAAAAATCAGTTTCCAATGCTACAATTACAGAGGTTCCCAATGGCCAGCACCACTGCTGTTGCGTGTATCTGCTCCAATTCTCAACTTCTTACAGATGTGAAGAATATTGGGATGTGTCCATTGTCATACCCATGCACTTCTTGCAGTATTCTCACAAACTATTGCTAGAAAATTTTCTTTTTTATTTGTCAGAGATTTATACAGTTTACATTTAAACCAAAACTCTTGTTTTCCTTTAAATTGTTTGCTTTATTATTATTATAATACAGGATTTATATAGCGTCAACAGTTTGCACAGCGCTTTACAACATCAGGGAAGACAGTACAGTTACAATACAATTCAATACAGGAGGTATCAGAGGGCCCTGCTTGTTAGAGCTTAAAATCTAGAAGGGAGGGTCAAGTGGAACAAAGGGTAGTAGCTGTGGGGGGTGATCAGATGGACAAAATGAAAGTACAGTTGTTTGGTGTGGGTAGGATAGGCTTCTCTGAAGAGGAGGGTTTTCAGGGATCCTCTAAAACAGTGGTTCTCAACCTGGGGGTCGGGACCCCCTCAGGGGTCAAATCATAATTTGCCAGGGGTCACCGAATCCTGGGCTATTCCTGAAGCCCGCACCACTCTCCCAGCCTTTTTGCGGGCACCCAGCAGGGCTGTCCCTGGAGCCTGTGGCTCCCCACTCAGCCTCTTTGCAGGCGCCCATTCAGTTTACAGCATGGCTGGGGGCAGAGACTAGAGATCAGCTGACTGGTGAGGAATGTGAAGTGGGATGGGCTGGAGGAGACCCCATCTCCTGATTTCGGCATAGGTGTCACAGCTGCGAAAGTTGCCATTAAAAGGACTCAGGGAGTGCTAAATGTCTGTGGTTTAGGCGCAAATTACTTGTCATGCCTTGGGTGCCGACAACCCACGCTACAAAAATAATTTTACTGTTAGGGGTCCCCACAACTTGGGAAATTTTATGAAGGGATCACGGCACTAGAAGGTTGAGAACCACTGCTCTAAAAGCTAATAGAGAAGGAGATGGATGGACAGATTGGGGTAAGGCATTCTATAGGCTTGGAGAGGCTCTGGAAAAGTCCTGGAGACGAGCATGGGAGCAGGTGATGAGAGAGCTAGAGAGCAGGAGGTCTTGAGAAGAACTAAGAATGATTAGGTTGGTATTTAGAGACTAGGTCAGTGATGTAGCTGGGGCAGAGTTGTGGATGGCTTTGTAGGCAGTAATTAGTATTTTGAATTTTATTTGCTGGATGAGTGGAAGCCAGTGGAGGGATTGACAGAGAGGAGTAGCAGAGACAGAGCGGTTGGTAAGGTGGATGAGTCTGGCAGCAGCATTCATGGTGGACTGAAGGGGGATAGAGTATGCAGAGGTAAGCCAATGAGGTGGGAGTTGCAGTAATTGAGGCGAGAGGTGACCAGGGAGTGATGAGTTTGTTGTGTCATTGGTTAGAAAGGGGCATATTTTTGAGATGTTGCCGAGGTTGATGCGGCAAGATTTGGACAGTGATTGGACATGGGGCTTAAAGAGGAAGTAAACCCTGATGGGTTTTACTTCCTCTTCAGGTCGCTGCAGCAGCCTGCAAATGAAAAGCATAACGGGCTAGTATGCATCGCATACTAGCCCATTATGTGCCACTTACCTTAACTAGAATCCAGCAATGTTCCCAGAGTAGGCAGTGTCCATCTTCTGTCTTCTCTTCCTTCCGGGACACAGACTCCAGTGATGTGATTCGCCAGAGCCACGTGACGTCACTCCCGCGCATGAGAGCTGCAATTTACGGCACAGGCTGGGGAAGAAACGGCACTTGGTTTTGTTTCTTTCCCGCACATGCACAATGAAGAATTTTGGTGGACTACAAGTCTCATAAATGGCGCATGTTTAGGAGATATTTCCACTACCTATAGGTAAGCCTTATTCTAGGCTTACCTATAGGTAGAAGTAGTCCACCAGGGTTTACAACCACTTTAAAAGAGAGTTCAGAGTCCAAGACTACTCCTAGGACCTTGGCATGTGGGAATGGGTTTATAGTTGTGCCATCAATTTTGAAAAATAATAAGTTCGGTTTTGGATAGATTGAGTTTGAGGAAGTGGTGTGACATCCAAACTGATATATTTGATAGTAAATTAGTGATACGTGAGGAGATTGAAGGGGCGAGTTGAGGGGCAGAGAAATAGATTTGAGTGTCGTCAGCGTAGAGATGGTATTGGAAGCTGTGGAAGGACCTTGGGGGACCCCAACAGAGAAAGGAAGAGGAGAGGAGAAAATAGAATTGTAAGTAATGCTAAAGGTGTGGTTGGATGAGTCGGTGGAGAACGAGTGACGAGCACAGTCACTGAGACCAAAGTCCTGGAGTTTTTTGAGGGTGAGGGGGTGGTCAACCATATCAAAGGCAGCAGAGAGGTCCAGAAGTAGGAGTACAGAGTGTCCCTTAGTTTGGCTGTTGGCTAGCTTTGCTCAGGCAAACTGTCTTTCCACAGAATGAATGAATGACTTGTATAGCGCAACGCATGCAAACTGAATCGCCTCTGGTCGCTTTTTCCAGCCAGTGTCTGCTTGGCTGGTGCGGTCATTTTTACCCCGTGGATCTTGACACGCTAGGGACACAGTCATACACACATACATACATATATACATATATACAGGGCCAATTCGGATGAGATCCAATTTAACTACCAGCATGTCTTTGGAGTGAGACAGTTCTGATCGCTGGGGATGCTGTAACAGACTGTAGGAGTTACTTCCCTGTTGCAAGAGAGGGAGAGAGAGTTGCTTGTATGGCATATAGGCTATTCAGGAACAGTTAACTTCTCTGATTGACCAAATTGCAGAAGCAGGTGGATGACTTCACGATCCCTACCTCAACCAGTTAGTAGGCACCTTGTAGTCATTAATTAAAAACATAATAGCTCTTTCTGAATGGCTGAAATGCCATACAAGCAACTCTCTCTCATTGCAGCAGCAGAGGGGAAGTCGCTGGTACCCATGCAGGCAAACGATAGCTTTTACTGTATGTAGCACAAGCAAAAATAATACTTGCAGCATCCCCAGTGTGCGGAACATTGAAAGCATTTGTTTGAGCCAAGCTGGCCCAAACACATTTTTTTAAAGTGAAAGGAGACAGGAGTTGTTGTTTAAAGTGTACACTCTAGTTCCACTTTACCTTGTAGGTGTCTTTATGCCAGCCATATGTGTATCGAAATCTAGCCAGTTCTGCAGAAACCAGATTTTAATCCATTTTTGGGCTAGCTGATTGTACACAAGTCAGTCGATCAATTGACTTGTGTACAACCAGTCTTTTGGGTTTATTCCTGAGCGGTTAGTGCCACTGGCAACGCTGATCATTGTATTCTGATAACAGGGAAAGCATGCTGTCGGAATACAATACCACAATGGGAAGGATTTCCCCTCCACCTTGAATGTGTGAATGGGGGAATTGGCTTTTTTATTTTTTAATTCTTTGGTTCAACCTGCTGGATGAATCATGTATGGCGAGACTAAGTGCAAAATTCACACTTTTTTGCATTTCACTTAAAATGCAGACGGCTGTACACACACTGAGCACCATCCCTCTGATCAGTGACTACAAGAGACTAAAGCCAATCATACGTGTATTGAAATTTGTCCCGTTCAGCAGGGATTGTTCGAATTTTGATCCATGTATGGGCAGGATGGTTGTACAGAAGTCTACACAACTGCCCTGTCTGATTTTTGCGACTCAACATAGCCACTGCGCCCATCGGTGTATTCTGATAGTGGGGAAGTCTCCTTACTGTCAGAATACAAAGGCTTAGCAGGAAGGATTCCCCCATCCACCTTGAATCCACGAATGGGAGAATCAGGTTCCCCCTCTTTATTTTTTCTTCACTTAACCCACTAGTTGAATAAAAAAATGACTAATCCACGGACTGCTTAACCCACACTTCTTGTCTGGTGGTTGAGACAAAATGTTTACACCAACGTGGTGGACTTTAGTGGTTCAGGTTGGTCATTTGTGTTTTTCTGACACTGCCAACAAAAATATTCTTAATTACCTGTTAGTCTGTCCCCAAACATAACAATAGTTGAACAAATGGGCAAATGAGTTGCGTGTGGTTTTAGCAAAATACAGCTGCAATGTAGGGTTAGTAAGTCATGATACAGAGCTTTGTGTTGTATGGTTCTTTATGCTTGCACTGGAAGTTGTGACTGCAAATATATAGAGATCTTCTATGTTCAGCGTTTTGTCTAATTAAATAGGACAACTTCCTTTTATTCACAGTAGATGGCATTCTGAATGTTTTGTTTTTCTCATGTTTTTTCCTTTCTTGTTCCAGTTTGAAAAGGTAATAGCCCTGACACTGTTATTTGCATATACCAGTTTCTTTATAGTATAGGAGGCGGTATAATCTAAAGGCAATCCTTTTGGGATACACATCATGGAATTAAATGGAAAATATGAACATATTTGTTTGTATGAATAGAGACTTCCTAGCAAAGTGTTTTGTTTTTAAAGTCTAAGCTGTGCCAGCTTGGAGGTAATCCAGAGTTTTTTTTGAGGTTCATAACCACTTTATGCCTGTTAATTAAAGGGACACTAAAGTCAGGGCTTTTTAAAAAAAAAAATAACAAACATGTTATACTTACCTCCACTGTGCAGTTTGTTTTGCACAGAGTGGCCCGGAAAGCTGTCTTCTGGGGTCCCTCGGCGGCTGTCTGGGCTCCTCCTCGCAAAAGCTTTCCCTCTTCATGCGAGGGCGCTCGCATGGAGGAAAGCTTTTGCGAGCGCGCTCCCGTGATACAGCGGTGGCCATAGCCGCCGACTGTATCACTCGGCTCCGCCCCCGGCGCGCCGCGTCATGTGCTCTGATTGACAGCAGCGCTACCCAATGGCTGCGCTGCTATCAATCCGCCCAGCCTAGCCAATCAACGGCCAGGCTGGGAACCGAAGAGGACGACGTGGACGCGCCCGGGAGATTCGAACGGTCAGGTAAGTACAACGGGGGCTCGGGGGGGGGGCGGTGCTGTGAGATGTTTTTTTACCTTAATGCATAGGATGCATTAAGGTAAAAAAACGTGTACCTTTACAACCCCTTTAAATTTTTTATTGGGGTAACCGCTGCTTATTAAGAGTATAGACTCTTAATAACATGGCTGTAACATTGCAGCGACCTGTTGGAGCACTTTGATCTTTGGCTGCTGAGCTGAGCTGAAGCACTTGGCTAATGACAGATATTTTTCATAGATTTATGAATATGTCTGTAACGGTTTTATCTTAGGACAGCATTGGAATATGCTTTATGGTTATCTAATCTGAACATTTCGTTTCCATTTACTGATGTCTCCAAAAATAACAAATGGGGACATGTACTATTCTTATTGTGTTGCTTCAGCTCTTTTCAATTCACTAGTAAACATCAGTGAGTGATAGTAAGTACCTCTGACAGCTGGAAGGTTGTAAAATTCATGTAAATGCAATTGATGCTTGAACTTTTTATGGCCTTTCCCACCTTTACCCACAAACCGCAAATACAGACTTAGTAACTGAGTTTTTCTGTTTGTTTCTCACAGCTTTGAATCTGGAACCATATGGACTCTGCTTTTCTCCAAGTTTACCCTCCGTAGGCCTGACCGATGGGCACTCTCCTTCTGGAATATCTGTGGTATCTGAGGCTTCCGGGAACAGTGCTGACACTGGACAAAAGGAGTAAGTAGAATCTCTAATATCAACTGTTTATTAGGAACTTCACCCATGCTTTTGTTTGGTATAGTAAAAGGTACATTCAGCATCAGTCTATAGCTAGATTCATGCTTTGGTCTGATTTAGTAAACATATAGAAAGAACTAAATCCTTGCTTCACTCTGTTTATAGTAAGACATTAAAAACCAATGCTTCCCGAAATCTCATTGATGTGTGTTAAAGCCTTGCCTGCTTACTAGCGCTTTGTACTTTAAGGTGGCTGTAGACCAGAGAAAATAATCTTCTAACTGGGAAAGTTCAGATCGCATTATAAACCTTTTAGAAAACAGGCTGTTAAATTAAAATGAAAAAATATAAAGAATTACTGCGCTGTGTATAATACAAATATAAGCCGCCACACAACTTTGGAATAGAGTAAATAAGGTAAATTTGAACAATGTAGCACTAATACCTGTGTAAAGGTATGGAAAGAACCCACATCTAAAGATAACAAACCAAATCTTCATATATTGATACATGACTAAATCTTAGTGTCATCGTGACCTTACTAAACATATTGGCGTGGAGGCTTGCAAATAATAACAATGAATTGAGAAAGTGCATAAAGTGACTGGAATGGAAATAAGGGTGACTTCACCACAGGAAAGTGCATGAAGTGACTAGAGTCCAAATAAATGTGGATAAAGATTGCTTCACCACAAGGAGATATTGAAGATGGAACTGCTTCACCACAAGGAGATATTGAAGATGGAACAGCTTAACAGAAGTTCCACGACCAATGGTGGAAAAGGGGGCTTACTAAATATAAATGACTAAGGAAGGTATATACCGCCCAAGTCACCAAAGGCTTGTATCGATCACCCTGATCTAAACAGCTGGTCCTGGATCCAAACATATAATCGACTTGATCCCAAATCACAGTGTTAATGATATCTTCATAGAGGCTCGGTAACCACGTGCCATGCAAGAAATATTAAAAAACTTGCATGGCGTGATACCATATGAACAGTGTTGTTTATTAAAAGTAGGATAAAACTTGCATGTTAAATGCTCATCATAGGCTTGTCAGATGTTATGGTACCAAAAACAATGTTAAGGATGGGTCCTTCTGATGCGTTTCGACTAGAAATGTCATCATCTGGGGTGCTTCTTGTTCCCCTTCCAGTCTGAGTGCTCACCAGGAGTGGTGTAATCCTTTATTCAGGCGCTAGCGGGGTTAAAAGTGCCCTACTAGTGGCCAAAAAGCGCCTCTAAAACGATTGTAAAGCGTCGCTGAAACTAGCGGCGCTTTACCGCTGACCCCTGCCCTGTCAGTGTGAAAGTGCAATTAACCACTTGCTTACTGGGCACTTATACCCCCCTCCTGCCCAGGTGATATTTCAGCTTCCGGCACTGCGTCGCTTTAACTGACAATTGCGCGGTCGTGCGACATGGCTCCCAAACAAAATTGACATCCTTTATTTCCCACGAGTAGAGCTTTCTTTTGGTGGTATTTGATCACCTCTGCGGTTTTTAATTTTTTGCGCTATAAACAAAAGAGCGACAATTTTGAAAAAAATACAATATTTTTTACTTGTTGCTATAATAAATATCCCAATTAAAAAAAAAAAACGTTTTTCTCAGTTTAGGGCGATGCGTATTCTTCTACATATTTTTGGTAAAAAAATAAAAAAAAATCGCAATAAGCGTCTGGTTTGCGCAAAATTTATAGTGCCTACAAAATAGGGGACAGAATTCTTATTTTTTATTTTTTTTTTACTAGAAATGGCGGCGATCTGCGATTTTTATTGTGACTGCGACGTTATGGCGGACACATCCGACACTTTTGACACATTTTTGGCGTCATTCACATTTATACTGCGATTGGTGCTATAAATATTCACTAATTACAGTATAAATGTGACTGGCATTGAAGGGGTTAACACTAGGGGGTGAGGAAGGGGTTAAATGTATTCCCTGCATAGTGTTCTAACTGTGGGGGGAGGGGGGGTGACTGGGGAGGTGACCGATCTGTGTCTCTATGTACAAGAGACACAGATCCGTCTCCTGCTCTCCAGAGACAGGACGCTGTCTCTATGTAAAACGGCAATGAGAGATGATCTAAGAGATCATCTCTCATTGGCCGCACAGATCGCATCGCAAACAGCCACTCTGATTGGCCGTTCGCGGCGATCTGTGATTGGCTGTGTCCAAGGGACACGGGCAACACAGTGTTTCCCCGCAGCGCGCCCTGGAGCAATTCTGTCTTTTACTGGCAACCAGTGAAGGGATCTCAACGAAGGTGAGATTGATTCCCATGTTTTTTTCCCAGTCACAAGTCTGGCAGGCGTGTTCTGAACGACTTGCAGACGAGAGATTTGGTACTTTGGGAGTCCGAGGTAAAGGGCGTTTGCATAGTCCAGTCTGGAGTTCACAATTGTTCCCACCACGACTGCTACGTCTTCTTTAGGAATAAATGCAATAAGTCTGCGTAGTAGGCGCAGCAGATGGTGTGATCCGCTGACTACAGACCCTATTTGTGCGTCCATTGTCATGTAGGTGTCAAAGATGGGGTGATGATTTGACCCAGAATGGGCAGTGGTGTCCAGGTTGTTGCAAGTTGATTCTTAAGACTGGCGTGAAACAGAAGAAGTTCTGTTTTGGAGCTGTTAAGTTTAAGATCACTCTTTGTCATCCAGTTTTCTATCAAAGAGAGGCATGTCTCTAGACTGATCATGAGTATATTGTGTTTACATTTGCATGACCTGACTAGACAACACTGAAAATGTGTACCATTTTTATAGTAACAAATGGTAGTTTTCTAGACCAATAAATGGTAGTCTTCTGCGGTAAAAGCATGGGCTGCTTTACAAGGTCTTTGTTGGATTAATGCATTTTGTTTGTGATTAGGGAGAATCGCCTGAAAATGGATGGTGTAAAGAAAGTCTGGGGAAAGGAAGGTTACCTGATGAAAAAGGAAAATAAACCTAGTAAGCCAGAGTCCATCTCTCCTCCACTGGAAAGCGGTATATCATTGGGTGAGGATGAAGAGCATCCTGGGATGTCTGAGGAACAATCCTTGGAACTTATTTCAGAGGACGAACGAGAAAAGAAACAGCTGGCTTCCTCATTGTTTGTTGGTCTTGGATCCAGTGCTGTCAGCTTGGTAAGTGTTTGTTCTTTGTTGGTACTTTTATTTTTTTCTGAATGGCTGGTAAACCAGATGTGTGGTTTATCCATTCTAGGACATAAAAAATTAACAGGTCATCTTGCAAATAAACTGAATTGCTTTAATACCCCCTGGCAGCATAGAATGACCCTTTCTTTACTACCCTGGGCTCCTTTAACCACTTAAGGACCGAGCCTCTTTCTGAGATTTGTTGTTTACAGGTTAGAGACAGTCCCCCCTCCGCCCCCCCCCTTAAAAAAAAAGACATGCCAAATGTGGTATGTAAGGGGGTGAGGAGTGCTTAAAGCGGAAGTTCCACTTTTGAATGGAACTCCGCTTTAATGCATTAAGATAAAAAGCCTTCTTTGTGCAGTAGCCCCCCTCTGCCCCCCTAATACTAACCTGAGCCCCATCTCTGTCCCCATCGATGACCACATATGTCTGGGACTCTCCCTCCTGATTGGCTGAGACACTGCAGCAGTGCCATTGGCTCCCACTGCTGTCATTCAAAGTCAATTAGCCAATCAAAATGGGGTGGGGGCCAGGGGGCAGGGCTGACCCGCAGCTCAGTGTCTGAATGGACACAGGGAGCTGTGACTCGGCTCATGTGGCCCATAGTAAGCTGCTTTTCGTGGGGACCCTCAACAGGAGAGAGGGACCCAAGAAGAGAATCACATGTTTATTTTTATAGGAAAAAAAAAAGACTTTACAATCACTTAACCTGTTCTTAATGCTATGTTTGGATTCTTGAATGGTATGTGTTTTGCCCTTCTATGATTATATTAAATAAACATTTTTTAACTGTTTACTGTAAGGTTGTAACTTGGTTCTACTGTTTGCCAAAACGGAGATGGGAGCTGTAGGAATTTTCTTCAGATTGCCTGGTTTATCTAGTAACCCAATGAATGAAACTTGTAGGCCGCTCTCTCACTACATCTCTAAATTCATATTGTATTCACATCCACATGCAGGATCCACGTCCTGCAGTATTCACAGTACTATCATTAGAACATCATCATCATCATCCTCCACAATAAAATGCAACCTTTATCAGAATCTCTAGGGGGGAAAAAACAAACAAACATAACACTTCCAACACAGAGCTATTCTATGAATGCCAACAACACTCCTTACTGATATGTGTCAGCAGTTTGAGGATTTTATCCGAAAGCGTTCAATTACAGGGGTTGTTTTAATGTTCTAAAGGTTTGTGCTCATCGCTGCTATTTTTTTTGTTTTTTCCTGAAACGTATATATATTGTGGCTTAAACATCTGATTGTGTATATATTGTATTTTAAAGATGGGAAAAACCGACCAATCAACGCACAAGTTCCAGAGAAAATCAAAGATGGGAACTAAAGTTACAGATAAAGCATCCTTGTCCACATTTGTGGATCACAATCATGTAATGCAGACTTTACCAAATGATGCCCACTCAAGACTGACTACAGAAGAGCCTGGCACTATTGGAGAGCATAATGTTGGTTCAAAGGTTTCATCTTTGTTTGGAAACACTAACCTGGACATCGTACAAGTAAAGGAACCATCCTTGCCCACACACAATGCCTCTAGAACTCGGTATGTGCCAACCATGCTTCCTGAACTCAACCAGTATAATCACACAGAGCTCACTGAGCTCACAAGCAATGGAACTCTGAGCATCTACTCCAGTAAAGTATGGAAGGGTGACAGCGTCTTGTTGGCTTTGGTATTTGTCAATCAGGATTCTTCAGCAATAAAATGTATTTCTGTGAGGATGGAAGACTCTGAGAGTGTTACTGTAAGTCAGTTGTTGAGAATACAATTTGATAACCGTATGGTTCTTGTGCCGTGCATTGAGAATCCTATCTGAAAATAGGCATTTTTGACAGGAATTGGGGACAAATGAGGATGTTCTCTTTTTTTTTTTTTTTTGTAGATTAAATACAATGCATTCTTTAAACTGTAGTGTATTTTTGTGTGGTGGGGCCCCCTCATCAGTCGGACATTCTTCTAAAACTGAAAAGTGACCTAAGATAGTGTTAACCTTTCAGCCCTCATTCATGCCGGGGCGGCCTTGAAATCGCACTACTTCAGCTTGATTTAAAAGCCACACATCGGTGCACTTTGCACTGCCAAGTGCATTGCGGCTTGTGACTTAATTTAACAGAAGTCTATGTATGTCACAATGAAATTAGTAAAAAGCAGTGCAGAAAACATTTTCATAATCGATGCCAAACGAACGGTTTCAAGCCTCTGCGAACTGTTAAATCACATAAGTCGCAACAGTGTGAACGGGGGCTCAAGGCTAAGTTCACCTTTTTAAGATGAAAAATAAATGCACAAATATTTACAGTAAATGCTTTTCAGGAACCTGAAAAGCGCTGCACCCACGATCGGTGCATCACTTGTGCAATGTCAGGCCCCTGCAAACTCTTCTTCCAGCTCTCTGCTTGTACCTCTGCATGGGCTTTCAGCTAAGACCACTAGAGGAAGTGGGGTGGATGCGTAGCTGTATGTTTCATGTTGCACCCTAATGATGGATGTAACCTATTGTTAAAGTTGGAGATGGCCATTCTTGTCTCGTTTGTACCAATTTGTTCGGTTACTTTGAAAATCTTCATGTATGCAGCTGGTAACCTGTTTTAGTTACTTCAGTGCTGTAAGTTTCATTAAATTCTTAGACTGCAAAGAAATGACTTGTATGTGAGGATGATTGTATACAAAGGGCACATTGGAATCCATGGTTAATATAATGATGGCTGCATTCTTTTCTTTGTGTTTTTTAGGTTTCCAAGAGTCTTTGTTGTCAGCTCTCTCACCTGGAAGGAGCTGGGGTTCAGCACTGCTGGGAATGTGTGCAGCTGATGAAACCGTGTAATAATGTGACGGTCACGGGCTGTGTCACTTACCAGTTAGATTCAGAGGTGCCTTCTCTAATTACCTTTTCTATAGAATTTGTGCTGCTAGATTTTATCAGGTAATGTTGGTCTGCATGTTTACTGAGACTTTAACTTTTTTTTTGTGTCATGTTTGTATTTAGGAGTTTCATAGTCATTGGTTACTGACATTTTTTCTGAAGCACTAGTTTATTCTTTATTTTTAGGGGGGATTACTAACCCAAGTGGCATATGCCAGTCAGTGTTAAACTTTGCATAACAGGAATCTAAAGAAACAGTATAGTATGAGGTCAGGACCTGGTTTTCTTTTTCAACCTTTTCAAACAAAACCTGCAGTAGGAATTGTATAATGCATCTATGGGCATTTTACATCTTCCTTCTTCTTTTTTTTTTTTTTTTAACATAAACCCCAGCACGTATGCTTATTATTTTTCCACTTGAGGATATGGAACTAGGCAATACAGCCTTAAAAAAAAAAAGTTTTCAAGAACGTATTTCTTACATTCAACTCTTCTCCTCTGTTACTTGCAATTAAAGCACTAGTAAACACCACAACAGGTAAGCTTATAATAAAGCTTAATGAAAGGCACAAGAAAATCTCCTAAACGTGCACTATTTAGGAGATGGTCACTATTTCTGCAGCCAGTGATGTCACCAGCGCATGCTCACTGCTCTCTGAAGGGACAGCATACTGAGTACACTATGCCTTCAGATCACTGTTCTGTGCTTGTGGGTCCTGTGCTTGTGGGTCCTGTGCACATGCACAGGACTGACGTCACAGCTCGGCCAGTCAAGCACCCGGAGCCCGCAAACCGGGTGAAAATGGAAGCCTGGTCAGCCGTGACAGCGTGCTGCTGGAGGGATTTTTTTGTTTTAAGGGAAGTCTTTCATAATGTGGTAGTATGTGCTGCACATTATGTCCTTAACCACTTAAGGACCGCCGCATGTACATATACGTCGGCAGAATGGCACGTACAGGCACATTGGCGTACCTGTACGTCCCTGCCTAGTCGCGGGTCGGGGGTCAGATCGGGACCCCCCCGGTACATGCCGCGGTTCACGTGGCTGTCCAAGTGATCCGGGACAAGGGGGTGGCTATTCGTTTTTGTCCGCCCCCTCCGGATTGCTCCCAGCCAATCCGCACGCTCCCCTGCTCTGCACTTCCTCCTCCTGTGTAAACACAGGAAGAGGGAAGTGATGTGATCTCTGCTCTCGGTGGTTTTTTCAACCGCTGCTGAGGAGAGATCACATCGCACAGTAAGTCTGCACAACACTACACTAACACCAGGACACGCAGGCACACTTAACCCCTTGCGATCATCCCCCCACCCCTCTGTCAGTGTCACTGAATGCAGTGATCATGTATGATCACTGCATTTAGTGTCAGTGTGACAGGCAGTTAGTGTTAGGTCCAGGGTAGCCCCCGTACCCCCCCTAATAAAGTTTTAACCCCTTGATCACTGTCCTACTTAACCCTTTCTCTCCCTATTGCCAGTGTCACTAAGCGATCATTTTTCTGATCGCTGTATTAGTGTCGCTGTTCCCGCTTTTTTTTTTTTTTTTTGTGATTTTTTTTTTTTTTACTAAAGACATGTGGCTAAATAAATTTTGGCCTAAATGTTTGACTAAAATTTAGTTTATTTGATTTTTCTTATGACAAAAAGTAAAAAATATTGTTTTGTTTTTTTTCAAAAATGTCGCTCTATTTTTGTATATAGCGCAAAAAATAAAAATCGCAGAGGCGATCAAATACCACCAAAATAAAGCTCTATTTGTGTGAAGAAAAGGACGCAAATTTTGTTTGGGAGCCACGTCGCACGACCGCGCAATTGTCATTGGGTCATTTACCAGTGTATTGGTCCGGTCCTTAAAGCGGAGGTTCACCCTAAATATAAGATCTCCCATGTGATCCAGCATACTGGCGTCAGCGCCAGTATGCTGTTTTTTTTTTTTTTTTAATCCCACACTTACTGTATTATCCTGGAATTTCATTTTTTTCCCCCGCGGTGGACGGCGCCAGTATAGCGCGTCGCATCTTCCGAAAATACCCAATATGGACTCGGGTAATCTCGGCGAAAATGCGGCGCCTGCGCACAGACCTAGGAGCTGACTGCGCAGGCGCCGTATTTCTCCGAGTCCTACGGCTATGGCGCGTCACGCCCTCCGAAATAGGACTCGGAGAAATACGGCGCCTGCGCAGTCAGCTCCTAGGTCTGTGCGCAGGCGCCGCATTTTCGCCGAGATTACCCGAGTCCATATTGGGTATTTTCGGAAGATGTGACGCGCTATACTGGCGCCGTCCACCGCGGGGAAAAAAATGAAATTCCAGGATAATACAGTAAGTGTGGGATTAAAAAAAAAAAAACAGCATACTGGCGCTGACACCAGTATGCTGGATCACATGGGAGATCTTATATTTAGGGTGAACCTCCGCTTTAAGTGGTTAACTTGCCTGTGTGCTGCTGTATAGGGGTATTGCAGAAGGCTGATACCAAGTTCAATTCAGGTATACTACTTGGTAATTAAAAAAATAAATACTAGTAATGAATTTATACATAACTGAATTTAATACTTTTATGTGTTGTATCTGTCTGTGGTCTATCTTTGACGGCATATACTTGTTATAGGACAGTAACAAAGTACCCCTTTAACTGTACGTGGTATTATTCCCTCTGGTTGTACTATATGATGAGGCTGTGCAAATCTCAAGTTAAAGACTTTGGACTTTTCTCTATATTTTGTACTGTTCATAATATCTCCAGATCAGTGACTTTTAAAAGTGTTAGGTCCCTTTCACACTGGGGCGTTTTTCAGGTGGTACAGCCCTGTAGTCTTCAATGTGAAAACCCGAAGGCTTTCACACTGAAGCGGTGCGCTAGCAGGACCGCTCCAAAACTCCTGCTAGCCGCATCTTTGGAGCGGTATAGGAGCGGGGTGTTTACCGCTCCTATAGCGCTGCTTCCCATTGAAATCAATGGAAAACCGTGGTAATACCGCCCGCAATGCATTGCGGGCCGTATTGACCCCTTTTACGGCCGCTAGCGGGGGTTAATACTGCACCGCTAGCGGCCGTATATCGCGGTAAATACGACAGTATGGCGGCGCTAAAAATCGCGCTGCTATACCGTCACCGCGCCTCCCGCTGCAATGTGAAAGCAGCCTAAAAGATGGTGGGTTAGCATAACGCCAACTAGCAGTTTTAGAAGGAAGTCTACAATGGCAACTTATATTTTGCCAGTTTAGTATACAATATAATCTAAATTCCAAAGTACAATTTTTTATTTTTTCACTTGCTGTTGATTTTTTTGTAAATATATATTTTAATGGCAGTTTTGTTTATTTACATTTAGCTGTTGCTTAAGAAATGTAGATGTATTTACCTGCCTTTTATCATGTTAGTGTATTATATTAAAAGATAAGTGCACCTTTTTTTGCAGGGAAAAAAAAATTGGCATTTGCTATTTTTTGTTTGGGCGCCTGTAAAGCATTACGTGCCATGTAAGTCTCCTGCAGATCTGTCAGTGTATCGGCTTGCTTGTACCTCGTACGAGGAAGCCGCTACATTCTGACAGCGCTGTGGTAGTTCACTAAAAACTACAAGCCGCAATGGCTGCTGGACCTTGTAATTTTTTCCGTTCACATTTTTTTATTTATTTTTTGTAATTGTGACAGTATACACTGGGAGAAGACATGCACAAACATGTTACACCCTGAATAGAGGTGTAACATATTATGAAAGGTGAACTTATCCTTTAAACAAAAAATATATCGGTAATCCCTCAGTCCCTACCTTTTTTTGTTTGTTTCGCCGGCCCCTCCCTTTTAGGCTGTAAACTTGCAGGAGCAAACTGTTGGTGCTTTATAAATCCTGTATAATAATAAAAAATATTTTATTTATTGCTTTTTGCTGTCTTTAGTAAGACATTAGGAACCACAATATTCTACTTCAGTTTTAGAAGCTCGGATTCCTAAAGCACTTACGCCAACGTATCTCCAGATACGCCGACTTAAGTACAAATGTGCGCCGTCGTATATATATGCGCCAACCCACAAACCAAGATATGTTGATAAATCGGCTTCAGCTGCCCGATGTAACTTTCCTACGCCGGCGTATAGTGGGCGCATATTTATGCTGGACGCATGTTGCGCTCCCATTGATTTTTCGATTCAAATATGCAAATTAAGCAAATACAGCGATTCACGAACGTACTTGCGCCCGGCACATAATATACGTGGTTTGCGTAAGTCGTACGTCCGGCGTAAAGTTATTCCCCATATAGGAGGCACAACTCATGCAAAGGTATGGACCAGGGAACGAATGCTGTAGAATTTTACGTAGTCACCAGTGCTGTTTAACATATATCTCTGTCCTCTTTTTGAGATTATCAGCAGCCAAAAACTGCTCTATCACTCATACGCAGACGACACGCAACTTTATTTCCGCATCTGCAACAGGCAGGATCACCACCTCAATCTAGAGACATGTCTCTCTTTGATAGAAGACTGGATGACAAAGAGTTATCTTAAACTCAACGGAGCGAAAACAGAACTACTTCTGTTCCACGCCAAGCGCAGGAATCAACTTTCAACAGCATGGACCCCCCCGCCTATTTTAGGCAAATTCATCACCCCTAGCGCCAAAGTCAAAAGCCTAGGGGTCATTTTTGACTCCTTTATGACAATGGACGCACAAATAGGGTCAGTAGTCAGCGGATCTCACCATCTACTGCGCCTACTACGTAGACTCACTCCGTTCATTCCCAAAGAAGACGTAGCGGTCGTGGTGGGAGCTATTGTAAACTCCAGGTTGGATTATGCAAATGCCCTTTACCTCGGCCTCCCCAAGTACCAAATCGCCCGTCTGCAAGTCGTTCAGAATACGGCCGCCAGACTGGTGACTGGGAAAAAACCCTGGGAATCCATCTCACCTTCACTGAGAGCCCTTCATTGGCTGCCAGTTAAAGACAGAATTGCTTTTAAAGCTCTCTGTCTTACGCATAGATGTGTCCATGGGAATGCCCCCATTTATTTATGCGAAATAATAAAAGCGCATAATCCCAATCGCGTTTTGCGATCCACGAATCAGAACCTGCTCCAGGTTCCGAAAGCCAACTTCAAATCCAAAGGAGAAAGAAGATTCGCGATCCAAGGTCCCAGACTATGGAACGCTTTACCAACCAGCATTCGGTTGGAGGAGAACCACCTAGCATTCAGGAAAAAGGTCAAGACTCTTCTCTTTTGATATCAAAGGAGACTGGAACAACAAGCGCCCAGAGGCGATTCAGTTCGCATGTGCCGCGCTATATAAGTTTTCATTCATTCATTCATACGTGAATAGGGCTGGGCGTAGGTTACGTTCACGTCGTAGGCAGTGATTCGACATATCTTAGGCAGTTGTTTCAAGGTGATTGTGAGCATGCGACTGGGATGCGTCCAAGGCACGACACATGCGCAGTTTGTTTTATGTACTTGTGTGACGCTCTGCCCATCATTTGCATGGGGTCACGCTTAATTTAAATGTGTCACGCCCACTTCCACCTACTTTGACTTATGCCGGCTTATGCCTACGAATTTACTCTCAACCTGCGCAACGTTGAGAGCATTTGCTTTGTGAATTCCATGCTTCCCGCTTTGCGTCGCGTAAATGACATACGCTACGGCGGCATATATATGCACCAATGTATGTGAATCCGGGCCAAAGAGTGCATTTCTGAACTTTTGCCTTGTGTATTTCTCTATAGCCATGATAAGGAAGTGGACCAAGTAACATTGAATGCCCAGATCGTTGACAATAAACCAGTGGATCAATCTTATTTAAACCAATTTATCACAGCAGCAATTTTTCTATTTATCTACCCTGATTGTTTACTATATTATTTATACTAATATAGGCCTTGCTATTCAGAAATGTCACCTCTTTGGGTCAGATTGCTATCACTGCTTGCCATCATGCAATATCGACGGCTTCATATGTAGGAGATATACTTTTTCCTGAGAAAGCTTAAAGTGATTGTAAAGTCTGTTTTTTTTCCACCTTTAATGTATTCTATGCATTAAGGTGAAAAACTTCCTTTGCTGCAGCTACCCCCAGAGCTCCCCCTTTTTTTTTCTTACCGAAGTCCATCTGATCCAGCAATGTGCACAAGCCCAGCAGCTCCATCCGCCGTTTCTGTCTTTATTGGACAGATTGATAGCAGGGGGAGCCTGTGGCTGTGTGCAAATCCAGTGACGTAGGGCACACACAGGTGCCCCCCCCTCATGGAAAGCGCCTTTACGTAGGGACACCTGATGAAGGGAAGGAGCCAAGAGCTTGGTCAGGGCACCCCAGAAGAGGAGGATTGGGGCTGCTCTGTGCAAAACCCTTGCACAGAGCAGGTAAGTATAACATGTTTGTTACATTTTTTTTTTTATATAAATAACAATCACTTTTTAAGACTAAACCATCTCTGTACTAGTCCTACACTGGGTCCTTCTTACCATCTAGCTGTTCTAAAACTTGTAGAGGACATTCCAGGATATGGAGGTGCTTGGATCTGTGAAACGTCTTATTTAATTATTCCTGTGTTCTGTGCAGGGGTATTGCAGGAATACAAGGTTCTGTCTCCATTATACTATATATTAAAGTGGTTGTAAACCTTACATATACCCAGTGAAGTGACTGGCTTCAGGTGATAGAGGTGAAACAAATCCTCCTACATAGGCTGTACCTGTTTATTTGCAATCTACTTTTCTCTGCATTCATTGAAAGTCCAGAATTTATAAAGCTTGTCTGAGCTGTCCGAAAAATGGGGCAGAGAGATACAATTGCACTCTGCAGAGCACAATGAGGGGAGCTCTAAGACCTGATTGGAGGAAAGTGACACACCCCCTTTACACGGCACACAGGAATAGAGCTGAGGCTGCCAATCAGCTGGAGATCCCTCCTCTGTCACCTTTTTTCTTTTGGTGTCAGGAAATTTTGTAAGTAGTGATTCCTGCTGATAGCAAAGGAACTAAGCAGCAGACATAAATGACACTTGGTGCTCTTAACTGAGACACGCTATAGAGGATATGCTTTGTTCATACTTCATGTTTGAGGTTTACAACCACTTTAAGGTGTTTAACTGGCAAATTTCCTAGCTTTTCTGATATCAAATACTAAATATATTTCTAAGATGTATAGATATTGAATTTACTGTGCTTTTATTTTCATACAGACCATTGGTAATCTCCACTGAAGAGTTTGGTAAATTGTGGCCAACATTGTCCAATGATGTGAAGGAGAAAGTTCAGGTCCCGAATCCCCAAAAGTCTCTTCATGAATTGTTTCATGTCTTGCAACACAAATTGAACCTTCATGTTGTACAAATTATAGGTAAGTAAAATTAGACTACTGATCGTGTCTGTAGAAGTTGGAATGGTTTTGCTTGAAACATTCACTCTCATTATGGGTTCTGTCCCCATTCATGTTTATATTAGAATTGTATGTTTTGTTCCCTCTTGCATTTCCTCCTCGTTAGACATGATGAGGTATGTTTGGATCCTAGCCCCACATGAGCTAGCCCACCAGGAAGCTGTCGCTGTACTGGGCCAATCATAAGTGGCCAAAGCATTCCCTGCCCTGCAGCTGTACATATATACACCCCTTGTATACAATGCCTTAAAGTATTCATACGCTATGACATTTTCCACATTTTGTCATGTTGCAACCAAAAATGTAAATGTATTTTATGTGAAAGACCAAAACAAAATGGCACATCATTTTTAAGTGGAAGGAAATCGATAAATGGTTTTCATTTTTTTTTTTTTTTTCTTTTTTTTTTTACAAATATCTGAAAAGTGTGGTGTGCATTTGTATTCAGCCCCTTTTACTCTAATACTCCTAACTAAAATCTGGTGTAACCAATTGCCATCAGAAGTCACCTAATTGGTAAATAGAGTACACCTGTGTGTAATTTAATCTTGGTATAAATACAGCTGTTCTGTGAAGCCCTCAGAGGCTTGTTAACCTTGGTGAACAAACGGCATCACGAAGGCCAAGGAACACGCCAGACAGGTTAGAGATAAAGTTGTGGAGAAGTTTTAAAGCAGGGTTAGGTTATAAAAAAAAAATATCCTAAGGCCGTGTACACACGGCAGAGAACCTCGACGGGCAGAACACATCGTTCCGCCCGTCGAGGTTCCCTGCCGGCCGCCGAAATCGGCGACCCGCCCGTCGGGAATGGCAACCAGCCATTCTTCCAGGCGGGCCGTCGAGCAAATAGAGAGCGTGCTCTCTATTTCTGCTCGACGGGCTTCCCGACGGGAAGCTCGCCGAGAGCGTACACACGGCCGAGGTCCTCGCTGGAATGCAGCTTCCAGCGAGGTTCTCGCTGGTTTCCAGCGAGAACCTCGGTCGTGTGTACACGGCCTAAGCTTTGAACATCTCATGGAGCACTGTTCAATCCATCACCCGAAAATGGAAAGAGTATGGCACAACTGAAAACCTACCAAGGCCGTCCATCTAAACTGACAGGTCGGGCAAGGAGAGCATTAATCAGAAGCAGCCAAGAGGCCCATGGCAACTCTGGAAGAGCTGCAGACATCCACAGCTCAGGTGGGAGAATCTGTCCACAGGACAACTATTAGTCATGCACTCCACAAAAATGGCAAGAAAAAAAAATTCTTGAAAGAAAGACATAAGAAGTCTATTTGCCGTTTGCAAGAAGCCAAGTGGGGGACTTGGGGGGAGGAAGAAGGTGCTTTGGTCAGATGAGACCAAAATTGAACTTTTTGGCCTAAGAGCAAAAAACACTGTGTGGTGGAAAAATAATACTGCACATGACCCTGAGCACACCATCCCCACCGTGAACTATGGTGGTGGCAGCATCATGTTGTGGGGATGCTTTTCTTCAGCAGGACAGGGAAGCTGGTCAGAGTTGATCAGAAGATGGAGGGAGACAAATACAGGGCAGTCTTAGAAGAAAACCCGTACACACGATACTAAAATCGGGTGGAAAAATTCATATGACGAGCTATCTGACAGTTTTTGGATTGTTAGTATGGTACTTTTTTGGCAGGAAAAGGGTGGATGTGCAGACTATAATTTGTCGGATGTGAACTCAACGGCTGATTTTTGTTTCATTGGTACAGTTTTCGTATGAAAAAAGTTAAGAGCAAGACTACGTATGCACAGAAATCCCATCAGGAGGCACGTTTAGGAGCATTCTGAATGGTTGGTGCCGTCACATGGGCGGCACGACCAATCGGAACCTGCGTAGCCCATCCTGTCAGCGGGGAAGAAGAGAGAAAGCCGGGGGGGATTTCTAAGCCCCGAACCCGTGAGGCGGCTATACCAGGGCTCCTAACGGGAGATCTCTAATGCGTACTCCAGGTCAGCAGGCATGGGGGAAGTGACGAGGGGGTCCTGTGTAAGTTCCCCTTACTGATTTTTCTGTAAAGGTGAACTTGCCCTTTAAGTGTAACTTGTAATATTATTGATTCTGATTCCTGTCATAAAAGATCTGACCACCTTAGGGGGCCTGTGTGTGGTAACATGTATGTTCTGACGTAAGCTATGACAATTCATCTTTGTCTGTCAATATTATTACATTGTGTCCTATTTTAATCATGTGCATTCCTCCAAGGTGATGAAGCGATAGTCGCGTGCCAGCTGCTGCCCTTTGTCCCATCTCTGCTGCATTGTCACCTCCAGGAAGGAATGCTGCTTCTGTGGATAAGATCGTCATCTTCTGCTTTATCGGACTGCTTACTTTATCAATGCCAAAAAGCACTCGAGGACCACTAAAACTTGCTGTGCCTCCTCTTTAGGTTTACATGTTGTATTATATTGTGAACCAAAGCAATGCTGCTAATAGATGGAAGATGTAGGACTCCTGTACAGGATAACTTAAGACTTTGAAGAAGCATTGAATTTTTATTGACAAATATTACAACAATTTTGTACCTGTAAGTTATTGATAATTGCTATATTGGTTTCCAGTACAATGAATGTAAACAGGTTTTTATTTTTGTATGCTTTTCAGTTCAAAATCTTTACGTCGGACACCTTGAGCTGTGTTAATTATTTGTGTATAAGTTCTCATCAGGGGTATGACATGGATTGTTACCTTCTATAGAGTAATAGGCCAGCAATACATTGTTTAAACTTGTATGCATTAGTATTGTCTGTACAGTTATGGAGGTGCATGTAAAGCATTAAAGGAGGACTCCATTACTTAAAGAAAACCTGTAAAGGAAGAATGATGGGCTGCCACTGCTGGCCTACTTCTGAACATGGTTGTGCCACAGCAGTGTTCTAGCTAAGCCAATAGTCCTTCTCTGTATATTTGTTCCATAATTGTTGTCGTCGACATGGAAAAAAAAAGGTATTCGACTTGCCTGCCCTGTGCATAGGTTTTGCACAAAGCAGCCCTGATCCTCCTCTTCTGGGGTCCCCTGGCAGTGCTTCTGGCTCCACCCTCCCACTGAGTGCCCCCATAGCAAGACTCTTGCTGTGGGGGCACTCATGCATGCTCACTCCCTCGTCACTGGCTGTGATTAACAGCAGTGGGAGTCAATGGCTTATGCTGCTATATGTGAGCCAATGAGGAGTGAGAGCCTTGACTCTCGTGCATATCGCTGGACTGTGATCAGGCTCAGGTATATTTGGGGGGGGGTTAACCTACTTCATTAAATTAAGGTATAAAAATAACATTTTCTTTGCCTTTATAGCCCCTTTAAAACCAGAAGGTCAGTATGACAACCAAGCAACAAATCTTTTCAAAAGGAGAGTTACTAATCACTTGTCAATCAATATACATTATGGGCCAGATTCAGAAAGATCAGCGGATCTTTCTGCTGGCGTAACGTATCCCTAATACGTTACGCCACTGTAACTTTGGGCGCTAGTTCTGTATTCAGAAAGAACTTGCGCCCTTATTTACGGTGGTGTAACGTACGTGTTGCAGCGTAAGGCCACGTAATTCAAATGGGGATGGTGTGGGCGTGATTCATGTAAATGAATCATGACCCCACGTAATTGACGTTTTTTTTTTTTGGACGGCGCATGCGCCGTCTGTGGACGTTCCCAGTGCGGATGCACGAAATCACGTCGCTTTTTGTCAATGTAAATGACGTAAACGTATCTAACGTTGAGCCCTATTCCTGAACTATTTACGCAAACGACGTAACCGACGTACAATTCGACGCTGTCCCGACGTCCATACTTAACATTGGCTACGCCTCCTATAGCAGGGGTAACCTTACGCTGGTATAACGCTAACGCAAACGACGTAAACTACGACGGCCGGCCGCAACTATGTTCGGGAATCTGCGTAAATAGCTAATTTGCATAATTTACGTGTAAAATGCCGTAAGCGCCACCTAGCGGCCAGCGTAATTATGCAACTAAGATACGACGGTGTAAGTGACTTACGCCACTCGTATCTTAGTAGAAATCCGGCGTATCTTGTTTTCTGAATACAGAAAAAAGATACGCCTGCTATTCTTAGTATCTACGCAGCGTATCTCCTGATACGCTGACGTAAATACTTTCTGAATCGGGCCCTATGTGTATTTCCACAGTGGGTAGAGAAAGGACGGCTGTTAGAGTAAACAGTAGCCTGCGTAATGGCTAGGTTGTCGTCTTGAGTCTACACATTCATTTCCCCTACGGGTCTAAAACTTTGGGTGGCAATATCTCCCCCCCCCAAAGTTCAGCATTTTAACATTACATAAAATGGATTGTTCTCCTCATTTAATGGATAGCCAGACTATTCCTGGAGTTCTCCTTTAGCTGTGCTCTATAGCCAAACCTTTCATTAACCACTTAAGGACCGGACCAATATGCTACTAAATGCCCAGAGGCGTTTTTACAATTTGGCACTGCGTCGCTTTAACAGACCATTGCGTGGTCGTGCGACATGGCTCCCAAACAAAATTTGCGTCCTTTTCTTCCCACAAATAGAGATTTCTTTTGATGGTATTTGATCACCTCTGCGATTCTTATTTTTTGCGCTATAAACAAAAATAGAGCGACTTTTTTTTTTTTTTTTTAAATCAATATTTTTTACTTTTTTGTTTATAAGAAAAATCGAATAAACAAAATTTTAGTCAAACATTTAGGCCATAATGTATTCAGCCACATGTCTTTAGTAAAAAAAAATCGCAATAAAAAAAAAATTAGCTAACTAGCGGGAACAGTGACACTAATACAGTGATCAGAAAAATTATCGCTTAGTGACACTGGCAATAGGGGGTGAAAGGGTTAACTAGGGCAGTGATCAAGGGGTTAAAACTTTATTAGGGGAGGGTACGGGGGCTACCCTGGACCTAACACTAACTGCCAGTCACACTGACACTAAATGCAGTGATCAGTACATATATGATCACTGCATTCAGTGACACTGTGACGGGGGTGATGGGGGGGGGGGGGGTGTTATGTGCCTATGTGTGTGGTGTCAGTGTAGTGTTGTGCAACTTACTATGTGATGTCTTCTCTCCTCAGCGGCGGTTGAAAATACCGCCGAGAGGAGAGATTACATCACTTCCCCCTTCCTGTGTTTACACAGGAAGAGGGCGGGTGGCGGATGCGCATTGGCTGGGAGCGATCCGGAAAGGGGGCGGACAAAAACGAACAGCCGCCCCCTCGTCCCGGATCGCTCCTGAAACCGCCGCAGGAACCGGGGGGGGGTCCCGATCGGACCCATGTCTAGGCAGGGACGTACAGGTACGCCAATGTGCCTGTCCGTGCCATTCTGCCGACGTAAATGTACATGCGACGGTCCTTAAGTGGTTAATATCTTCTTACTGCTTCCTCTGCAGAGTCTTCCTTGCCTTTCATCTTATTTCTGTGACCTTTGCTCCCCAGTAGACTTTTATATTGAAGTTCTGTTACAATTTTTCTTTTTTGCTATAAAGCACCAAGGACAAAACTTACCTGTACTGAAGTGTGTTCCGTGTCCTGCTGGCTGCTGTATAGAAATCAACGCCACAGAGCATCATTCTTCCTGTACTGCAAGGTTAATGCTGTGAGTGTGAAAGATTTGTACCTCTCACCCACCTCCTCCGTTCATAGAACTTGTATTATTCTTTCCCAGAATAGAGGCTGGTGTCAGGCTTGCACTTAAAAGAAAAAAAAAACGGTTTACCCTTTTTCTCCAGCCATTATCCACACTTGATTATTGCAGTTTTCTTTTGTTAGACTAAATCACTCCAGGTGGAGAGCTTAGCAGCCTTATTTATTTACTTATTTTTGTGCCTTTTACATGGAATGTGTACATGCCATGTCAGTGCTTAACCACCTCAGTACAGGGCACTTTCACCCCCTTCCTGCCCAAGCCATTGTTCAGCGCTGTCACAATTTGAATGACAATTGCAAAGTCATGCAACACTTTACCCATATGAAATTTCAATATTTTTTTCCCACAAATAGAGCTTTCTTTTGGTGGTATTTGATCACCTCTGCGTTTTTTTTTTTTTTTTTTTCGCTATAAACAAAAGAGCGACAATTTTGAGAAAAAAATGCAATATTTTTTACATTTTGCTATAATAAATGTCCCCAAAAATATAGAAAAAACTAATTTTTTCCTCAGTTTTGGCCGATACGTATTCTTTTACATACTTTTGGTAAAAAAATCGCAATAAGCATATATTGTTTGCTTTGCGCAAAAGTTTTAGCGGCTACAAAATAGGGGATGGATTTATAGCATTTTTTTTTTTTTTTACTAGTAATGGCGGCGATCAGTGATTTTTATCGTGACTGCGATATTGCGGCGGACACTTTTGACACTATTTTGGGACCGTTCACATTTATACCGTGAACAGTGCTATAAATATGCACTGATTACTGTGTAAATGTGACTGGCAGGGAAGGGGTTAAATGTGTACCCTAGTGACTGATTCTAACTGTAGGGGGAGGTGACTGATCTGTGTCCCTATGTACAAGGGACACGGCATCGGTCTCCTATCCTTGACAGGACGTGGATATCTGTGTTTACACACAATAGCCACAGTCCTGCTCAGTTACTGGCAATCGCGGACATCACGGCCACTGGGCACATGCATCGGGTTCCCAGTAGTGCGGCGGGTGCGCGAGCCCCCTAGTGGCTCGGCAAGGCGAGGACGTCATATGACGTCTTCCCAGAACTAGAGCACTGTCGTGCCGCCGTCAATTGGCGGCGGGTGGTAGTAAAGTGGTGAATGACTGTGTTATAGGAACACAGATTTTATTAATTGACTTTTAGTTCTAATCTTATCATTAATGAAGGAATTCATTGACTTACATAATATCTGCCAGTGTCCTAACCCACACAATTCATGGTTTTAATTTTTATAATGGCAGTTGCATGATAATCTCATTGCTATGTAAGAGTCCTTCCCTTATTAAACTACTTTGTAAAAATGTCATATGGAGTCCAGTCAGGGTAACGCAACCACCGCCCGACCGTCATTTTGCTATAGGCTGGGCGGTAAGTGGTTAAATAAATGATAATATGACTAACATTTTTTAACTTTAAGGCCTCGTACACACGATCAAATCTGTCTGCTGGAAACGGTCTGCTAGACTGTTTCAGCAGACAGATTCGATCGTCTGTACGGGCTAACAGACGGATTTGGCCACCCGACAGATTTCAAAGCATGCTTTGAAATCTATCGGGTGGGAACCCGTCCGCCCGACATGTCTGCTGGTTAGTACACTTACCAGCAGACATGTCGTCTCGCACCGGCGCCGAATGGATTCGGCGCATGCGCGGAAGTGTTTTACTTCCTGGTGCGGTGACGTGGCGGCGTCAACGTCACCGCCACGTCACCGACACGTCAGCGCGCCGTCTGCTGGCGGGGATTTTGGTTTGCTCGTGTGTACACGCGAGCAAACCAAAATCCAAAGAGACAGGTTTGTTCAAATCGGTCGGTCCGACCGATTTGAACAAATTGCCTCGTGTGTACGAGGCCTTAGATGTTCAAAATTGTTAGTAATTTTCAGTTATTTAAAAAATAAATTGTTCTATGATTATGCAAACTAACTTTGGGAACTGTGGTGAGGTGGCGCCCCATATGGACTGGCTGCCACTGCTACTAATAATAGATATAACAACTCTTATCATTGACAGACCTCACTTCCACCACCTAATGTAGGAACAAAGCATAGAAAGCTTATGCCAGTGTACAATGGCCTAGGTCACAGCTAATATGAGTAGCCACACCTAAGATAAGAAATCGGATATCCTCACATATGCCTGGCAGTTATGCAGATGGCACCACCACCAATAAAAATTAAAGCTCAACAGGCAAATGGAAAATTCTGTAAACTAATAATTAAAATAACGTATGTTCACCTGACAGCAGATTTATTGCTGCTAATTTTTGTAATGCGCTCTTGTATACTTGCAGGGAGGAGAATTGCATTCTATATATAAAAAAATAAACAAATGATTATGGTCTTCAATGGCTTTTTAAATGTTTTTTCTGTATATTATTTCTATATTTAGATTAAAAGTAGACATAACATTTTAATACGTTTTAGACTCAATGGAAACCGCTTTTATTCTGTTCTTACAAACTATAACTCGGCTGTTTCTAGGAAACCTTCACTTTAGTGTGTGGTATTCTCATTGAGCAGTTTCATTAGTGGCTCTCGCAGGCGCAGTCCATATAAATGCCTGACATAGTGACTTATCATCACGTGCTCCACTTGGTTTTACAACAATTTCCTGACCTGTTTGACTCTCGTATATTTCTGCCTAATTACCTGTTCACAATTTACTTACATTGGACATTTGCTCTCATTCAAGATATTCCCAGTTTTATATTCCATACTATTCCAGGACCAAATCCACTTTGCAGTGCAAGTGCACGTGGAGGTGCAGTTACTGTTGAGGGGAAGATCTGAAATGAGGGGAAGCTCTGCTCAGATCTACAGCGACTGCAGTTCCAAGTGCACGTGGAGGTGCAGTTACTGTTGATCCGAGGGGAAGATCTGAAATGAGGGGAAGCTCTGCTCAGATCTACAGCGACTGCAGTTCCAAGTGCACTTGAACTGTAAAGTGGGTTTGCCTTTAGTAAATAAAACCCATTTTCTCTTTTAATGGCCCAATTTCCACTTGTTCTTTATTTCTTCTCTGCTTGCTCTAACATGCAATGCCAGCTTAAAGGATTAGTTCACCTTCACCAAACAAACTGCCTATGTAGGTAAGGGATGTCTATAGATGAAAACAAACCAAGCAGCTTTGATCAAGGTTGAATAATGACCTTGCTACAGGCCTGATGCTAGGAAGTTGCTACAGCCTGATGTACACTACTCGTTTTTTTTTTTTTCATTCAGCCCAGCTGGTTGAACGTAAAAAAAACAGACAACTGAGGTTGGAGCCTCTGTACTAACAATCCAATCTTAGTACAGCAATCTCCCCTGCTGTGCTATTTTTTTTCTGAAAGAGGAACGCCCCAACCTGCCAGAACACTGCAGTCGGCGCTCTCAGCCATTGGCTGATAGTGGTGAATGCGAGCCGGTCGGCAGACCTGTTCTTTTTGGTCATGATCCTGGCTGGCGTCTTATCGGTCTGGCCACCATACACACAAGCTCAATGTCAGACGTTTCTATTGAACTGGCCGATACCGCCTGACATTCGGCTTTAGATAAACTCTGAACTGTTTTTGTTCTCCCCTGTCATCAAAGAAGTTTTATAATCGTAATCACTTGCTGCCCTCATTCAAGGTAGCTTTAAGTCTAACCTCATGCATCCTTGTGCCAGGTCAGGGGGGACTCCTGGTAGTGAAGGCTGGATCAGGAAGATGGCACTATAGCCAACACCAAAAAAAAAACCTTAGCGGTGGCAGTTTAATTTATCATTCGTTACAGGTATCTTTTATGTGTGTGTTATTTCGCAATGTTTGCTTTTATATAATATAGGGAATGGTACAAAGTTTGATGCTTTCCAACTGCTTTTAAATCACTTTGTGGGGCAGCACAGTGGCTTACTGGTTAGCACTTCTGCTTAGCAGCACTTGGGTCATTGGTTCGAATCCCAACTATGGCACTAGCTGCACAGAGGTCACAAGTCCTCCCTGTGCCTATGTGGGTTTCCTCCAGGTACTCTGGTTTCCCTTCACACTCCAAAGACATGCTGGTAGGTCAGTTGGCTCGTGTCTAAATTGTGTGTGAATGTGAGTTAGGAACCTTAGATTGTAAGCTCCTTGAGGGCAGGGACTGATGTGAATGTGCTATTATATATATATATCACACAAAAATAAGTACACCTCTCACATTTTTGTAAATATTTTATATCTTTTCATGTGACAACAGTGAAGAAATGACACTTTGCTACAATGTAAAGTAGTGAGCATACAGCTTGTATAACTGTACATTTGTTGTCCCCTCAAAATACAACACACAGCCATTAATGTCTAAATCGCCAGCAACAAAGTGAGTACACCCCTAAGTGAAAATGTCCAAATTGGGCCCAAAGTGTCACTATTTTGTGTGGCCACCATTATTTTCCAGCACTGCTTTGACCCTCCTGGGCATGGAGTTCACAGGTTGCCACTGGAGTCTGCTTCCACTCCTCCTTGACGACATTGCATAGCTGGTGGATGTTAGAGACCTTGCGCTCCTCCACCTTCTGTTTGAGGATGCCCTACAGATGCTCAGTATGGTTTAGGTCTGGAGACATGCTTGGTCAGTCCATCACCTTTACCCTCAGCTTCTTTAGCAAGGCAGTGGTCATCTTGGAGGTGTGTTTGGGGTCATTATCATGTTAGAATACTGCCCTAGGCCCAGTCTCTGAAGGGAAGGGATCATGCTCTGCTTCAGTATGTCACAGTACATGTTGGTATTCATGGTTCCCTCAATAAACTGTAGCTCCCCAGTGCCGGCAGCACTCATGCAGGCTCAGACCATGACACTCCCACCACCATGCTTTACTGTAGGCAAGACACACTTTTCTTTGTACTCCTCACCTGGTTGCTGCCACACACGCTTGACACCATCTGAACCAAATAAGTTTACCTTGGCCTATTAGACCACAGGACGTAGTTCCAGTAATCCATGTCCTTAAGCCTCGTACACACGATTGGATTTTCCGACTGGAATTGTGTGTTGACAGCCTGTTGGTGGAAAATAGTTTGTACGCTCTTTTTGATAATTGTTGTTGGATTTTCTGCGGACAAATGTTGGATGGCAGGCTTTAAAAATTTCCGTGGACAACAGTCTGTTGTCGGATTTTCCGATTGTGTGTACACAAGTCGATCGGACAAAAGTCCAAAGTACAAACACACATGCTCGGAAGCAATGCTCACCAAACACATTAGCAGAAGGTGCCCAAAGGGTGGCACTAAAGATCTGAAAAAGCACGTAGTACGTCACTATGTTTGTGTTTGTTGGCCGACAATTGTGTGCCGTTTGTACGCAAGACAAAATCCCAGGCACGCACCCTTCGGACAAAAGTCTGATGCTTTGTCTGTAGAAAATACAATCGTGTGTACAAGGCTTTAGTCTGCTTGTCTTCAGCAAAGTGTTTGTGGGCTTTGTTGTGCATCATCTTTAGAAGAGGCTTCTTTCTGGGATGACCAATTTGATGCAGTGTGCAGCGTATGGTCTGAGCACTGATAGGCTGATTTCCCCCCCCCCCCACCCCTTCAACCTCTGCAGCAATGATGGCAGCACTCATACGTCTATTTCCTAAAGACAACCTCTAGATATGAAGCTTAGCACACGCCCTCAACCTCTTTGGTCGACCATGGCGTGGCCTGTTCTGAGTGGAACCTGTCCTATTAAACCGCTGTATGGTCTTGACCACCTGGCTGCAGCTCAGTTTCAGGGTCTTGGTAATCTTCTTATTGCCTAGGCCAGGGGTCTCCAAACTATGGCCCTCCAGGTGTTCAGGAACTACAATTCCCATCATGCCTAGTCATGTCTACGAATGTCAGAGTTTTACAATGCCTCATGGGAAGTGTAGTTCCACAGCAGCTGGAGGGCCGTAGTTTGGAGATCCCTGGCCTAGGCCATCGTTATGCAACAATTTATTTTTTTCGCATCCTCAGAGTTCTTTGCCATGAGGTGCCATGTTGAACTTCCAGTGACCAGTATGAGAGAGTGAGAGCGATAACACCAAAGTTAACACACCTGCTCCCCATTCACACCTGAGACCTTGTAACACTAAGGAGTCACATGACACCAGGGAGGGAAATGGCTAATTGGGCACAATTTGGACATTTGAACTTGGGAGCTTACTCACTTTTGTTGCCAACAGTTTAGACATGAATGGCCGTGTGAGTTATTTTGAGGGGACAGCACATTTACACTGTTATACAAGCTGTACACTCACTACTTTACATTGTAGCAAAGTGTCATTTCTTCACTTGTCACATGAAAAGATACAGTTTAATACAATATTTACAAAAATGTGAGGGGTGAACTTTTGTGAGCTACTGTATATTATTTGTAAAGTGCTGTGTAAATTGATGCCACTATATAAGCCAGGGATCCTCAAACTATGGCCCTCCAGCTGTTGTAGAACTACACATCCCATGAGGCATTGTAACACACTGACATTCACAGACATTACTAGGCATGATGGAATTTGTAGTTCCTGAACATCTGGAGGGCCGTAGTTTGAAGACCCATGCTATAAGCACATGAAATAAATAAATACTAAAAACTGGTGTCTAAAGAAGGGTTCTGCAATCGCACTTAAGTTATGGGACTGCCTGTCTGCCATCGCCAGGCTAAATGTTGTGCAGCATTGACTTTATAATGCAAAAATAAACTCTCTTAAACAATGTTAATGACATGTGATGTACTTTATTTTAAATACTTGTAATCTTCTGTCTCTGCACGAGCTGCTGAAGCTAACTTGTCTAGCCAGTAGGTAGCACTTCTAAAATGGATTAGGAGGCGCGGTATATAACACATTCTAATAGGATTGTTTTACAATCTTAAGTAATCTGCAGTGATTAAAAATAAAGAACATTCTCAGTATGATCCCTTGTAGAAAGCTATGAATAAACTTGAAGATTAGAATCATTCTTTGCAATGTCTTAAAGAATGGAGTTTTTTTAATGTATTTTGTTCTCACAAATTTAACTACTTGCTGACGGCCGTACGACTTTGTACAGCCGCAGCGTAGCCCTGAATCTCTAACAGGCCGTGTTTTTACGGCTGCCCCTTTCCTCGTTCCCTGCGCGTGCGCCCGAGCGCGCAGTGGGGAACTCCTGTGCTGGCCGTGTCCCTCGGACACAGCCAAACACAGATCGCGGTAAATAGCAAATCACAGTGGCTATTTACAGCGCGATCTGTGTGGCCAATGAGAGATGATCTCATATGTAAACATATGAGATCATCTCTCATTGCCGACTCTCCCCTCCTCACACAGACACCGCGTGTGAGGAGGGAGAGAAATCTGTGACCAGCGCTAAAAACAAAAAAAAGTGACTAACCAGTGCCCCCAGGACTACCTGTGCCCCCCTCCCAGTTCCACTGTGCCCACCAGTACCATGTGCCCATCAGTGCCCATCTGCCACCTCAGAGCACATCTGCAATCAGTGCCCACCTGTGCCACCTCATCAGTGCCCACCTGTATCACCTGTGCCCATCTGCCACCTCAGAGCACATCTGCAATCAGTGCCCACCTGTGCCACCTCATCAGTGCCCACCTGTGCCGCAGTCAATCAGTGCACATCAGTACCCATCTCAGTGCCATCTGTGCCACCTCATTAGTGCCCACCTGTGTCCACCAGTACACAGGCCTCATCGGAGCACATCAGTACCCATCTTAGTGCCATCTGTGCCGCCTCAGTGCCATCTGTGGGCATTTGTACTTTCCTAGCTTGTTAGGGTCTCAAGAAATGAGAGAGGCCTTCAGTACATCAGGTGTGATCAGATGTGATCTTTTTTTTATGATTTGCACTATAGCTTGGAGACTCTAAAACTTTTTCACACAGACCAAAACATTTCCAAAAACTTTGGGTTATTTTTATCAAAGACATGTAGCAGTATAAATTGTGGCCAAAATTTATGAAGAAACATTAATAATTTGCTAAATTTTATCACAGAAACTAAGAAAAAATAATTTGTTTCCCAAATTTTCTGTCTTTTTTCATTAATAGCGCAAAAAATAAAAAGCGCAGAGGTGATCAAATACCACCAAAAGAAAGCTCTATTTGTGTGAAAAAAAGAACAAAAAAATAATTTGGGTACAGTGTTGCATGAGTAATTGTCATTCAAAGTGTAAGAGCGCTGAAAGCTGAAAATTGGTCTGGTCAGGAGGGTGTTTAAGTGCCCAGTATGGAAGTGGTTAATGTGAAGTCCGTGGGTCTATAACCCTTTCATGCCTGAGCCTATTTCTGATATTTGCTGTTTACAAGTTAAAATCAGTTTTTTTTTCTAGAAAATTACTTAGAACCCCCCAAACATTATATATTTCTTTTTAGCAGAGAATCTAGAGAATAAAATGGTGATTGTTGCACTATTTTATGTCACGGTATTTCTGTGGCGGTGTTTTAAACGCAACTTTTTGGGAAAAATTTACTTTCATGAATTTTAAAAAAATTAAAAAGTAAAGTTCACCCAATTTTAACGTATCGCATATATCAGTCTTCTCCTTTTTGGCCACTAGATGGCTATATTTTCCATAGTAGTCAGCCCCTATTGTTTTGCTTTTTATTCCCGTCGTGGGTTTACATTCAACAGCCATAGTAGAAACCCTTCCTCCCTTCTTCCCTCATCCAAGATGGAGGCGGCTAATATATAAGGGCATACGTGATGACGCACAACACAGCAGCCAGTCCCCGAAGACGGCATCTTGTGACGAAACGTGTAGGCGTGGCTAGCGTCCTGACGTCATGACATCCAACTACACGGCAGCCCGACTGTATGGAGGGATAGGAGAAGATGCCGCGATCATTTTTACACATGTTAGAGAGACTGTTTGTATACACCGCGCAAACCTGCATCTTATCTTGTAAGTTGCAATACTTTTATTAAATGCTCAATAGTTTGCCGTCTACACTATGTGGTGTGTCTATTTGTCTTTTAAGATGCCATTGAGAGCCTGATCCTTTGAAGCAAATACAGGAGCCAGTATCAGCATAAGTCTTATAGGTAGACTTTTTAAACACCCTGGGCCTTTTCTGACCACTTCATCCATGGTCACACCATCTGGTAAGGAGATGATCATACTATATCACACGGGTGTATACTGGAAGTTATACACGTACGCACTGTCGGTTGATGTTTGATGGTCATACTTGCAACGAAGTTAAGAGGATTTCCGACCAATCCACTGATTGCATTGTTTACATTTGGGACTTTATATATGGAAAATATCTTTCATGGAATTTTTCCTTTTTTTTTTTTATGTATTTGTATTTAACTAATTTTCTTCTTCACTCATATGTATATGTTCTTTTATGCACTTAATTTGCTCACATTTACCTTCTAGTTCACTCTCTTGGGAGAGGGTAATTACTTGTTATCTACACACCTGGGTGGCAACATTCAGGTTACTAATTATTGTTTTTGCGCCGCACCTTTTTATTTTTTACCACTGTTAACAAATTTGTATCTACAATTTCCTTGGTGCTGGCAGCATCCACATTTTAGTTTCTGCGCAGTGTTTTTTTTTTCTTTTTCTCCAATTATTTTTATTATTTTCTCCAAAAAAATATTGCTGATCTCATCATTTTAGTGCACTCCGAGATACTGATCCACAATAAGTACGCAGAGAGTGAAGTCAGAACACCGGGAATTTATAGGTCATAGCCAGGAGGTGTTAGATTAGTCACAAAACTGGCATAGTAAAAGGATCTACTTGGTGGACTTGTGACTATTTTAGGATTGGCTCAGGGTGGGTACACACACATGCGTGGGGGGAATTTAAGCTTAATTTTCACAGCTAAAGTAGTTGTTCAGTGTTTCAGGTCAGTTTTTGATCAGGATCAGGTTTGCATCAGTATAAAGCCAGGATTTTATCCTGTTCACAACTGAATGACGTGTTTGATTCAGAAGCGTTCCAATAGAAGTCAATAGGACTTAATGTGCACCTGAGCCGGGCCGCACTGCTCAGAAAATTACGGGACGCTTTTCCAATTCACACTGAATCTGCACTCCGGCTGCGCTGGACATGTGTGAACAGGCTGAATGTGGTTCAAAATGCATCCAATTCGCATGTGTGGGAACTAAGCCTTACATAAATGACCTAAAGCTGAACTCTGTCCACCTAGTTCAACCAAAAAAAAATATACAATCCTATATACACAATCCTTCATCCAGAGATGATCCAGAGGAAGGCAAAAAAAAACCAGCAAAGCATGCTCCAATTTGCTACAGCAGGGGGAAAAAAATTACTTCCTAATCCCCCTTTATCAACTTTACCTATACATTTTAGTACCCAGTTATATTATGTACATTTAAGAAAGAGTCCAGTCCTTTTTTAAAGCAATCTACTGAGCTGGCCAGAACCACCACTAGAGGGAGTCTATTCCAAATTTTCACAGCTCTGACCTTAACGTGAATAAATCAACACCAAGTTCACTATATGGACCACTTATATATTTGTACATGTTGATCATATCCCCCCTTAATTTCCTCTTCTCAAGAGTGAATAAATTCAGTTCCTCTAATCTTTCCTCATCGCTGAGCTCCTCCATGCCTCTTATCAGTTTGGTTGCCCTTCTCTGCACTTTCTCCAGTTCCCCAATATCCTTTTTGAGAACTGGAGCCCAAAACTGAACTGCATATTCCATATGAAGTCTTACTAATGATGTGTACAGGGGCAAAATGATATCTCTCTCTGGAGTCCATACCTCTCTTAATACAAGAAATTATTTTTCTCGCTTTGGAAACCGCAGCTTGGCATTGCATGCTATTATTGAGCTTATGATCTACCAAAACCCCCAGATCCTTCTCCACCATTGATTCCCCCAGTTGTACTCCCCTAGTATGTATGATGCATGCATATTCTTTGCCGCTTAGTCGCCCAGTACATTGAGGATGGCTTGTAAATTGGAGACATCCTGTAAGGAAGTTATTCCACTGCATAGCTTGGTGTCATCTGCAAAGACAGAAATCCTGGTATACCACGTCCACAGCCATGCCTCTGTCCAAGGTTTTACTTATCTCCTGATAAAAATAAATCAGGTTTGTTTGACAACTTCTGTCTTTCATGAATCCATGCTGTCTGTTGCCCAAAATATTTTTGACCCACAAGAACTCGTCTATGTGGTCTTTTAATAAACTCTCCAGTATCTTCCTGACTATAGAAGTTAAACAGGTCTATAGGTAATTGGTAAACTTGGTAAAGATTTTGATTCTTTTTTAAATATGGGCACCGCATTGGCCCTGTGCCAATCCAGTGGTACCATTTCAGTCATTAACGAGTCCCTAATAAACAATGGGTTTGAAATTTCAGAGCTCAATTCTTTTAGGATCCGTGGGTGGATGCCATCTGGTCCAGGTGCTTTATCCGCCTTTATTCTGTCTAAATATTTCTGGACCATATCACTTCTGAGCCATTGTGGATTTGGGGCTGTGTCACTCCCACCCCCATTATGGACATGAGCTCCTCTATGCTCCTTGTTATACACAGAGCTGAAGAAAGTATTTAATACATGTGCCTAATCTTTGTCCCCAGTCACCCACTCTAGATTATTTTGTAAAGGGCATACATGCTCAGACCTGACCTTTTTTACTATTAATATATTTGAAAAATATTTGTCCTACTATCTTTTGCAATCTGTCGTTCGTTTAGAATTTTTGCGTCCTTTATTTCCTTTTTACATATTCTGTTATATTCGTTATAACATTTAAACGATGATAGTGTACCTTCATTTTTATATTTTGTTTATTATTTATAGCCATTTTAACTTTGGCCGTAAGCCACATAGGTTTTATTTTTAGCCTTTTAAACTTATTGCCCATAGGAATATACTTTGCAGTGAGTTTACATACAGTCACTTTGAAAAATTTCCATTTCTGTTCTGTGTCCATTGATGCCAATATTCCCTCCCAGTCGAAGTCCTGGAGAGCAGTCCTCATCCTTGGAAAATTTTCTCTCTAAAAGTGAAGTGTTTTTATCTTACCCGTATGTGTGGTTTGCTCACAGCTAACATTAAATTAAATCATGTTATGGTCACTACTACCCAGATGTTCTTTTATATGAATGTGGGTAATAAGCTCTGCATGGTTTAAGATTACCAGATCATTATTCCTAGTTGGGGGCCTCAATAAACGGGACCATAAAATTGTCTTCTAATAGGTTTATAAATTGTTGCCCTTTAACTGTCCCAGCAGTGCCATTACCCGAGTCAATTTCTGGATAGTTAAAATCCCCCATTATTATCACTGTCCCAGCGCTTGCAGCCCTTTCCATCTGTGCAAGGAGCGGAGTCTCCACCTCCACACGTACACTGGGAGGTTTATAACAAACTCCAATGATAACCTTTGTAGTATGTACACCCATGTACAGTTCCACCCATAATGCTTCAGACTCATCACACTCTCCATCAACTAGGTCCTCTTTCACACTCGCTTTGAGATTACTTTTCACATAGAGACAGACCCCGCCACCACCCCTCTGTTTTACCCTGCCTTTCCAAAAGAAAACATAGCCAGGAATATTAATAGCGAAGTGATTAGTAGAATGAAGCCAAGGTTCAGCAATACCAATTAGATCATAGTTCTCCTCATGCACCAAAGCCCCCAACTTACCTATTTCGCTTGGTAGACTTCTGGCATTGATGAACAAACACTTTAAATCATTGTCACATTTTGCAAATGTATGGTCTGTAAAAAAGGGAGTAAAAAAACCCACTGCAAGGGTTTATTGCTTGTTTATCCCTAGAGGAACGGGTACAGCAGGTTTTTTTTTATCTGATCTTCCACTCCTGCAGGCTCCTCTGCATCGCTAGGCAAGGCCCTGACAGCTGCCGAGTCCCATAACCCCAATGGATATGAAAGGGAGGGGGGGTGGAGGGCAGGCAAGTAAAATTGCTCTTACCCCCCCCTGGCCTAAATAAGCAGTTAACACTTGCACTGTGGGGGCAGTTTCACTACAAGGGAAGCTTTTTTAGTTTTCCGGTGTTTAACTTGTTACATTCTTTAATATACAGTATCAGGGCAGCCATCGGTGGGGCAGCCCATACACATGTAGGGGGCCCGGGCCCCAAACCAAAAAGACCAAGTTTATGCTGCTGTAGTAGCTAGCAGTTGCTGAAGCAGGACAGCCACGGAGTGAGCTGATGCAGCTCACTTAGTTCAGGCTGCAGGGTGAAGGTGGAGTGATATAATTTACACTCTGCCTCTCCTTGCAGACCGAATGCTGGTTTGGGTGCCACGCCAGTCCCAGTTTATCCTTGTGGAAGAGCTGCGCTGAGTGTAACCTGCAGGACTGCTCAGTGTTCACTGTGGACCGGTCTGGAGACAAGTTGTTTGACATCACAATGGTAAATTGGCAATGTTGCTGGATGTTGGCCTGTGCTGTGATTGTCTCTTTGCTGAATATAAGGATTGGATTCATTTTCATATATTAAGTGGTAAGAGTGCTAGCTAAAAAAAAAAAAAAAAAGCGGGTGCTCTGAATTCATGATGGCTGCCCTGTACAGTATACGTATCTTGGTGTGAATATATTTTAAAACATTTCTTTTTTTTTCTGGCCAGATAATTTACAAAACCCCACTTTGCATGCAGTAGAGTAAATAACCGGAGGCAACACATATGTTTATGGGCCATGTTTAGCAAACAAAGCAATATATATTACTTTAATAAATGGAAACACATTGCACTTAATTTTCACAAGTGATACAAAAGGAAAACTTGGGGGAAGAGGTAAAAAAAACAAACAAACAAAAAAAAACGTGTTTAAAATCAACACATATTGATGTTGCCGTTTGATTTGTACCTCCGGCCATCCGTCATTCTGTACAGTAAGCACAGCATTTGTCCTTACGACACCATGTAACATTTGGCAATTTATTTGCAGTCTGTTAAAAATGAAGGCTTCCATAGAGTAGCAGCTAAGACATTCTGTGAATGCAACTGAAGGGAAAGCACACACTGACAGAGATTCACTAATTTTCCTTCCCAACGCTGAGCTTGGAATTTGTATGTTGCAAGGTAATGGTGTGTAGATCTCATTTCATTTAACGATTACATCATATCGGCTCTGCTGGTTCAATGAAAGTTGATTAAATCTAAAACAAGAGGCTATAATGAGGATGTGTGATTAAAATTTGAATTCTGCTGAATAAGCCACTTGCATCAGTAACCCAAATTATTCTTCTAAAATCTCTTACATACCTATTTAACCTCCCTGATGGTATTCCTAAATCTAGCTCAGGGTGGAAATCCTGTACCATTAGCGGTATCCCCGAGCCAGACTCGAGATCGTTTTGCGGTATCCAGGCAGAGTTTACTTACCTTGTCCCTGGATCCTGCGATGCCTCCCCGCTCTGTGAGCGAGGTGTCTCCTTGCTCGATTTACACAGTGCCCGTGTGCCACCGAGCTCCGTTCCCTGCGATGTTACGCAGAGATTGGCGCCAAATAAAAAACAAAAAAATAGTACACATACAGTATAATTAGTCTTATAGATTACAGTACTGTATAAAATAATTACACACACCCTTTGTCCCTAGTGGTCTGCCCAGTGTCCTGCATGTACTTTTATATTGTAAATACTGTTCTTTCTGCCTGGAAACTGTAGATTGCCCTTAGCAACCAAAAAGTGTTCCTTTATGTCAAAAGTGGTTTTAGAAAACAGCGATAATAAATTAGAATCACTTGCAGAATTGAGCGATAGCGATTTGTGGGGAAATTTGTCATCAAACAATAGTAAAGTACAAATTAATGACAGCAACAATTCTGAAACTGAGCAAATTTCAGTGTTTTTGATTTGATTACATTATTGAATAATTTGTATTATAATTACATTATTATTTGTTATAATTATTTATAGTTATTTATTATAATTTATGATTTTGTGTTTCAAACTTTATCATACCCGAGATGTCTACTAGACTCCTGTTTGGACAGATTTAAGTGAGTTATTCCTAAGAATTGCAGTCCTACAATATAAAATGCCAAATTTCCATGCAAAATAATTGTATCGCTTTCAGCACCTAAAACCAGAAAGAATCATACAGCCAGGGAGGTTAATAGATCAGGCCAAAGAGCAATGACTAGGTACTAAGTATAATAAGGCAGCCTTAAGGCTAAAAAAATAAATAAAAAAGCCTTGCTTCAAATTCTGAGCATTGTTTGTGATTGGGATCATTCCTCATTTTCTTAGAATACGTACGGTTTGTCTAACCCAAAGCAATCAGATTTTAATTTACCGCAGTCAGATAATTTTAGGTATTTTCCCAAGGTTATTTGCACCTAATTACTTACCGTCTACCTAAATATTTTTTTTGGCCATTACATTCTTGTAGTTAAAATCCTTGAATCATATGGGAGTAAAATACTTTTTTCACACACACACACACAAAACTGCATGGTGCCATATCACCATGCAAATCCAAGCAGCACAATTAAAAAGAAGAAAAAGGCCAGGACTTCTTTACCTGCGTTACTGCAGAAAGGGCAGCTCATTCCCATGAATGGGCCTCTCTGGACCATCAGAATGCAGGTGGCACAAGTGTGAACCTAGGCTTAGGGCACATTTTTGCACTTAGGTTACAGGCGCCTGCACGTTGCTGTACCGTTCATTTTAAACACTGGGGCCGGAGGCGCGGTGGCGGTATAGCGCCGCTTAAAATAGCGGCGCTATACCGTCGGAATTAATCCCCGCTAGCGTCCGATAAAGGGTTAGTACCGCTCCTCTCACCGCTCCAAAGATGCTGCTTGCAGGAGATTTTTTTCTCTCCTGCCAGCGCATCGCCTCTGCCTTTCATATTGAGAAGGCTGGGCAGGAGTTTTTCAGGCGGTATTTAGGCGCTATTTTTAGCGCTGTACTGCCTGAAAAACTCCTCCGTGTGAAAGGGGTCTAATTCACACAGGACATACTCACACTGATGGGTCCTTAAAGATTCTATATCCAAATAGGCTTTAAAAGCTTGGATGTAGGCAAACTCTACTACCGTAACAGTATTGTGTGTTCTGAGGATACAAAAGCAAAATAACGTGCTTGGGGCAGATTCCTTGAACCACTTGGTCTTTTTTTCTGCCATCACTCTTCTAGGTTATGTGTAGTCTGTCCATAAAGCATATATACAAGAATACTTTTATCTTCTGGTATAAATTAAACATTTAGAAAAATTCTATATATTATGTACTATAGCTATAAATATTTATTAGGTTTTCTTTTGGCTGTGCAGAAAAATATTGTATGGACCTTTGAGGTATATAAAGGGTGGCTTATCTATCTTTAATACACAGTGATATTGATTTAAAGTCCACATGCAGTCCTGGGGAAACATTCTTCTTAAATGGTTTCTAAACCCAAAAGGAAAAAAGCATATTACTGCCTCTTTAATGTATTATAATCTGCTTTCTAATCTTGCTATTATATTTTGTCCTGCCGATGCCCTCTAATACCTGGTTGATCCCGCCTGCACCCCTCCTTATATAAGTAAACTGACTACGCTAAGTTTGACTGTGGGAACAGGAAGAGACCTATACAGTTATGTCAACAGTTAGAATGCATGAAGAATAATGGTAGGGCTGATGTATTCCACTCCTCTAGGAGTCTAGAACTGGTCATTTTCAGCCCAAGGAGCGGACAACCAGTGTGCATACCATCTATCCATTAAAATGCATGTGCCTCCACTGTGAGGTCACTCACTGTTTAGTGTTAGGACCACAGATTACAGGGTGCCTTGGCGCGGCTCTGTGGCTCACACATGTGTTTGCAAATGCGTGCGGACAAAACACCTGTTTTTAATGCATACTGTTAGACAGGTTAATTGGCTGTTCTGCTAGCTGGTCGGTAAGTAGACTTTGTTATTCCCTGGGCATTCCCCAGGTTCTTGCTGTTATCTGTTTTAGCCTTCCAATGCTACTTACTGCGATTGCCAGCCATAGATGGGGGCGGTGGACATGTTTATGCTTCACCTGTGGTATATTGGTCCAGCAATGCACCAACACCTTTGCAGCCATTGTGCTATATGCTGGGTGCTTGGTGTGCTTCTGTACCTTTAAGGAGGCGTGGCTCCCCTTCTGTTCACCTGCCCCTCTCTATCCATTAAAATGCATGTGCCTCCACTGCTGAACACTTTTTTTTTTTTACCCTCATGCATGAAGGTAAAAGACCTTGAGCCTTTACAACTACTTTAATACCAACACTATCATAAATCCTAAACCAAGACCTAACGGTTAAAAAAAACAAAAGAACCAACAACCCTAATGCGTATATATTCAACTCATCTTGGCGCAGGAGCCTCTGCATCAATCACATGCAGTGAGGAGATCCCAGAAGGTCCCGTATTCTTTCAGTGCAGAGGCTTGTTGTGCAGTATAGGCAAGTATACAGATTAAACCAGTTCATTAAATACTTTGATCATGTGTAGGAACTGCAGGGGAGGAACAGAGTTTAACCACTTGCTTACTGGGCACATATACACCCTTCCAGCCCAGGCGAAATTTCAGCTTTCGGCACTGTCACGCTTTAAATGAAAATTGCGCGGTCGTGTGACGTGGCTCCCAAACACAAGTGACGTCCCTTTTTTTCCCACAAATAAAGCTTTCTTTCTTCTTCTTTCTGCAGTTTTTATTTTATGCGCTTTAAACAAAAAAAGAGCGACAATTTTGAAAAAGACACAATATTTTTTACTTTTTGCTATAATAAATATCCCAATTAAAAAAAAAAAATCTCAGTTTAGGTCGATACGTATTCTTCTACATATTTTTGGTAAAAAAAAAAAATCGCAATAAGCGTATACTGATTGGTTTGCGGAAAAGTTATAGCATCTACAAAATAGGGGACAGAATGACATTTTATTTTACTAGTAATGGCGGTTATCTGCGATTTTTGGGACCATTTACACAGCGAACAGTGCTATAAATATGCACTGATTACTATATAAATGTGTGTCAGGAAAGGGGTTAACACTAGGGGCGCGAAGAGGGGGTTAATGTGTTTCCTGGGAGTGATTCCTACTGTGGGGGGAGGGGACTGACTAGGGGAGGTGACCGATCTGTGTCCCTATGTACAAGGGACACAGCATCGTCGGTCTCCTCTCTACCTGACAGAACGTGGATCTCTGTGTGTACACACAGAGATCCACGTCCTTGGGTGTATAATGGCCGATCGCGGCCACCTGGCGGACATCGCGGCCGACAGGCATGTGCATCGGCATCACAGTGGCGCGCCCCCCAGTGGCCGGAGAAGCTGAGGCCGTAAAAAGACCGCCTCCCAGACCTGTAGAGCCACCTTGTGGCCGTCATTTGACAATGGCCCTGGCTTCAAGAAGTTAAACAAGCTATTTTGGCCCATCTTTCATGTTTATCCTTCAAAGCAGGCAAAGTTAAGATTCATTTAACAGGGACTCTCTTCCTAGATTAAACATTAAAAAAGGGATGTAAAGAAAACAATATCAACATGTCCCACCACACCACCACTGTTCTGTGTTTCTGATGCTGAAGATTCTTCAGTAACCTTAGCTGTTCAAGGAAGTAAAGATTGATGGCACAGGCAGCAGAACATTATGTCCCGAAGGATGCAGAAATGTCTGCACATAACTGCGGCAGCCTCTCCTCTGCCCAAATGACAGGTTGTTCTGACACTTTCTGGCACTGTTGTGGTTTACCTGTCCTGCACGCAATCCTATAGACCAGTAAGGCAGCCTAACATCGCAATAGGCTAATAAAAATGTGGAGTGGAGCAGGAGTAAGGAAGAAAAACTTCAATACTATCAGAAAGATCTGAAGCTTTCTGCTTAGAACAGTGGTTGCAGGTTTTCCTTTATCTTGCACAGGTGCTTTGAATCAGAGTCAATGGCTTGGTATTTTGGACAGCTATTTTATCTAAAAGAAATTCCTAAAACATGGCCTGTTGGGGGTACTTAAAGCGCTGACACTTTTTTTTTTTTAATACTACACCTGTAAGGAAAAAGGTATAATAAACTAGTATGAGGAGATATTCCCCTTGAAATGCGGCGCTGACTTCATCGGCGCATGCGCACGGGAGACTTCTTTCCAGCAAGGTCCTGCATCTGCCGGGCTTTCAGGCGAGAATCCCAGATGCGCAATGTGCCGCTGAAGTCAGCGGCGCATTGCAAGGGGAATATCTCCTAAACAGTAGAGGTTAAGGAGATATTCTTTTTAGCTACAGGTAAGCCTTATTATAGGCTTACCTGTAGGTAAAAGTAAAAAATAGACTATACAACCACTTTAAGGACAGGGTTGAGAAAGACTGGCTTAGAACAATGCATCAGTCGGGCAGAGTAGGGGAACAGAAAGCTGCTGAAGGTACGTGCAAGCAAATCTAGGTGACTTCATTTTTAGTGGAAGTGAGAGAGCAATTTCAGAGAACTCCAGGAAATTTATTGCAAAGCTTTTTGGGAGGAAAGCGCAATTGCCATACTTCTGGGGATTCCTTATCTAGATATGTGGCTATAACAACTTGGCTTTGATTCTGTACTGGCCACACACTTCAGATTCTAGTATTTTGAAGTTTTCTGGCTAATCAGGAAATCCCATATCTATGAGGCCAACAACTTAAATTCAAATAAACACAAATGTCCAGATTCTCAGAGGCGCTACGACGGAGTATCTCAGATACCCACGTCGTATCGCCGTTTTTTTTGGCTCGTATCTATGCAAGTGATTCTTAGCATCACTTTGGCATAGATACGCTTGAACATCCGACAAGTGTAATACCATTACAATTGCAGATCGTAGTTGTAATGACAACTCCGGCCCCTAGGTGGCCTTTACGTTTTCTCATTTGCCTATGCAAATGAGGCTACTACGCCGATTCCCGATCGCTTTTACGCCGCACCGTCGTCGCGTACGTCGTTTTCGTTCGCGTAAGGTTACCCCTGCTTCTATGAAGAGTAACCTTACGAAGTACCCTCGGATGCCACGTTAAGTATGGCGTTGGGTCAGAGTCGGCTTTTTCAGTCGTTTTACTAACTCGTTCGCGAATAGGGCATTGCGTAGTGACGATCACGTCATTTTGACATCGGTTTCAATGGTGCTTTCCGACATGAGCTGGAGCATGTGCACTGGGCTTTTTCCCTGGCCGGGGCAAGCGCAGATCGTTTGACGCGGGGGCGCGCTTCATTTCAATAGAAGCCGCCCCCTTTGAATTACGCAGGCTTATGCTGGGCCATTTTCGCTACGCCAACGCAAACTACGGAGCAAATGCTTAGAGAATACGGCACTTGCTCTAGTACGATGCGGCGGCGTAGTGTAAATGCGTTACGCTACGCCGGCGAATTTGTATGAGAACCTGGCCCAAAGTCTGTAAATATGCAGCAAGGAGAACCAAGTTTTTACAGCAACAGATCTGGTAAGGGATATTGCATAGCCTGGCCATTACTGGAGGCAACCATTGGATTTAAAGCTACCCCACTTTGCTCTTCCATCTATAACCACCTGCTCATTTACATGGAACATTTCCTGTTTTTTGACTGTCATAATAAACTAGGCAAAGTTTAAACAATATATAAATAAGTTTATATGTATCGTATAAGATGACTATATTTCTACTGAAGATGAAGGCCAATGTATGGTCAGAAACTTTTAGACATGTGCAAAAGGAAAAAATTTGTTTCGTTTTTATTCGTTATTTAATTAATTTCGTTAAGTTAAATTCGTTAAATTTGTTAAATTCGTTTTCGGAATTCGATCGTTTTCGACCGAATTTAAAAAAACCCGGTTTCGAAAAGATTTCTACTGGATTCGATAATATTTCTACCGGATTTGAATTCGATCATATTTTGATATATGATATTTCAACAGAATTCAACAATATTTCATCCGTTATCATTAATATTTCAACCAAATTCGATGATATTTCAACCGAATTGGAAATTTTTTCAACCGGATTTGAAATTATTTCAACCGGATTTGATTGTATGTATTTGTATTATTGTATTTGATTACATTCTATTAAATTCTATTCTGTTCTTTACTATTCTTTGATTTTCATTCTATTGTTTTATTATTTTATATTCTATTTTATTGTATTCTTTTTTAGAAATCGATTTATATTTTTTAGATTTTGATTCAAACTTGCTTTCAATTTTCATTCCAATTTGTTTTCGATTCGAATTGTTTTCGAATTCGATTCAAATATAATTTTTTCCGAATTCAATTCGAATTCAATTCGAATTCTTTTCGAATTCGATTCAAATTAGTTTTGAATTCTTTTTTAATTCGAATTTCGTTCGCGTTTTTTCGAATTTCTTTAAAATTCGTTAATTTTGTAATTCCGAATAATGAAAAATTTGTCCGAATTCGTAACGAAACGAAATGCACATGTCTAGAAACTTTACAGGTAAGAGCTTCCTTTACTAAAACTTTATAAGAGTTTCTCTTATCCATCTGAATACAAGTCTACTTTAAACAGCTGAGCAGGACATACATTTCCAATTAGGCCTTATGCACATGGATGTTTTAAGGCCGGGTTCACACTGATCCGACAAACGCTCCGACATTGGGAGCTATGAGAGCCGTCTTAACAGGTCCGAAACAAGTCGGTCCGACTTTGAAAATGCTCCCTGTACTACTTTGGTCCGACTTTGATCCTACTTCAGCCCATTGAATAACATTGAAGTCGGATCAAAGTAGGATCCTTGTCCTTACCATCTGACTTTTGACATCCAACATTGTGATTACAGCAACAGTAAAAGGAATTTATATTACACTGGGATTGTTTTGATTGGTCAAAGAACAAGTCTGACTATCACAAAGTCAGATCAAAGTAGTATCCTGTTCATGAAAGTCAGATGGATGTAGGACCAATGTAGGATCAATGTAGGACTGATGTCGCAGAGCGAAGTAGGATGAAAGTCGTACTACTGTCCTGTAGTATAGTGTGAACCCAGCCTCAGGCATAAAATTAGTCTTGCATTAAAGACCCAACATTTTCCCATGGCCAGAGAGCCATGGGTGGCGAGCATAGCCAACCATAACAGTGATGTAGCTGTACGTTCCTATCCTCATGTAGACACAACCCTGATGTAGCTGTGCATTTGTGTCTACCTGAAAGTGGGAGATTCAGGAACAACATACCGATATGTTGTACATTTATGCATGAGTGAATGCAGATGCACTGAAGCACTGAAGCATTGGCATTTACACGAGTATAGGGGGTGTACTGTAACTCACTCTTATGGCCAGCTGTATCATACACCAGCTCTTGAGGTTAAATTTATTTCAATAGCCAGATTATTATTCTCGCCAATTAAATTAATTGACTCCTGTAAACACACCTAAACCCTTGTAAAAGTGTTAGACAGGAGTTTTTTCTTCCAAAACGCTGCTGCTAGGAGGAAAGACTTCTAGTAGAGTAGAGTGCAAAATGTTCTGTGTGTAGAAGGCCCAAGTATACAGCAATTAAAAATGATTTGCTCTGCAATGATATCTCAATTTTCACAGGAAATATTCGAGCTTTGTAACATAATTACTGAACAGTTTAAAGTAGCTTTCAATGCAAATGGCAAAAAACTCCTGGAAGGGTTCATTACAGTTTTGGCAGAGGCAAAGAGAAAGCCTTTGTATTGGTGCCTGTAAATGTCTGTGTGCATGTATCCTTAGAAAAATGTTGTAAACATTTCCATTTTTTCTTATAGATTCTGTAGCCATCTAAAAATTCAAATTGCTTAATTACTGGCATTTTATTCCATTTCTGATCTGTTATTTGGTAATATTGTCAGTTTATTTGCAAAGTAGTTTTGTGCTTAAAGCATACCTCCCAACATTTTGAGAGGGGAATGAGGGACACCTACTAGAAAACGTATGTAGGCATAGGACACGCCCCCAGTAGCACCCGCTTAAAAGGAGAATTAAGCAAAAAGAAGTTAACTAAATCCGCATGTGCTTTTTTTTTTTTACCACTACTATTCCTTTAAATTGGCTGTTAACATGCAGCCATTTAGAATTTGGATGAAAGGTTTAGCACTTCAGACCAAAATGAGGGACACATGAGGAGGAAAGAGGGACATTGTTCCAAATCAGGGACAGTCGAGAGCTATGTTAACCACTACAGATCCATGTTAACCACTACAGAAGACGTTCACAGCACGGACCTGAAGTGCTGGGATCACGTCTTTGGACGTCATGATGTTGCAATTCCCCGCGCACGCCACTGGGTGGCACACAGCGGGGAAAAACAGTGCCGTCGCATCGCTGAGGATTCGATGCGTGTACCAGGCAGCCGCGGTGTCCGTCAGGTACACGTGATCGCCGGTGACAGAGCAGGGACGTGGAGCTCTGTGTGTAAACACAGAGCTCCACATCCCTGTCAGGGAGAGGAGACCGATCTGTGTCCCTTGTACATAGGGACACAGCATCGGTCACCTCCCCCAGTCACTCCCCTCCCCCCACACAGTTAGAACACACCCAGGATACACATTTAACCCCTTCCCCTAGTGTTAACCCCTTTCCTGCCAGTCACATTTATACAGTAATTAGTGCATATTTATAGCACTGGTCGCTGTATAAATGTGAATGGTCCCAAAAATGTGTCCGATGTGTCCGCCGTAATGTCGCAGTCCTGACCGATCCTGAAAAATCGCAGATTGCCGCCATTACTAGTAAAAAAAAAAAATCATAATTCTGTCCCCTATTTTGTAGGCGCTATAACTTTTGCGCAAACCAGTCGCTTATTGCGATTTATTTTTTTATTTTTTACAAAAATATGTAGAAGAATACGTATCGGCCTTAACTGAGAATTTTTTTTTTTTTAAATTGGGATATTTATTATAGCAACAAGTAAAAAATATTGTGTCTTTTTCAAAATTGTCACTCTTTTTTTTGTTTATAGCGCAAAAAATAAAAACCGCAGAGGTGATCAAATACCACCAAAATAAAGCTCTATTTGTGGGGAAAAAAAGGACGCCAATTTTGTTTGGGAGCCACGTTGCACGAACGCGCAAATGTCAGTTAAAGCGACGCAGTGCCGGAAGCTGAAATTTCGCCTGGGCACGAAGGGGGTTTATGTGCCAAGTAAGCAAGTGGTTAAAAGATTGTCCCAACAAAACATATTTTTGTTTTTGTTTGAGGCTGGACAATGTTTTTCTTTTGAGAAATTTGGTGATTTTGTGGAAGAGGTCCTAGGCCTACATATCTGCTGTAGCTCTTACCAGTAGGTCCCATTCTACCTGTAAAGGTTTTACTTTATACTTTGCAGCAAACAGTGGGTGGGTCACCCAAGTATTTAAGGTGGGCATGAACTGTAACTGGCATTATGGAAGGGAGGAGGTGACACAGAACACAAGACTCCATCTTTGACGGGTACATCACTTTTGGATGAACTGCTCTTTTAATATGTAAATATTTATTAGTTTGTCCTTTTTAATACTTATTCACCCAACCACTGGTATACCTCCATATAATCAGAATGCAATCTTTGTACATTAAACCTTCTCTGCTTTAGGATTAAGGCCATACAACCCGATTTCCATGCAGGTAAATCCTTGCTGAAGATTTGCAAATAAACAAAGGTCATGCAGACTCTTTGATTTTTGCATTACCATTGCCAGCACCCATGGTTTGGTTTCAGTGAGGAGGTTCTTTAAAGACTACTGAGCGGTAATTTTTCTCTCATGCAGACTCTTGCATTGCCTTTGCTAAAGTAGTGAACCTAAGCACAGAACTATGAAAGGCGCTGTGAGCTATGGGATTTAAGGACCATCAATGGAGAAGAAAAGACCCATCCATAATAAATACAAACATAACTCAAGATTTGTGTTTCATTCCAACTGTTGCACCGTGCTGCAGTTCAGTTTACCCTTTTTAATTGGGTCATGGAAATCTAATGGTTTTATGAGTTGTCAAGTATCTCTGCTTATTTAAGGAAATATAGTTTAATGGATGCAGATGAAGGCCTCGTTCTGTGTATGAATAACAGAAATATGTCCCAAAAAGGACACCCCATACAGACATCTGCTGTGCTTCAATCTGGCTGCCTGCAATCAACATGTCCATTAAGAAGCCATCTTGTTCACACAGAAAAAAAGATAATGAAGGCAAATGTTTAAATGATTCTTTCATCCAGCAGTTTATTTACTCCCTCGGAAATCCTTTTGAGATGTGACCTGCAATTCCCTTCAGGGCTGTAGAGAGCAGTAAGGAAATCCATATCAGCAAAATGATTGAAAACTCTGTTAATGCGGCTGTGGGATTTGGGCGTTAGGTGGCGTTGCACTAAATCATGGAGCAGACCTTTGCAATCATGTAGAAGTCCAGAAAGAACATTTTTATCAAACGTGTATTCCACTTCATAGAAACTGACGGCTGTCATAGCAGTCTGATTCAGCTTTTTCCTGAATTTCTCCACAATCTCCAGTTCCTCTGGGCTGAACTGGTTGTTTCTGTACAAAATACCAACTTTTACAGCCACCTTGATAAGGTCCTTTAGGATTTTGTGAGCTTCTTTCTTGTTCCGGACGTATTCCTTTGTGGCTTTGAAAAGTTCGTCAAAAATTTCACTGCTGGTGTCATCTATAAGCATATTTGCCATTGTCTTTGTAGCCATTTTGCTGAGAATCTTCTTCTGTGCTTGTACGGCAAAGCTCTTCGAACTGAACAGTTCTGGTCCTGTGTACAGAAAGAAGAAAATCAGCACATTATGTTGGTGATGAATACCTGCAAAACATTTCTCATCGTAGTATGTATGTTTGTATGAAGAAATGTACAATGTTTATAGTGGAAGTACAAGGTCAGAAATTGCTTTTCTACTGAATATACAACACTTCGATTTATATAGCAAGTGCAACCGGTCTTATTGAAAAGTAAGAATTATCGTCCTAGTGAGACACTGCTGATATTTTTAAAATACACTTATTTAGCATTTAGAGGTAATGAATGCAATGTTATTTATTTTTTATTTCCATGAAAAAGGAGATCAACATGTAAATAGTCATATTAGGCCCCTTTCACAGGATCGATCCGCCAGATCCGAGCGGGGCACCCATTGACTTCTATGAGCAGGCCGATGTCAGCGGAGATGTGTCCACCGACACCCGCCTGCCATCTGATCCGACAAGATCCGCTCAAAACAGACGGATGGCGATATGTTCTCCATCTGTCCAGCAGATTGGATCTGATGAAAAACGGACAAGCTGTCAGCTTTAATCTGATCTCCCTGTAGAGAACAGCGGGGCTCTGCACAGTGAGCGGAGACGGACCTATCATCCGCCGACTCTAGTGGAGTCCATCCAGTGGATCCGCTCTGTGTAAAAAGGGGCCTTAAGGTTTGATAAATGTAACCCTTTTTCGGCCGTTAAAAGCACCCCGCTAGCATCTGAATAGCGCCGCGAAATTGATGCTAAAAATAGCAGTGCTTTACCGCCGATGCACCCACTGCCCCAGTGTGAAAGGGGCCTTACAGTATGGAGTAGTTACTGCATTTTTAGTGTACAGACTTCTTCCCTCTGCAGCAGCCCAAGAAGCAAGTCAGATCATTTAAAGGGTTTAAAAGAAAAATGGGGGGAGGCACCACTCCCTCTAAGGTGTCAATTAAATCCAATGACGCTGGCGCCGGGGCCGAGTCATACACTTGGCGGCTATGGACACTGAGTGTATGACTCAGGAGTGTGCCCGCAAGGTAAGCCACTCGGGAGAGCGCTCTCCTAGGGGGTTATCCAATGCGGGGAGGAGCCACAAGAGCCACCGGGGGCCCCCAGAAGAGGACAATCAGGGACACTCTGTGCAAAACGAGCTGCACAGTGGAGGCAAGTATGACATGTTTGATACTAAAGCTTTGGTTTAAAACAAAAAACACTTCAACTCCTCCATCACAAGAGGCCTGTCTCTGCCCCTCTTTGTCACTTACACAGAGCACAACCCCGAACAATATAACACATTATTATTGGAGTAGTCACATCCTGTAAAGTAAATATGAAAACTGGCCAAACTGTTCATCTCCTTCCCCTTAACTTTGTAATTACACCCAATTTACAGAGGGTTACATTTCTGTGCTCAGCATGCTTTCCATCATTGTACAGCACGTGTCTCCAGAAAAGGCCTTCACTGCTAAACATGTAATTATTTCTATTTTCAAAACAGATACTTGAAATATATTACATTCATTCTCAGGAAGTTGTCATGCTTGTGCAGCTGTCTTTTTGAGTAGAAGCTTTTATCTTTATAACAACAGGGAAACTTGCCGATGATTTTCAGTGGCTGCTTCTGCTCATTGACAGATTGAAAAGCCATAAAATCGGAAAGAACGGCCTCTGTTAACTATTAAATAAACCAAAAAACTCAGTCATTAGAGGAGTGCTGGATCTATTCCAACCCAGCCAGAAGGAAGATTCTGTGAAATTCCAGAAGAAAATGTTCCAATTGTACTAACCAACAACATTTTGATCATTTCTATAAGAAGTGATGCAACAGAGGCAAAAGACCTTCATGGCCGGATTGTATTCACCACAGTGGTCTCCAAACTGCAGCTCTTGGTCCGGATGTGGCTCTTTGCTTACCTTTATCCGGTCTTTGGGAAAATTTGCCTCCCAGTGATATTAACCACTTGCTTACTGGGCACATATACCCCCCTCGTGCCCAGGTGAAATTTCAGCTTCCGGCACTGCGTTGCTTTAACTGACAATTGCGCGGTCGTGCGACGTGGTTCCCAAACAAAATTTATGTCCTTTTTTCCCCACTAGTAGAGCTTTATTTTGGTGGTATTTGATCGCCTGTGCGGTTTTTATTTTTTGCGCTATAAACAAAAAAGTGTGACAATTTTGAAAAAAAATACAATATTTTTTACTATAATATACTATAATAAATATCCCAATTTAAAAAAAAAAATCACAATAAGCGACTGGTTTGCACAAAAGTTATAGCGCTTACAAAATAGGGGGCAGAATTATCGCAGATTTAGATACACTAACAAATTGAAGCCAAACTCCTGCTAACACTTTAAAAGCAGTTTTCTCCTTTTGGGATAAAGAGGTTACACAAATTAATAAAAGGTGGCTATTGTAAGCACCACTGTCAGTGTAAAATGGTTAGTCCCATCCCTGTAAACAGACACAGCGGTAGAAGAGCTTGTTCTTTTGAAAAAACAGACCTACTGGCTAGATCAGCAGGTATAAATAGTAGAATGAAAGCCTAAAAAAATAAATGCAGCGACCACATCTTGGAATTGGTAAGCTGCAATAAAACAAATGCTTGCTTTTGGGGTTAACACGGCTTTAAATGCTATATTTTGTATAGGGAGCAGGTGGCTTTATATTAATTTACATGTGTTCTAGCTGGTTATTATAAAGCCAGTATAGAGACTGGGAGAGTCATGTAACATTCCCCTCTGGTGAGAGAGATCAGACTGGCATCGCAGGACGCCAGAATCTGCTGCTTGTACAGCTTATCGCTTTCTTGAAACAAACATCTGCCAGCTTACATCTCTGGCTCTGCATGACCTGGGAATTAAATCCCAAGATGTTCGGAAAAGACACACCTGTCACATTCACACACCATTCCCTTTTATCCTGAATGTTGCCCAATATGTTTAAAGGTCCACTAACACAAAAGCTTACACACATGTAATGTTAGTACAGTAAAACCTTGGTTTGAGAGCGTTTTGCAAGACAAGCATAATATTTTAATAAATGTTGCCTTGATAGACAAGCGATGTCTTGATATAAGAGTAGCATCATGTCACAACTGAGTATAAAAAAGATGAGAGGAGCCTCTAAGTGTAGCAATATGGTTACATTTAATGAAGGGACAACATTTAGCAACTTATTGCTACACTTAGGCCGCGTACAGACGATGAGACATGTCCGCTCAAACATGTCCGACGGACCGTTTTCAGCGGACATGTCTCCTCGGATTTTGGTCCGATGGCGTGTACACACCATCGGACGAAAATCCCCTCAGGCTGAGGATGCGGTGACGTGGCGGTGACGTTGAGGCCACCAATCCAGGAAGTAAAATACTTCCACGCATGCGTCAAATCCATTCGGCGCATGCGGGAGATTTCTGTCCGCTGGTTAGGCGTACTGTCGGACGGACAGGTTTGCAGCAGACAAATGTCAAAGCATGCTTTGAAATTTGTCCGCTGGACAAACCTGTCCTCTAGCCCGTACACACGATCGGATATGTCTGCTGAAACGGTGCGTCGGACGTGTGTACGCGGCCTTAGTGTTACCTCTCTTCTCTTTTATACCCTGTAAAAAAATGCTTTGGATTACACGAATTACGCTCGCAATCCAAGGTTTTACTGTATTCAATATACCAGATGCTTTCCTCTATTCCACCCGCCGTCATTTATACCTTTCTCCACATTTACATGGTGGCCAGGAATAGTGGCAGGATTTTGGACAAATACAGTAGTGCACACTGTCAGGGATTTGTTTTCTTTAACCACTTCAGCCCCGGACCATATTGCTGCCCAATGACCAGAGCACTTTTTGCGATTCGGCACTGCGTCGCTTTAACTGACAATTGCGCAGTCGTGCGACGTGGCTCCCAAACAAAATTGGCGTCCTTTTTTTCCCACAAATAGAGCTTTCTTTTGGTGGTATTTGATCATCTCTGCGGTTTTTATTTTTTGCGCTATAAACAAAAATAGAGCGACTATTATGAAAAAAATTCAATATTTTTTACTTTTTTCTGTAATAAATATCCCCCAAAAATATATATAAAAAAACTTTTTTTTCTCAGTTTAGGCCGATACGTATTCTTCTACATATTTTTCGTTAAAAAAAAATCGCAATTAGCGTTTATTGATTGGTTTGCGCAAAAGTTATAGCGTTTACAGAATAGGGGGTAGTTTTATGGCATTATTATTATTTATTTATTTTTTTTACTAGTAATGGCGGCTATCAGCGTTTTATTTCAGTACTGTGACCGTATGGCGGACACTTCGGACACTTTTGACACATTTTTGGGACCATTGGCATTTTTTTTAGCGATCAATGCTATAAAAATGCATTGTATTACTATAAAAATGCCATTGGCAGTAAAGGGGTTAACACTAGGGGGCAGAGAAGGGGTTAAGTGTGTTCCTATTTGTGTTCTAACTGTATGGGGGGGGGGTGGCCTCACTAGGGGAAATCACTGATCTTCTGTTCATACATTGTATGAACAGAAGATCAGCGTTTCCCCCGCTGACAGGAACGAAAGCTGTGTGTTTACACACACAGCTCCTGTTCCCCGCTCTGTAACAAGCGATCGCGTGTGCCCGGCGGTAATCGTGCCCGACGGGCACGTGCGCGGGACTCGGGGACGAGCGGGGGGCGCGTAGAGCTACGGGCTCTCGCACAGGAGAGCCGACCTGCCGCCGTATAACTGCGGCGGCTGGTCGGCAAGCGGTAAAATACTCACATGGTTTAGGTCCTTTTCACATAAGCGGTCAGTCAGTTCATTATTGATCCATTATTACATGGAATAAAAATAGACTGCAATATATCCAACTGGGTGACTACAGGTGGACGGATGTGCGCCAACTTGTGGTTCTACTGAGCGCACATAAAACTTTGGGCCAGATTCAGGTACATCTGCGCATTATTGGACCGGCGTAGCGCATCGCCTTTACGTTAGACTTGCGCAATGTAGCCGCGCAATCACCCTATTCTCGTCGCTTTTACGCATAAAATTGCGCATGCGTAACGTTATTTCAGAGGCGTAAGGCGGAGTAATACAAATTGGGAACGACGTGGGCGGGTTACATTGAAATGAGCCGTGACCCCATGCAAATGAAGGGCCGGCCGGCTCGCACATGCGCGCTTGAAGGAAACCATGGTCAGCACCTCTGCGCATGCTCACAACTCGGGAACAGCGCAATCAGTGAAATTGGAAGTAGACCCGGGCAACTTTGCTGAACTACGCAGACAGCATAAATAGCCAGACACAAACGTACTTCCATTGCAAAAGTACATCCCTTTGTATCCCTCCCTATACAGCAAGGTGCTATTGTTCTGTTGTTTGTTAGCGTTTATTTGTTTGTTTGTGACGTGTCGTTGAGATATTTGGGGACTGTTTTGCAGAGTGATTTTTGTCTTTTATGTGTTTTCTTTGTTGTTTTTTTTTTTTTTTATTATATTTTTGCTGGGCTTTTTTTTTTTTTTTCTGTTCTGTTTGTGTATGATTTGGGAATGTGGGGGTGACATTCCTGCCGGAAAAGGGGAGTCACCCTCAATTTTGGTAGAGAAGGGTTCCCCAGGACCAGAGAGAAGTGATCCCCAGGTCCGTGTGAATGGTGTATGAATGTACAGTGACATAATTGGAGCCTTGGCGTGGCGTTGCTGCTCACAAGTCCTGCATGGTGGACTGGTGCCAATCCAATGTGATGAGGATGTGGTGTGTGTGTGCTAGGGACCACAGTGGTGTGCATGCATGCATTCTCATTGTGCCTTGATTAATGTGTGTGTTTAACGTGCAAAGATGCATATGTGAGCTGGCATGAGATGGGGTCATGAGATGGGGTCCCAGTGCATATGCAGAGTCACCTTGAAAGGGAAAAGACAGGAGGATGTTAGTAGTGCATGTGCCCCTTGTGATGTGTGCATCATGGGGGGGGGGGACAGTCATGCCTGCCACCCATGTCACTCACCAACCAGCCAGCTGTCCCCATACATGTTCTGTTCGAAATCTGTGGGGATGGGGCTAGGATTGTATATGTAGCCGTCATGGGTGTCATGGGTAGTGTCATGTGTCGGGCTGGTGATGTCCTCCTGCAGGGTTGTGATTAATACCAGGATGGCATGAGGGGTGAATCTGAAGATGCGAGACACCTCAGAATCACTCATGCCATAGATGTCTATGCGTGTGTGATATATCCTCTCCCGTGAAGAGTGAAGAGTAAGGGGCTTGTATCAGATAAGAATATTGTATTAGATTAGATTAAATTGTAAAGTTTATATAAGCAAATAAAAAGTTAAAAAAAAACATCTCCCGTGCCCTCCTCCTTCTTTGCTCATCTAAAGTCAGTAGTATAGCTAAGAGCATGGATGCCACTGGAATGTTGGCATACAGTTTGTTGGGCAACACGTGTGACTGCTGAGCTCCTCACTAACAGTGTTGCTTTATCTGACATGTAGACGATTTTTCTCATTTTAGACCAGCTTTTATATGGTCTAATTTTAGACAGGACATTTTGCTGTTGCGCACACTGCGTAGCCTGCGCTGCCCCAACGTTCTTTTGTGGATCCCCGTAAGTCCCTCCTTAGCATATTTGACTAGCAAATCAATGGTCTGTCTAGCGCAGTTTTGCGTGGACGGATGCGCCTCTCTAACGAAATTACACTGGACAAAAAAAAGTAGATTTCTTGCGTATCTCGTTTTGGGGATGTCGTGCATCGAAAACGCACGCGCACATTTAGACTTACGCCTCTCCTGTTACGCAGGTGTAATCGCTCTGTGAATCTGGCCCTTTGTATCCAGGTCCGCCTTTTATGGACCTGACCGAATGTGGGTGGGTGGGTAGGCGGACACATTTCCCTTTACATTTGGCCACTCATACAAGGTTACATAGGTCCCTTTTTTCTCCATCACAAAATGAAAATAAATAAAATATATTTTACACACTACACACACACACGATAACCTGAGTAAATACAAAATGCAGTTTTTAAATTATGGTTTCATTTAAGGCAAAAAAGCATTCCAAACCTGCCTGGCTTTACGTGAAAAAGTAATTGCCCCCTAAACCTAATAACTGGTGGTGCCGCCCTTGGTGGCAACAACTGCATCAAGTGTTTGCGATAACTGGCAATGAGTCTTTTACATGGCTGTGGAGCAATTTTGGCCCACTCTTCTTTGCAGAATTGTTTTAAATCAGCCACATTGGAGGGTTTTCTAGCATGAACGGCCTGTGCAAGGTCAGATACAGCATCTCAATTGGATTTTAGTCTGGGCTTTGACTAGGCCACGCAAACCTAAATTTTGTTTTGTTTGAACCATTTGGAGGTGGACTTGTTGGTGAGTTTTGGATCATTATCCTGCTGCATAACCCAAGTGCACTTGAGCTTGAGGTCATGAACTGAAGACCGAACATTCTCCTTTAGGATTTTCTGGTAGAGCTCAGAAGTCATGGTTCCATCAATTATGGTAAGTCGGCCAGGTCCTGAAGCTGCAAAGCAGCCCCAGACCATCACGTTACCACCACCATGTCTGATTGTTGATATGATGTTTTTGTAATGAAATGCTATATTAGTTTTATGCCAGATGTAATGGGACACACACACCTCCAAAAAAGTAAATTTTTTGTCTCATTAGTCCACAGAATATTTGCCTAAAAGTCTTGGGGATAATCAAGATGTTTGACCTTGGAACTTTCCCATGGATGCTATTTTTACCCAGTCTTTTTTTTTTGTTGAAACATGAACACCAATCGTTTTTTAAAATCAGAAAACATGATTTATTGTGCCAACAAAATAAAATACAAAATACAGACCAGCATAAAGAAAGTCACAAATAATAACAAAAGGAAACATGTACATCCCATATGATACAATAGTGGCACCAAAATTATAAACAAGACACTTAATGTCAATGGCAAAGATTAAACAGTGCTGGGCAGGCAAAAACAGCCTCACCCCCCAACACAACTACGCATGAGGCCAACGGGCCACAACTGAAAACCTGCACCCCACAGTCTGACCATATATTCAAAACCACTTCCTACCATCAATCAAGATTTTATGCCTACAGTATAGTTCTTATATAATATACACTTCAAACAAAGCCGGATTTTACTCCTGAATAGAAAATGTCACTCAAACCTGCAACAGCCGAGTCAAAACCTCGGAGGTGCCAGTCCAGGGGTCTCCAACCAGGGCTGCCAAATGGAATTACATTTCCAGACTGCATTTCTATGCCGATATGTATAATGCTCCCTTATGAGGATAAGATTAACTTGCTCAATCCATTGTTTTTTCGTCGGAAAGTGCGGGGACAACCAGAATCTAGCTATCAGCTTTCTTGCTAGGTACAAAAGTCTAATCACTGCAATATTAACCGGATGAGGGTAAATTTCTTCATCTACTGCACCTAATACACATATTAGGGGGTCCAAAGGGACCCTAACTTGGAACACAGAGGAAATAACCTCAGTAACATTACCCCAGAACCGGTGCAGCTTAGGACAGCGAACACCAAGCTTACCTAAGGCACGTGAGGCCTGCAGTTCTTAACCACTTAAGACCCGGACCAATACGCTGGTAAATGACCCAAGGTGTTTTTGCGATTCGGCACTGCGTCGCTTTAACAGACAATTGCGCGGTCGTGCGACGTGGCTCCCAAACAAAATTTGCGTCCTTTTCTTCCCACAAATAGAGCTTTCTTTTGGTGGTATTTGATCACCTCTGCGATTTTTATTTTTTGCGCTATATACAAAAATAGAGCGACATTTTTGAAAAAAAAAAACACTATTTTTTACTTTTTGTTAAAAAAAAAATCAAATAAACTAAATTTTAGTCAAACATTTAGGCCAAAATTTATTTAGCCACGTCTTTAGTAAAAAAAAAAAAAATCGCAATAAAAAAAAATAGCTACCTAGCGGGAACAGCGACACTAATACAGCGATCAGAAAAATGATCGCTTAGTGATGCTGGCAATAGGGAGTGAAAGGGTTAACTAGGGCGGTGATCAGGGGGTTAAAACTTTATTAGGGGGGTGGGGGGGCTACCCTGGACCTAACACTAACTGTTTTTTACACTGCCTGTCACACTGACACTAAATGCAGTGATTAGATCACTGCATTCAGTGACACTGTGACAGGGGGGTGGGGGGGGCGATCACAAGGGGTTAATGTGCCTATGTGAGTGTGTGTCAGTGTTGTGTTGGTGCACACTTACTTGTGATGTCTTCTCTCATCAGCAGCGGTAGGAAACACTGCTGCGATGAGAGATTACATCATTTCCTCCTTCCTGTGTAAACACAGGAGGAGGAAGTGACAGGAGCTGGGAGCGCGCGCATTGGCTGGGAGCGATCGCGGGGGGGCGGGTAAACGCCGACATCCGCGCGCTCATCCCGGATCGCTCCCGGAGCCAGGGGGACCCCCGCACGCCGCGGAGGGGGTCCCGATGGGACCCCCGAACCGCACTTAGGCGGGGACGTAAATTTACGCCCTTGTGCCTGTACGTGCCATTCTGTGGCCGTATATGTGCGTGCGGGGGTCCTTAAGTGGTTAAGAAGCTGTTCTGGGTTCTTTTATGACCTCCTGGATAAGTCATCATCATGCTCTTAGAGTAATTTTTGTAGGCCGGCCACTCCTGGGAAATTTCACCGATGTTCCGAGTTATCTCTATTTGTGGATAATGGCTCTCCCTGTGGTTTACTGGAGTTCAAAAGCCTTACAGTGCAACATTAACAGTGCATGTCAGAGCACAAACCAAGCCATGAAGTCCAAGGAATTGTCTATAGACCCCTGAGACAGTATTGTAATCGAGGCACAGATCTGGGGAAGGGTACAGAAAAATGTCTGCAGCATTGAAGGTCCCAATGAGCCCAGTGGCCTCCATCATTCTTAAATTTAAGAAGTTTGGAACCATCAGGAAACTTCCTAGAGTGTGCAGCCCCGCCAGTGATCAGGAGAGAAAGGCCTTAGTCGGGGAGGTGACAAAAAAACAAACACAATGGTCACTCTGACAGTGCCCCAGTGTTTCTCTGTGAAGAGAGGAGAACCTTCCAGAAAAACAACCATCTCTGCAGCACTCCACCAATCAGGCCTGTATGGTAGAGTGGCCAGACGAAAGACACTCGTCAGTAAAAAGGCATGACAGCCTGCGTGGAGTCAGCCAAAAGCCATCTGAAGGACTCTCAGACCATGTGAAACATGGCAAGTGTCATGTCTGAAGGAAACCCAGGCACCACTCATAACCTGGCCAATACCATTCCTACAGTGAAGCATGGTGGTGGCAGCATCATGCTGTGGGGATGATTTTCAGTGGCAAGAGCTGGTAGATTAAGCAGGCTTGAGGGAAAGATGAATGCAGCAATGTACAGAGACATTCTTGATGAAACCTGCTCTGGACCTCAGACTGGGGTGAAGGTTCATCTTCCAACAGGACAACAACCCTAAGCACGCAGCCTAGAAAACAAAGGGGTGGCTACGGGACAACTCTGTGAATGTCCTTGAATGACCCAGCCAGAGCCCAGACTTGAACCCAATTGAACATCTCTGGAGAGATTGTAAAATGGCTGTGCACCGACGCTCCCCATCCAACCTGAAGGAGCTTGAGAGGTCCTGCAAAGAAGAATGGGAGAAACTGCCCAAATTTAGGTGTGCCAAGCTTGTAGCCTCATATTTAAAAACACTCAAATGTGCTTCAACAAAGTAATAAGCAAAGGCTGTGAACACTTATGTACATGGGATTTTTTTCATTTTTAATAAAGCAAATATTTCAAAACAAACTTCTTTCACATTGTCATTATGGGGTGGTATTTGTAGAATTTTGGAGGAAAATAATAAATGTAATCAATTTTAGAATAAGGCTGTAACAACAATATGTGGAAAAAGTAAAGCACTGTATGTCATGTAACATCCGTTTCTGTTCTGATCTACATCACCAGGGGTTTAGTCTAGGATCCCCAGCTGAGATAGAACAAAGGGAGCCTGTGTGAAAAGGGCCTTTATATACAGTGCTTTGAAAAAGTATTTATACCCCAAAATTTTTCCACATTTTGTCATGTTACAACCAAAAACATAAATGTATTTAATTGGGGTTATATGTGATGGACCAACCAAAAGTGGCACATACTTGTGAAATGGAAGGAAAATGATAAATGGTTTTCTAAATTTTTAACTAGTTCAGCCCCAGACCATTTTGCTGGTCAATGACTGGGCCACTCTTTGCGATTTGGCACTGCGTAGCATTAACTGACAATTGCGTTGTCGTGCAATTTGGCTCCCAAACAAAATTGGCGTCCTTTTTTTCCTAGAATTAGAGCTTTCTTTTGGTGGCATTTGATTACCTCTGCGTTTTTTTTTATTTTTTGCGCTATAAACAAAAATAGAGCGACAATTTTGAAAAAAAAAAATGAATATTTTTTACTTTTTTCTATAATAAATATCACCTAAAAATATATAAAAAAATATATTTTTTCCTCAATTTAGGCCGATACATGTTCATATTTTTCGTAAAAAAAACAAAAACAGCAATAAGCGTTCGATTGGCTTGCGCAAAAGTCATAGCGTCTACAAAATAGGGGATATATTTATGGCATTTTTATTAATATTTTTTTTTTTTTTTTTTTTACTAGTAAGGCGGCGATCTGTGATTTTTATCAGTACTGCGACCTTATGGCGGACACCTTTAACACATTTTTGGGACCATTGGCATTTTTATAGCGATCAGTGCTATAAAAATGCATTGATTACTGTAAAAAATTTACTGGCAGGGAAGGGGTTAACACTAGGGGGCGAGGAAGGGGTTAATTATGTTCCCTAGGTGTGTTCTAAATGAAGGGGGGTGGGAATGACTAGGGGAAATTACAGATCACTGTTCATACATTGTATGAACATGCAATCATTTCTCCCCCTGACAGGACAGGGAGCTGTGTGTAATGAGCGATCGCGTCCCTAGTGGCTGAAATGCAAAATCATGTAATATTACGTCATTTTGCGCAGCCGAGCCGACCTGCCACCGTAAAACCACGGTGGGTGGTCGGCAAGCAGTTAATAAATATCTGAAAAGTGTGACGTGCATTTGTATTCAGCCCCCTTTACTCCCTAACTAAGATCTAGTGCAACCAATTGTTTTTAGAAGTCACCTAATTAGTAAATAGAGTCCACCTGTGTGTAATTTAATCTCAGTATGAAATACAACTGTTCTGTGAAGCCCTCAGAGGTTTGTTAGAGATCTATAGTGAACAAACATCATCATGAAGGCCCAGGAACACGCCAGACAGGTCAGGGATAACATTGTGGAGAAGTTTAAAGCAGGGTTAGGTTATAGAAAAAAAAACTTTGAACATCTAATGGAGCACTGTTCAATCCATCATCTGAAAATGGAAAGAGTACCACACAACTGCAATCCTACCAAGACATGGCCGTCCACCTAAACTGACAGGCCGGGCAAGGAAAGCATTAAATCAGAGAAGTAGCCAAGAAGCCCATGGTAACTCTGGAGGAGCTGCAGAGATCTACAGCTCAGGAGGGAGAATCTGTCCACAGGACAACTATTAGTTGTGCGCTCCACAAATCTGCCCTTTATGGAAGAGTGGCAAGAAGAAAGCCCTAAGAAGTCCAGTTTGCGAGAAGCCATGTGGGGGACACAGCAAACATGTAGGATGTTTGATGAGACCAAAATTTCTACGGTTAAAAAAAACCTCCATTGGAATCCACGTGTCCAGTGCCATGCATGTAGATAGGGGGCTGGATGCATCGATTAAGGGGGCGGCACTCCTGTGCCCTGTATGGACGACCCACCACTGGAGAGTACTACAATTCGTTTTTTCTCTTTTTGAGCTATTGTGGATTTGGAATGCAACTGACTTTTAACCCTTCCACGCATGTGAGCTGCATCCGAGGAGTGGTGGAACTCTATTCATTTTTTTATCCAAAAGCATTTGTAGACTTTCTTTGAGAGGCCCACTTATGAAGGTAAGCAATATAGGCACAAAGGGTGGGAGTGCGCATCGTGAAGACGTTGTCAGAGTGGTTGTGTTGAGTGTCCAGTGTGCCCCTGTGCCTTTAAGGAGGACTGGCTCCAGGCTCACCTACCCTCCATCTATCCATTTCTTTCTTTGATTTTGTTTTGCATGTGTTGCCCCTCCATGTGCTTGCTGTGATTGCCAGGTAAAGGTGGGGGCAGTGGGCAGTTGTTTGTTATTGGAGTTATTGGGATTATCACTGAAGATTGAGGTTGCACATTTTTTATGCAGTTTGAATGGTATACATGGGGACTGTTTTTGGATTACTGAACATTTATATTATATATATATATATATATTTTTATCACTTTTACTTGAATAAGAGAGTTTGTATGATTTATATATTCATTAGTGCCGCACTGTCACTTATATTGTGTTCTTATTACTACGGGTGTGAAGCACTGTTGAGTGCTGGTTAGCTTGGAGTAGTTTATTTTGGCTATCCTAGTAGGCATAATTGTGCATGCAGTGATTTTATATTACATACATTGTATAATCGGATTGTACAATTTCCTTTAGATCTACCATGTAGATCACATGTAAATGATTCACAACACATTCACTTATACACTGTTCTAGCTCTTCACCCAGCTGTTGACATGTAATGAAGACATTTAAATCAGAAGAAATAAAGTTAGGGGACCTAGCGGGATCATCATTATGGCACAAGGCTTTCTGCTGACAAAGTCCAGTAAAGGCGCTGATATAAGATGAAGAATGTGAGACACTGCACACTCCATGTACCCAACTTGCATAGAAACAGCAGAAGGGGTCCTATTTAATGACCCACCACCCGCCTGGTGCAGGCAGGTAGACACAAAGTTTCTTCTAGTTATTAAGAGAACCACTTTGTGTCCTTATTTACAAAGGCAGACTTTAGTGTAGATGGGGTTAGATGTATTGCCCAGATAATTAATGTCTCAGAGATGGCTCGTCAAGCTGCTCTTATCGGTTTCTCTAAAAAAAGATTGCTAATGGACACCCATGAGGATGGCACTGGCCACCCCATGGCATTTGGAGAAAAAAAGAGCCAGTTTTCAATGCATATTCCTTAAGCAGCTAGAAAGTGTTCCTTGGTTCTCATTAAATTAACAGCAATATGAACCACATTACCACAACAATAGGAATTTCAAATATGAAATAACTGCATTGTTTTTCACAACACAAGATATACAGTTGTGGTCATAAGTTTACATACCCTGTCAGAATTTATGATTTCTTGGCCATTTTTCAGAGAATATGAATGAGAACACAAAACACATTTTTCACTCATGGTTGGTGTTTGGCTGAAGCCATTTATTATCAATCAACTGTGATTACTCTTTTTAAACCATAATGGCAACAGAAACTACCCAAATGAACCTGATCAACATTTGCACGGCTGCACGTGGAAGTGCGACACGGAGACAATATACCTCCGCCTCACTCCCCCCAGGCCTGGTTCCTACACGTCTGGCTGGCTACCAAGCCTACAAGCTATCCAGCCATTCAAGTCACTATAATTTCCAGGACCCGGTTAATCGGCCTCAGTCGGAGTGCCCCCTGCTGTTCGGCAACTATTTTCTCATTAAACCGTGCATCAGCCATAAGTTTTCCCTATTTCCATATACCTTGGTGTTTTAAATAGCCTTTCACATGCCTACCCGGCTGGTGAGGTAACAACATTGTATATGCTACACATTAACTACCAACGGTCTTTTCCACACATTGCTGCGGAGACCCTGTTTACCTACCGTTATGCTCCTGATGAAGCATCCTGAAAACGCGAAACATGTTGAGTAAAAGCCAGTAAATCCAACATCCACCACTCCGTATATTCAATCCAGGATTTAAAAGTCTTGGTTTACCCTCTGGTGCCGTATGGTCTCGGTCATACGAGCATATGTGCAAGTTTTTATGTAACATGTCCTAAACTATGTACTGTGATAATTTGCTGCTTGTTTACTGTTTTGTTCACAAAGTTCTGTATACCATCCCTTTTTTTTTCTTTCTTCGTACATTCCTTTTTTATGAATAAATATTTATAGATTTTCTACCATATTCACTTGTACCATTTAAAGTCCATTCCATTCGCCCAGATTAATCTCCAGTTACATATCGGGACGTTGGTACACTTTTACACTAGCATTCACAGTTCTGTGGTCGTCCTGTGGTT